>CM057337.1:88510581-89006644 GCA_030015575.1 Agapanthus africanus
GTACTTGAATCATATTCAAGTCAGATTATTTATAATGAGACTCGAACTGAGTCAGAACAATTAGAAAAGAAATTGAAATCCTGAATTAGGTTTTGATATTATCGTTAACCGCTGCACATGGGCGGCAGGATTTGTGTCTTTTTCAAAAACGATTACCGTGTTGATAATACCGTTGTTAAGTTGTCTACCTTAAATAGGCAAGCACCCACTTCTCCGGCTCCCTGAGGCTCAAGAGACTGGTCCCGCTTAAACCTATATTTATTAGGGTCCTTAGGGTAATTTATAGAACTTGAGGGGGTTTTATGTAAAAATAATTTTGTATAGTTTTCAAAATACAACTCATGTATTTAATTATCGTCTTTATGTACATACCATAATTTATTGATCAACATAAATATTTATACATGTTCGAATAGCATGAAATGAGTCAAGTATATTATTCGAGTAACTACCATAAACAATGCTGTAAAGAAATATTATGTACGACTAATTAATCAAGTCGAACGAATACGGAATATAAACAGAAATATGGCTCAAAGTGTTTTTCATGCGTGAGTTCCAGTTTCACCTAAATACGACTACCGGTTTGGGAGGTATATATATTTTCGTGTCGTCGTGCAAACAGATCAGAATGTATTCGGCACCGTCACATATTTTTTTAAAACACAGTTTGAGTTAATTTCCATCAGGTTTCAGATTACGATGATTATTATAAAATTGTAGGTCTTTCGTTATACTTATCCAAAACACTAAGATTTGCATGATTTGGATTTCTGAAATTCTAGTTATGATCATTTTAATATCAACGTTTAAAACAGAAATTCAGATTTCTGGACAGCAACTATATGTTATATTGCAAAGCCTATATCGAGTTGTTTCATGCATTTCTAAGTAATATAATATACATAAAATTATATCTTTATCAATTATGCATATACACATCTAAATTTTGTCACAAACGGACATCGGGTGTGCGAGTTATGTCCTATTTAAAAATAGTGTGCGAATCAGGACAGATTCTGTCCAGATCCGTCACTTAATATTGCAACACAGTTTTATATTTTACGTCAGTTTTCAGTAAAAACATAAAACAAATAAAATCTAGATATTTCGATGTATATGTTCAAAACATCTGAAAACACTTAATTTGGATTAAATATTACAGAGTTATGGTCTCTCTAAGAAGACCCTTATTGGCAGTTTTCTAGTTTTAAAAACAGTGAATAAAAAATCATGTAACTGCTAAACCGTTTTTCGGTTTGATATGAAATTTTTACAACGTGTACAGAAGAATATATTCTATCATATGTAAATTTCCTGAAATTTCCAGAAGTAAAAATTAATTTCTAAAAATTATTTTACATGTAAGCATGGTATTTATTCGTAACTTCATTTTTTTTACAAACTTTAAATAAAGTAATTTAAAATACAACAACAAACGATGCAATCCTAATTGGTTACTATGAAATCTTAACATATGGATTGAGAGCAATGAAAAAGACTTTACAAAATATATGTGTGTGTATGTTTGTGTGTTCATTATTTATATATGTATCCATTTAATTAATTATTTAGGGACTATTATATGAAAAGGGAAGTTTTTTATGGCAATATAAAAAAAGAAAGATAAAAAGAAAGAGATGGAGGGAGGGAAAAAGAGAAGAGACTTACATACACAAGCCGGTGTTGTCACCGGGCTTGTCTATCCGCCGATAGCCTCGCATTTCTAGCAAGACTTCCTTGAGAATTTCTTCATGTTCTTCTTCGGGGAATTTAGATGAAGAGGGATATGTGAAATGATAGAAGGGTGTGATGATGAAAAGAAAGAGGAGTGAGATAAAAAAAAAGAGTTTATGGCCACCGTAATTCTAATAAATCATGGCTCATAACCATTCTAATTAATTTGGGAGTTAAAAAGAAGATGAAATGAAAGGTCTCATTTGTAGGTTATGAGAAGAATAAAAAATTGATTAAAAAAATAATTGCAAGAATGGAGATTTGAACATGTGACTTATCGAATAACAATGTAAGGACTTAACCAATGTGCTACAAGGTTGTTCATGCATATATTTAATTAGAATTAAATATATGATGTTCCTTAAAAAGAAAGTGGGCTTTTGGGCTTATAGTTTTATAAAAGAAAATGAAAATAAGATTGGATTTGGGTTATGGGCTGGGTCAGGTCTTGCATTTTATTTTGAATAAGTTAAGATTTAGTTTAAAGAAATGAGTTTGGGAAAAAATTAGATAGAATAATAAAATAATATATTTAATAGAAAACAAAATATACGGAAAAATAATATGAATAAATAAATACAATATTTTACTAAAGAAAGAAAACACGATGGTATAGTAATATTGGGGTCGTTATATTCTACCCTCCTTAAAAATAATTTCGTCCTCGAAATTACTCAAGAAGGATACTGCAACAGAGTAAGAAAACATGATTATGATGATGTCGTCTTTGAGCTCCGTCGATTGATACTCTAACTAATTGAGCTAATATACCAACGAGATACAAATAGAAATGGTGAATAAGAGATAAGGATTTAAAAGTCGCGAGATGGACTTCAAAGAAGCTGAAGGTGGAGTTCAAGATGGATTCAAGGAATATGCAATGTAAAGAATGTTTTCAGTTGTTGTTTCTTGTGTTATATTGCTTAGGTTGTTCACTCATAACTGAACTGCATGGTAGGGTTCCATACAACTCTGACCTGCAAGGGCCACCAACAAAAGCTGTCACGCCCCGTTTCCCGGAATACGGCGAAAAGGACGGGACTGGTCCGCTGCGTATCTACTCTGAAGTAAATACGCTAAGTGTATCTAAGCAATATAAAAGAAATTGTACACAAGAGACAAGGTATAATAAAAACAGCAACTTTATTTATTAACATTCTTTTGTACAATGCATGAAAAGTAAATATAACTGAAATAAAAACGATGCCTAAACAATGGCATAACAGGAAATGAAAAGTACTGAATGGAAAATGTACAATGTCTAGAGCTCAAGGTCTTCGCTGTACTGCTCTAAGTCTTCTGCAGTTGGCTCGATCTCTGACGAGTCCAAATCACCTGACGACATTCAAAGAAGAAAGAAATAGAATGTCGTCAGCGAACAGATCGCTCGGTAAGTCCCAAAGATAAGAGGAAAGTAGAATAGACAGAATAAGAAGGTATCTTTTAAAGTTGTATTATATTGTTGTAATGTTTTATTTAGTATTAACATTGTTGTTTGTAGCTTGGAACAGAAGAATGCCAGTGTATACGAGAGGAGTCTCTATATGCCAGAGACTAGAGGCAAGTATAGTACAAGAAGCTGTTTATGCCACGGTACAACAGCAACTGGATTCATGTTAGGTGTATTAAGTCTTACTGTCTCGTGCCACTTCTAACACCTTCCGTACCAATCTACCCATTAAACCCCGAGATGTCTTGTTTATATTGTAAATTGTATTGATTGTATAATTGGATGACTGACCGAAACCATGATATCAGTAAATGGATGTAACTGGAGAATCATGTAAATGGAAGTATATCCATGGTTTGGTTCAGTCAATACAGATTGAATAGATTGAATATATGGATTCATGGATTCATGTTGGATTATAGATTGTACTTGAATCATATTCAAGTCAGATTATTTATAATGAGACTCGGTCTGAGTCAGAATAATTAGAAAAAAAATTGAAATACTGGATTAGGTTTTGATATTATCGTTAACCGCTGCACATGGGCGGCAGGATTTGTGTATTTTTCAAAGACGATTACCGTGTTGATAATACCGTTGTTAAGTTGTCTACCTTAAATAGGCAAGCACCCACTTCTCCGGCTCCCTGAGGCTCAAGAGACTGGTCCCGCTTAAACCTATATTTACTAGGGTCCTTAGGGTAATTTATAGAACTTGAGGGGGTTTTATATAAAAATAATTTTGTATAGTTTTCAAAATACAACTCAAGTATTTAATTATCATCTTTATGTACATACCATAATTTAATGATCAACATAAATATCTATACATGTTCAAATAGCATGAAATGAGTCAAGTATATTATTCGAGTAACTACCATAAACAATGCTGTAAAGAAATATTATGTACGACTAATTAATCAAGTCGAACGAATACGGAATATAAACAGAAATATGGCTCTATGAGTTTTTCATGCGTGAGTTCCAGTTTCACCTAAATTCGACTACCGGTTTGGGAAGTATATATATTTTCGTGTCGTAGCGCAAAACGGATCAGAATGTATTCGGCACCGTCACATATTTTTTTAAAACACAGTTTGAGTTAATTTCCATCAGGTTACAGATTACGATAATTATTATAAAATTGTAGGACTTTCGATATACTTATCCATAACACTAATATTTGCACGATTTGGATTTCTGAAATTCTAGTTATGATCATTTTAATATCAACGTTTAAAACAGAATTCAGATTTCTGGACAGCAACTATATGTTATATTGCAAATCCTATATCGGGTTGTTTCATGCATTTCTAAGTAATCTAATATACATAAAATTATAGCTTTATCAATTATGCATATATACATCTAAATTTTATCACAAACGGACATCGGGTGTGCGAGTTATGACCTATTTAAAAATAGTGTGCGAATCAGGACAGATTCTGTCCAGATCCGTCATTTAATATTGTAACACAGTTTTCTATATTTTACGTCGGTTTTCAGTAAAAACATAAAACAAATAAAATCTAGATATTTCGATGTATATGTTCAAAACATCTAAAAACACTTAATTTGGATTAAATATTATAGAGTTATGGTCTCTCGAAGAATACCCTTATTGGCAGTTTTCTAGCTTTAAGAACAGTGAATAAAAAATCATGGAACTGCTAAACCGTTTTTCGGTTTGATATGAAATTTTTACAACGTGTACAAAAGAATATATTCTATCATATGTAAATTTCCTGAAATTTTCAGAAGTAAAAATTAATTTCTAAAAATTATTTTAAATGTAAAGGTATTGATATGTCATATGTGAGAAATGAGAAAGCATGGTATTTATTCGTAACTTCATTTTTTTTACAAATTTTAAATAAAGTAATTTAAAATACAACAAACGATACAATCCTAATTGGTTACTATGAAATCTTAACATATGGATTGAAAGTAATGAAAAAGACTTTACAAAATATATATGTGTGTATGTTTGTGTGTTCATTATTTATACATGTATCCATTTAATTAATTATTTAGGGACTATTATATGAAAAAGGGATGTTTTTCATGGCAATATAAAAAAAGAAAGAGAAAGAGAAAGAGATGGAAGGAGGGAAAAAGAGAAGAGACTTACATACACAAGCTGGTGTTGTCACCGGGCTTGTCTATCCGCCGATAGCCTCGCATTTCTAGCAAGACTTCCTTGAGAATTTCTTCATGTTCTTCTTCGGGAAATTTAGATGAAGAGGGATATGTGAAATGATAGAAGGGTGTGATGATGAAAAGAAAGAGGAGTGAGATAAAAAAAAGAGTTTATGGCCACCATAATTCTAATAAATCATGGCTCATAACCATTTTAATTATTTTGGGAGTTAAAAAGAAGATGAAATGAAAGGTCTCATTTGTAGGTTATGAGAAGAATAAAAAATTGATAAAAAAAATAATTCCTAGAATGGAGATTTGAACATGTGACTTATCGAATAACAATGCAAGGACTTAACCATGTGCTACAAGGTTGTTCATACATATATTTAATTAGAATTAAATATATGATGTTCCTTAAAAAAAGTAGGCTTTTGGGCTTATAGTTTTATAAAAGAAAATGAAAATAAGATTGGATTTGGGTTATGGGCTGGGTCAGGTCTTGCATTTTATTTTGAATAGGTTAAGATTTAGTTTAAAGAAATGAGTTTGGGAAAAAAATAGATAGAATAATAAAATAATATATTTAATAGAAAACAAAATATACGGAAAAATAATAAGAATTAATAAATACAATATTTTACTAAAGAAAGAAAACACGGTGGTATAGTAATATTGGGGTCGTTACACCTGTTGATACTGGTCTTCAATCCAATCCTTGAAGACGAAGCAATCTTCAATTGGATGGCTTACCGTTTGATGGTAGGGGCAATAATTGGGACTATTAGTCTCGCCGGGTTGCAACTGTCGTTTTGGATTCGGCAGATTGATGAGACTGTTGCGCACCGCCAGCTCAAACAATCTCCTTGTTTTGTCCCGGGGAAACGAATAAGGACGCTTCATTTTCTCATTATAGTATCGCCGTCTCTCGTCTAGTTGATCCGTTAGTTTTGGGCCACTGGGTTGCTGTTGAGTATTCACAACGAATGTCGCCATCCCTTTACCCTTTTCGTTCCGTGGCTCCGACTTTGGAGAAGACGGTCTATGACCCATCTTGTCCATTTGGGCCAGTTTGTCGATTAAGGCCTGGAACGTGGTCGGCTTAAAGAACATCATGAATTGGGGAATAGTTGCCTGAGGGTCCAGAGTGCCCACGAACATGCCCACCGCCGGCGCTTCTTCAATGCGCTGCTCACATTTTGACCATAAATTTCGCCACTGTATTGCGTATTGGACCCAAGTTTCGCCTGGCTTTACCCTGGCGTTAATTAGTGTGTGTTCCCCTCCGAAAGGCGGCGGCGACGACGTGAGGACGTCTTGCCTGAGATTCGGGGCAGATGCTATATGGTTTATCCGTCCACCTCTCCGAAGATGCCAAGTTGATTTATGGCACCGTATATCGGAGGTTTAGACGGATGCGGCCGATGTAGCAGACTTCGTCAGATTCTCCCTCGTTAGAGGGGTTTTGATTGTGGGGACGCTCTTCCCTGTAGGCGCAAGCCCCTGCAGTTAATTACGCTACCGCATCGCCGCAGCCACTTTCTCCTTCTCCAGAATTTCACTTCGTGTCATGTGTGTTTGTTTTGTTTGTGGTTGCCCGTGGATTGTATACGGAGACTGAATAATGCCGTCACCCATAGGACGTGGATTAGTCCAAATCCGTATTTACTTAGATTTGGGTTTGGTGTTTTTAGTTTAAGGATACATTAGCCGTATTGAGGCTAAGATCAACTTAAACGTTCTTTAAGGATACGTTAGTCCTGTTTGAGACTAAAATCAACTTAACGTGGTGATCCATTTATTATATGGCCGTCGGGACTCGTCACCTCTCTGACGTCGTTGAAGAATTACAACGATAGGTGTAAGAGGAGTTCAGAGATGTACCCTTGAACTAAAGTTGATTTGGAGTTTTATAGTCCATTTGAATGTTTAAGGATACGTTAGCCGTGTTTGGGGCTAAGATAAACTTAAACGGGATCGTTTAGATCCGGAAAAAGAGTATTTGGAGGCTCTATTGTTCCAGTTTAGGGACGTGGTGGTCCATGTTCCAGTTTAGGGACGTGGTGGTCCATCGCCAGTTTAAAGACGTGGTGGTCCATCATTAGTTTAAGGACGTTTCGGTCCATCAATAGTTTAAGGACGTTTCGGTCCATTATTAGTTTAAGGACATTTCGGTCCCACATTCCCATTTTGGGATGAATATTAGTTTAAGGACATTTCGGTCCAATATTAGTTTAAGAACGTTTCGGTCCGATATTAGTTTAAGGACGTTTCGGTCCATTATTAGTTTAAGGACGTTTCGGTCCATTATTAGTTTAAGGACGTTTCGGTCCATGAGTTTAAGGACCCCGCGGTCCATATCGATGTGTGGTCGTTGGGACCCGTCACCTCTCTGACGTCGTTGAAGGATTACAACGATAGATGTCAGAGGAGTTCGGAGATGTACCCTCGAACCGGAGGTAAATTGATTTAGGAGAGCAATTTTGCTCAGTCAATTTAATTTGAGGACTTACAGCCACGATTGGGCTAAGTCCAATTGAAAAATGCTCGACACTTTTATTTGTTTTTGGCCTGTACTAGGGCTTGGCCCATTTTTAAATAATGCATTGCATTATTTTCTATTTTTGGTTAGGCTCTGCCCATAAAGGATGCAGAGCATCAATTTATTTTGGGCTCTGCTCATTTATGAATGATGCAGAGCATCAATTTTACTTGGGCTCTGCCCTTTTATAAAAGATGCAGAGTATCAATTTTACCTGGGCTCTGCCCATTTATTGCTTTGCAATTTAATTAGGCCTACTAGGTCTTTTTGATTTGGGACTGGCCCTTTAGGAAATGCATTGCAATTGTCAGGCGCTTTATGCCAATCAGAGAGCGCAAGCGCTTGTGGTGTTGACACGTGTCACGCAAGCGCAGTGCGCTGCGCCAATGCGCTGCGCTTGCGCTGCTGACACGTGGCGCGCTCTGGTGAGTTGCGCCAATTCCAGAGAGCAAGGCTCTATTTCAAAAGCGCATAGCGCAGATGGTTCAGATGCTGACACGTGGCGCTATCTGGTGGCTTGCGCCAATCCAGGAGCGCAACAGCGCAGTTTGAAAAGTGCAAGGCACTATAATTTGAGAATCCTTTTAGAACCAATGGTTCATGATAAAGTGCAAAGCACTGTTTATTATGTGAAGATCATTGATCTTGTTCTCAGATCAATGATCTATTAGAAGAAATTTCTTTTATTTTATGAAGGCTTTTTTTTACCTTTTTCCTGAAATTTCTTCAGAGTTTTCTCTGTTTGAAGTTCTTGATTTCTCCCAAATGTTCATGCCTTTGATTTGAGGTCTAGGGGTCCTTTTTATAGTGCCCATAAATTAGTTAAATTTGTTAAAGAGATCTTTCTCTGGGTGATTTGGGGAATTTTCCCACCGTCGGATCTTTGATCCAAGGGCTCCTGTTTTACAGAAGAAAATCTTCTTGTTTTAACAAGAACAGAAAGATTTCTTTAAAATTTTAATTCTGTTCGGCGCAAATTCCCCAGCGCGTGACACGTGTCAAGCAGCGCACAGCGCAGCGCAACTGCGCTAGCGCATCTGTGCTGACACGTGTCAAGCAGCACGAAGCGCAGCGCAACTGCGTTAGGGCATCTGCGCTGACACGTGTCTCGCAGCGCAACTGCGCTAGCGCATCTGCGCTGACACGTGTCGCGCAACGCAAAGCGCAGCGCATCTGCGCTAGCGCATCTGCGCTGACACGTGTCGCGCAACGCAGTGCTTGCGCAACTGAATCGTTACTTCCTTTAATTTTACTTAAAATAGAGCTTTGCTCTGATTGGGCGCGCTGCCTTGGGCGCTGTGCTGACGTATCAGCGCCTGACACGTGGCGCGTTGCGCCCGGGATTTGAAGCGTTGCTTTAAAATTTGAATTTTGAATTTCAACAGAGCTTTGCTCTGATTGGGGGAAACAAATGCCCCCCCACCGTTGCGCTCACGTGGCGCGCACGTAAGTGCAGCGGTGGTAAGTTCCTGACCGTTGGATCAAGGGATGAGCTGAAGGGGCGCAAGCGCCTTATAAATAGGACCTATGGCCCTTAAAAAAAATCTTCACCATCTTTTTTAAGATTTTGATTTCAACAGAGCTTTGCTCTCAATAGATCCCTGATCTAAAGAAAACCCATTTTAGGGATTCTTTTAGCAGAGCTTTGCTCTAAAGGGGTCTAAAGAGGACTAAGGAGAACCCTATTATAGTTCCATTAATAGAGCTCTGCTTTCATTTATAATTTCTTGATTCATTAATGGAGCTTTGCTCCTTTCAAATTATATAGCAGAACTCTTAAGAATTCTTCATGGATCTTGGAAGTTAAAAGATGGCATTTTACATTATTATTATTATTATTATATCACCTTTGCAGAGCAAAACTCTCAATGTTTTTAGGGGATTTTCCTCAAATTCTCCTCATTACTGAACTTAACAGGTGTCACTCCTGTCTGCAGAGCATTGCTCTCGAGGAGTTTTAACTCCCTTTTTATCATTGCTAATCATCCAAGGATATTTCCTTCAGGTATTATGGCGGTGCGTCTGTACAGTCTGCATGAATTCATCACCTATGAGGATATCCGTGTACAGGGCCGTCAACAAGACCAGGAGTTTACGGACGCCCAGTGTGCGGAGGTCATGGGTCGTCTGAACGCACGTGCTGGTTGGCTGCTCCCCCGCCGCTCTGCTCTCTTGAAAGTCGTGCTGGGAGCAATTTGGAGAGCACTCCCAGGGTTCCACGAGGCCCTACCGCTCAATGCGGTGGATGATACCGAAGACAAGGTGCATTCAGTGTACCTGTCGGGGCTGATCTCGAAGAAACGGCGAGATAGCCTCATCGACATCCTGCACCAAATTTTTTAGCAGACGACGATAGTCGCTGCTTATCGAAGGCTGGGGGGCTTGCCGAGGATCTTGACACACAGGAGCGCGAGAGGCTGCGCATAAGAATAATCAGAAAGGCCAGAAGAACTCTGGATGGCCTTACTTTTGACTTCCTCAATCCGTGCCCTGGATCTGAGGTTATTCCATTGTAATATTATTTCTCGTTTATTGCTTTATGATTGTAAGAATTTTTGGCAATATTAATGGAAAAGTTTTATCCCGGCTTGTCTTATTTTTCGTTCTGAGTCTTTTGCATGTGCGTGAATGAGTGTGTCTCGAATGTTTAATCCAACGCCAATCAGATGTTCTTTCTATCGCTTTCTTCTTTCTTTTATTATCCGCAAGTTACCTTAGTGAACATGGTTGACAGATGATAGAGCGAGCATCTAGATTTCTCTAAGAGATAGCGATGGCTTAGGTCGCAGGTTCAGATCTGCCGCCTAAGACTTTTCAATTCTATGAGTCATGAAGGTCTCATAGAGATTTTCTCCCTACGGATCGAGAGGATCTCGTAGGTGGATTTTCTCCCTAGGGATCATGAGGATCCTTAAGTGTGTTTTCCTCTTACAAGTCGTAAGGATCTTATAAGAGAATTATCCTTTTTTACGAGTCGAGAGGACCCGTAAGTGGTTGTTTCCCTCCTTGTCGAAACTCGACATTGGAGAGTGAGACCCGTGAATAGTATGCAAGAGACCGTTTTAGACCGACTTGCAGGGTCCCATTGTTCAGGAAGCAAGTTTTTTAATCCCTGCTGCCTGAGGCTTCATCTTGCAAGTTGAGACGAATCGGGAATTTCCCGTGGAGACACTGGTTTCTCTGCGAGCCGACGCGAATCAGGAGGCTCTCGTCAAGGACGCTGGTTTCCCTGAGTTGAGGTATTTGCCAGAGATTATTTGTTTCCCTGGTGTTGAAACGAATCAAGAATTTCCCATAGAGACACTGTTGCTCTGCGAGTCGATGCGTATCAGGAGGCTCTCGTCAAGGATGTCTGTTTCCCTGAGTTGAGGTATTTGCCAAGGATTATTTGTTTCCTTGGTGTTGAAACGAATCGAGAATTTCCCACGGAGACACTGGTTGCTCTGCGAGTCGATGCGAATCAGGAGGCTCTCGTCAAGGATGTTAGTTTCCCTGAGTTGAGGTATTTGCCAAGGATTATTTGTTTCCTTGGTGTTGAAACGAATCGAGAATTTCCCACGGAGACACTGGTTGCTCTGCGAGTCGATGCGAATCAGGAGGCTCTCGTCAAGGATGTTTGTTTTCCTGAGTTGAGGTATTTGCCAAGGATTATTTGTTTCCTTGGTGTTGAAACGAATCGAGAATTTCCCACGGAGACACTGGTTGCTCTGCGAGTCGATGCGAATCAGGAGGCTCTCGTCAAGGATGTTTTTTTCCCTGAGTTGAGGTATTTGCCAAGGATTATTTGTTTCCTTGGTGTTGAAACGAATCGAGAATTTCCCACGGAGACACTGGTTGCTCTGCGAGTCGATGCGAATCAGGAGGCTCTCGTCAAGGATGTTTGTTTCCCTGAGTTGAGGTATTTGCCAAGGATTATTTGTTTCCTTGGTGTTGAAACGAATCGAGAATTTCCCATGGAGACACTGGTTGCTCTGCGAGTCGATGCGAATCAGGAGGCTCTCGTCAAGGATGTTTGTTTCCCTGAGTTGAGGTATTTGCCAAGGATTATTTGTTTCCCTGGTGTTGAAACGAATCGAGAATTTCCCACGGAGACATTGGTTGCTCTGCTAGTCGATGCGAATCAGGAGGCTCTCGTCAAGGATGTTTGTTTCCCTGAGTTGAGGTTTTTGCCAAGGATTATTTGTTTCCTTGGTGTTGAAACGAATCGAGAATTTCCTACGGAGACACTGGTTGCTCTGCGAGTCGATGCGAATCAGGAGGCTCTCGTCAAGGATGTTTGTTTCCCTGAATTGAGATATTTGCCAAGGATTATTTGTTTCCTTGGTGTTGAAACGAATCGAGAATTTCCCACGGAGACACTGGTTGCTCTGCGAGTCGATGCGAATCAGGAGGCTCTCGTCAAGGATGTTTGTTTCCCTGAGTTGAGGTATTTGCCAAGGATTATTTGTTTCCTTGGTGTTGAAACGAATCGAGAATTTCCCACGGAGACACTGGTTGCTCTGCGAGTCGATGCGAATCAGGAGGCTCTCGTCAAGGATGTTTGTTTCCCTGAGTTGAGGTATTTGCCAAGGATTATTTGTTTCCTTGGTGTTGAAACGAATCGAGAATTTCCCACGGAGACACTGGTTGCTCTGCGAGTCGATGCGAATCAGGAGGCTCTCCTCAAGGACGCTGGTTTCCCTGAGTTGAGGTATTTGCCAAGGATTATTTGTTTCCTTGGTGTTGAAACGAATCGAGAATTTCCCATGGAGACACTGGTTGCTCTGCGAGTCGATGTGAATCAGGAGGCTCTCGTCAAGGACGCCGGTTTCCCTGAGTTGAGGTATTTGCCAAGGATTATTTGTTTCCTTGGTGTTGAAACGAATCCAGAATTTCCCACGGAGACACTGGTTGCTCTGCGAGTCGATGCGAATCAGGAGGCTCTCGTCAAGGACGCTTGTTTCCCTGAGTTGAGGTATTTGGCCGAAAACACTGGCTTCTTCGGGGTTGGGATGAACCGTCGAGATTTGGCTTCGTTTTCTGGCGGAGCCTGTTGGGAAAGTATGGTTCCCTCTTTGTTTGCGCCCTTGGATTGTATACAGGGATCGATGTGATCTTAACTATAGGGCCAAAGTTTTATCATCATTTTTTTTTGTTTTATTTCCGCGATACTCTATCATTTCAGCTTTTATATCGCG
Source organism: Agapanthus africanus (assembly GCA_030015575.1). Classification (NCBI taxonomy): domain Eukaryota; kingdom Viridiplantae; phylum Streptophyta; class Magnoliopsida; order Asparagales; family Amaryllidaceae; genus Agapanthus; species Agapanthus africanus. The sequence continues at coordinate 88,523,626 of CM057337.1, forward strand.
AAGGTCGCGATTGCCCAATCATTTCGGCTATTTTTCGCGGTGTCCAATCATTTCGGCTGTTTATTTTATTTTTACTCGCTGCTTTTTATTGCGAGTTGCCCAATCATTTCGGCTATTTTTTTTTATTTTTACTCGCTGCTTTTTATTGCGAGTTGCCCAATCATTTCGGCTATTTTTCATGCATACATTTCACTTGCTGCTTTTTATTGCAAGTTGCCCCATCATTTTGGCTATTTCATATGCATGTGCGGCCTACTGGCTTTTCGCCGTAAACCTGAAATTAAACACCGATTTCGGCATCAGCACCGCTACAACTGGGATATTGCCAGGAGCGAATCATCATCTGCTTCTGTCGATGTTGAACAAGGGTGGCTTAGCGAACAGGGTTAAGGTCCTGTCGACTAAGGCTTTTGACTTCATGAGCCGTAAGGGTCTCACAAAGGTATTTCTCCCTGCAAGTCGTGAAGATCTTGTAGGTTTATTTTCTCTTTAGGAATCGTGAGGATTCCTAAGTGTTTGTTCCTCTGTAAGTCGAGAGGATCTTACAGGAGGATTTTCTCCTTGTAAGTCGAGAGGACTTATAAGGGTTGTTCACCATGCGAACATATCCCTAGTCTCGGATGGGACTTAGTTAGGGAAATGCTTATTCACGCCCGTGGATTGTATACAAGGGCCAGTATTGGACCACTTGTAGAGCAATATATAAAGTTGTGGGGGGTTTGCTTAAGCACAGGTTTAGGTCTCTGTTACTTAAGACTTTCAAATCTTATGAGCCGTGAGGGTCCCATAAGAGAGTTCTCCTTACGAGTCGTGAGGATCTCGCAAGTGTATTTTCTCCTTAGGAATCGTGGGGATCCCTAAGTGTGTTGCTTCCTTATGAGTCGCAAGGATCTCACGTGGGTGGTTTCTCCTTACAAGGTCGAGAGGACCCTATAAGTGTCTTTTAACGAGGTTGCGCCCTTTCGGGTTTTCACAAACACTCGCCGGCAGTCCTGCTGTTTTTACTCACGGAGCCCTTTCGGGTTTTCATCCATGCCCGTTTTGCTTATGGACATACCGTTTTTATTTATCTTTTGATTGTCTTCTTCTTTTTTTACGAGGTCGCGCCCTTTCGGGTTTCCACGAACACTCACCGGTAGCCCTGTTGTTTTTACTCACGGAGCCCTTTCGGGTTTTCATCCCTGCCCTTTTTGCTTATGGACATACCGTTTTTATTTATTATATTTTTTTTATCTCGTCAGCCTACGGATGCAGCGGTATTAGTTTAAGGACGTTTCGGTCCGCTATTAGTTTAAGGACGTTTCGGTCCGTCATGGAGAAGGCTGGCTACTGCTTATAAAGCTTGAGCTTACGAAGATAGCGAGCGGACATAGTCGTCGTCATCTATCATTGACCTGGGCTGTGGCTCATTAAGCGTAGTATTTCTTTAGGAATCGACCATTTATTGGCCTGTAAGGCCTTTCACCGTGCATGTCCATGAGTAGATAGGCCCCACCCTGGTAGACCTTATCTATGATGTACGGGCCTTCATAGTTTGGCTCGAATTTTCCCGCTTGGCGCGATTGGGGATCATAGGCCTTTTGACCACTAGCACGAGTTCGCCTTGGCGGAACGTCCTCGGTCGGGTCAATCTTTCATATGAGCGCGTCATCTTTGCTTTATAAGCTTCCAGATTTTGTTGCGCTATGAGCCGTGTTTCTTCAAGGGCATCAAGCTCCTCAAGCCGAAGGTGAGCATTTTCTTCGTTCGTCAGCTCGTAGTGGACTGCCACTCGCAGAGAGGGTAGCTCTATCTCGAGGGGGAGTACTGCTTCCGTACCGAATACCAACGCGTATGGCGTTGTGTTCGTGGCCGTCTTGAAGGTAGTTCGATATGCCCAAAGAGCCTCTTGCAGTCTCTCGTGCCAGTCTTTCTTATTTCGGGACACCGTCTTTTTCAAGATCTTCATCAGGGTCTTGTTGAAGGCCTCGGCTAGACCATTAGCTCGCGGATTATAAATCGAGGAATATCTCCAGTCTATATTGTGTTGTTGCGCGAAGCGACTGATCTTGTGGCTTATGTAGGCTGGCCCGTTATCGGAGATGATCCATCTCGGCGTTCCAAACCGATATATGACGTGCGTCTTGAAGAAATGGAGGATATTCTCCGTCTTCACCTCCCTTAACGGTACTGCTTCTGCCCATTTGGAGAAGTAATCAGTCGTCGCCAGGATGAAACGATGTCCCCTGGACGATGCTGGTTCGATGGGGCCGACTATGTCAGTTCCCCACATTTCGAACGGCCAGCTAGCCACCGTTGGATGTAGTGGATTTGGATGCTGGTGGATGAAGTCCCCGTGGATTTGGCGTGAGTGGCATTGCTTCGCATATTCGAGGCAATCCTGAATCATCGTGGGCCAGTAGTAGCCCATCCGTTTGATCTTCAACTTCATCTTTGGGCCCGCTTGGTGAGAACCACAGATTCCGTCATGGACTTCCTGAACGACTCTTTCTGCTTCATCAGGTCCTAAGCATCTCAGCCACAGAGAATCAAACGACCTCTTGTGCAAAGTATCGTTGATGAAGGCGAAAGACAGAGCTCGTTTCATTAGCTGATGTCTTGTGGACGCATCTTCGGGCATTCGATGGGACTTAAAGTAGTCTATGAAGACTTCTCTCCAATCCTCAGCCTTTTCCCGGTCTTTTATTTGCAAGGTCGTCTGTTCAGTCGCTCCCTTCTCTTCGGATGATTCCGGAGGTATTTCTGCTGGGGCAAGCACCCGACGGCTTTGTACCACGATTCTTACATCATCGAGGTTCTCGTCAGCCAGTTCTTTAGCAAGCCTGGCCAACGCGTCTGCTTTGCTGTTTTCCGCGCGCGGTATACTTTCTAAAGTATAGGAGGGAATTTGGGTCAACAGTTGTTGCACCTTTTCACCGTATTTTACCAATTCCGGTTTGCACGTTTGGTAGTCGTCGTTTACTTGACTAACGACCAGTTGAGAATCTCCATATATGAGGAGGTTTTCAATTCCTATGTCAATGGCGATCTCGAGGCCTGCTATCAAAGCTTCGTATTCGGCTTTGTTATTCGTCCTCGGCTCTATTAGGGAGAAAGCAAAGCGCATTATCCCTCCTTGTGGAGTTACAAAGATGAGTCCTACCCCTGATTTGATTACAGGGGTATTTTTCTTGCGCTTCTTCATGGAGGATGCTCCGTCGAAATAAAGATCCCATCGGGTATCACCACCGTCGATCGCATCAAACGCATGTCCATCTGGAAGATCGCAATTCAAAGGAGAATCGGCGGGTATCGGATGCTCAGCGAGGAAGTCGGCGATGGCCTGGCCTTTCACTGCCTTGAGAGGTTGATAGGTTATCGAGAACTCCATCAAGAGCAGAGCCCATTTAGCGAGTCGTCCCGTCAATATGGCTTTTGACATTAAGTATTTAAGAGGGTCCACCTTCGAAATGAGACGGACCTCATGCGCCAACGCATAGTGCCTGAGCTTTGTTATCGCGAAGATCAACGCCAGGCAGTGTTTTTCAATGGGAGAGTAGTTGCTCTCTGCCCCCAGCAGAACTCGACTCAGATAGTAGAGTGCTCTTTCTTTCCCTTGATCGTTCTCTTGTGCCCATAATGCACCGAAGGAACCTTCGAGGGCTGTAGTATAAAGAATAAGAGGCTTTCCCTTGACCGGAGCAGCCAATACTGGCGAGTTCTGCAGGTATTGTTTAATTTCGTCCAGCGCGTCCTGGCATTTTTGGTCCCAGACGAATGGAGTTCCTTTCTTTATCAGGTGACTGTAAGGGCGGCACTTGCCTGAAAGATTGGCTATAAATCGCCGTATATACGCGAGCTTCCCTTGGAGAGACCGCAGCTGTTTGAGAGTCCTTGGCGGAGGCATTTCCATGATCGCCTTGATCTTTGACGGATCTATCTCGATACCCCGGTGTCGGACGATGAATCCCAGGAATTTGCCCGAGGAAACTCCGAATGCGCACTTGAGAGGGTTCATCTTCAAGTTGTATTGCCGAAGGCGTTGAAATACAGTTTTCAGATGCTCGAGATGTTCCTCGTATGATTTGCTTTTGACCACGAGATCGTCGATATAGCACTTGACGATTTAATGTATAAGGTCATCGAAGATCTTCGTCATGGCCCTCTGATAGGTGGCACCGGGGTTTTTTAAACCGAAGGGCATCACTTTATAACAGAATATTCCCAAAGGGGTCCTGAAGGCGGTGTGCTTCTGGTCTTCGGGATGCATCTTTATCTGATTATACCCTGATGAGCCGTCCATGAAGGAGAAAACCTCATGAGTGGATGTATTGTCTATCATTAGTTCGGTGACTGGTACCGGGAAATCATCCTTCGGGCAGGCTTTATTGAGATCCCGAAAGTCCACGCATATGCGCACCGTCCCATTTTTCTTCATCACCGGGACGATGTTAGCGATCTATTCCGGGTATTGAACTTCCTGGATGAAGCCAGAGTCGATCAGCTTCTTGACCTTGGCGTTGATACTCATCTCAAGCTCGAGTCGCATTCTTCTTGGCGCCTGTTTGACCGGCTTGGCGTCCGGAGATATCGCCAATTTATGCACAGCAATTTATGGATCTAGTCTCGGCATTTCGGAATAGTTCCATGCGAAGCAATCTTTATGCTGTACAAGCAAGTCTTTTAGCGTAGTCACCCTTTCTTTAGATAATAGCTCGCTGACAAATGTCGGTCGCGGATCGTTCACCGTCCCTAACTCAATTTTCTTGAGGTTATCTGCAGTGGTATGTATTCCATCCTCCAGTTCTTTCGAGGCTGGCGGAAATTCTGAGATCACCTCATCATTGCTGTTTTCGAGGCACCAGGGAAGGTTATCTACGTTCTTGGGCTCTTCTTTTAATATTGTTATCATGTGACAAGTGCGAATCCGCTTCTAATCCCAATGTGGGGTTGGTTCTGTTCTCATGGCTTTGGGTTCGTGCTTCTGTGGCGGCGTTATCCTCCAGTTGTCAGACAGAGCGAACTTGCCGAGCTGGTATTGATCTTCGACCTAATTCTTAAAGGTGAAGGAATCTTCGAGCGGGTGCCCTATTACTCGATGGTAAGAGTAGTAAGTTGGGTCAGAGACTTCGCCTGCTTGCTCGGGGTGCTTGGACTCCGGCAGTGTAAGCATCTGATGTTTTAGAGCAAGATCAAGTATCTTCTTCGTCTTGTCCCGAGGAAACGAGTACGCTCGACCCATTTTCTTCATGAGGGATAGCTCAAGAATGCTCGACTCCCGTTTGCGTGGCTTCTTAACCCCGCTTTGTTGCTGTTGAGCCCTTTTTTGGACTTTCGACTTGTTTCTGCCTCTGCGTCGAGTCTTTTTTATAACAGGCTGACAGGGGGTGGCACTTTCATCTTTCACGGCCTGTTGAAGGAGGCATTGCGTTTTGGCTTTCTCGTATATGGCCATTTCGCGGTTGTGATCGTCTCGGACTTTTTGACCAGCTTCCCTTATAAGCCTGTCCATTTGTTTTTCAAATGACGGACTGGGCACTTTTACATCAGGAACTTTTACTGGTTCAGGATTAGTGTTCTCCCATTGCGCATCTGCTTCTTCATTGAAGTCGTGCACGACGTAACAGTCGCGGAACAGCTCTCGTTTCTTGGAGCGAATGTATCCGAGCCCGATCGTCTCCATCCTCCCACTAGGCAGCTTGTGCTGAGTTCCGAAAACGTTCCAGACCCTGTCATAGAATTTGGCCTTTCTAACGGTCTGTTGGAAGGGTATCCCTTGGTGCTTCAACAGTCTCTTCAAGCCTTCTGTATAATATTTGGGTAGACGGATGGGTTGAAGCCTGTCCAGTGTAGGATCTGCCCCGTGCCAGATTTCTTTCTCCACTTTATTTTCTTTAGAGCGGTAGAATAGAATTGCCTTCTCGCCTTCTCGCCTGGGCGGAACATAGAACGTCTGCAGCTCCTCTACACTGTCGGTATCGAGCGCATCCAGTTCTTTATAATGTTTAAGCGGCACCATGGCGACTTGCAGACTTTGCTCTTCATCAGCGGAAGCTCGTATTGAAGGCCGAGCAGAGAATACAGCATGGACTTCATCCTCTGAATCACTGCCAAAGATCAATGTAGGAGCAGATGGTCCCGGCTTAGTGTATTGGGGCGGACCCGAATAAACTATCTCCTCTTCCTCCTCAGTATCGCTGCCGAAGACAGGGATGGTAGCGTTAGCTTTATTCTCCGGCTTGTGACACCTTTCCGTGTCTTCGAAATTCGGCAAGAAGTATTTGGCATCTTCATATTTGCGAACTTCATTCACGGAAAACGGATTCAATTCCCCCGTCACGGTATACTCGAGACCATCTCTAAAATATTTCATACACTGATGCTGTGTAGAAGGGATGATATTATACTCGTGTAACCATGGTCGGACGAGCAGAGCGTTGTAGCACGTCTTGGCATCTATGACGTGGAATTTAATGTCCGTGACGAGCAGCCCAAAGCGTAACGTCAGTATCACAGATCCAAGAGTCTTTGATGATTGGGAGTCGAATCCGGAGATGGTGATCTTGTCTCGAGCGAGGTGCTGGACGCTCATGCAGATTTCCTTCAACACCCGAACGTTAAGGAGATTAACAGATGATCCGTTATCGATCAGGATTTTGCCTATCTTTATATCATGGCAGTATCCTGAGACATAGAGGGGGCGATTGTGTTCCCACGTCCCAAGGAGAAGGTCTTCATCGCCAAAAGTGACATCGGCCGTGTGCACTTCCTCCAATTCATCCTTCATTTTTTCTTCGGCCAGGAAAGCTTGGAACTGCTCCGGGTCCTGTAATGCCTTAATTAACGAATCTCTCGCCTCCTTTGATAGTAAAAGGGCGTCAAGAATGCTGAGCTGCGATGGTAGCTTCCTCAGATGTGCTAAGACGTTGTAATCCACCTTATTTTTCTTCGACGGGTCTTTGGCAGTTAGCTCTTCCATGACTTGGTCGTCTAGGGCGATGTCCTCAGAGACCTTTTCTTTCCCTTTATCTTTTTTGTTTGGGGGTCCGAGATTCTTTTCGGGCAACGTGCGATTACGCAGCCGAATATTTTCAGAAATCTTCGGCTCTTCTTCTTTTCCCGAAGTGGACTCTTTAAAGAGGGAGCTAAGCTCCAGCTCCTCGTCGGAATCACTCCCGAATGTGAGCACTTGTGATCCTCCGACATTGACCATGCGACAATTGCCGGTAGTTCTGTTAAGCCCTTCGGTCGTATCGTTCCGTTCTCGGCGAGTCTTGCGCTTTTCTCGCTTAAACTGCTGCCGATGAGCAACATATCCCTGCCACCATCCATCGAAAGCTTTGCACTCTTCAGTAGGGTGCGAAATCTTCCGATGATACAAGCAATAGGAGGGGTGCATTTCCGCTTCACCAGTAACGCTTCCCTCAGAGGGTGGTAGTTTCATACCCATTGACACGGCTTTAGCAAACCTCTTCCTCATCTTGAATTTGATTTTATCCACAGCGGGTGTGCTTTGCTCCAGCGGGAGTATCTCAATTCTTTTGTCAAGGCGCTGGCGTTTGGCCCTTTCGAATATAACCGCCTCGCGCTCCCGATCAGCTTTGCTTTTTAAGAATGCTTCATTGAGGAATGCATCGATTATTTCATCCGATGGCCCCAGAATTTTTGGTTCGGGATCTGCCCCCAGCTTTTCAGTACAAGGAGTCTCCTCATCGTTCGTGAGCGAATGGGAAATCACATGACAGCTCGCCACGTATTCTTCAGATTCATCAGATGAACTTTCTCCCCCATCTTCCTCTTGAAAGACGTGATTGAGGAATTCTTGGAACGTAATGGTAGTCCGTGCTTTCTGGTTGTATTCCTCCAGCACGTCAATTTGTTTTTGTAAGTTCGTGCGCTTGTCTCCAGGCTTCACGGGCTTCTTTGATTTCCTTTTCTTCTTCTTTGCAGATTTCGACGGCTGGTTGTGAATGCTTGGGCCACCTCCATCGATCTTTTGAGTTGGACGAGGCTTCAACATCCCTTCAATGATCTGCGGCTCCACCGGGTTCTTCCACTTAATCGCTGGGCATGCTTGAAGATCATTCAGCATCCTCTTTGTTTTGGCTGATAATACAACCTCCCAAGGAGCTTCTTCAACGACAGAGCATGTTGCCCCCGGCGTATTCATTCCCTTAGAGGTGTGGGGCTGCGGTGGATTCACCTTCCATTTGTCAGACAATGCGAACTTGCCCTGTCGGTACTTGTCTTCAAGCCAATTTTTGAAGACGTAGCAATCCTCGATCGGATGACCCAGTACTCGATGATAAGGACAGTAATTGGGCTCATTGACGTCACTTGGTTGCGACGGACGTTTTGGATCCGGCAGATTTATGAGTCGGTTGCGCAACGCCGGCTCGAATAACCTTCTCGTTTTATCTCGGGGAAACGAGTAAGGACGTCCCATCCTGTCCTCAAGGGCTACGTACGGGCGCATATTATTTTGACGAACGACCGGCTTCGAGTTGTTCGGCTGTTGTTGAGCATTAGCGACAACGATCGCTTTTCCCTTTCCCTTCTCATTTTGGGAGTCCGGCTTTGGAAGAGGAGGTTTATGGCCCATTTGATCCATTTGCGCCAGCTTGTCGATTAGTGCCTGAAAGGTGGTCGGCTTGAAGAACATCATAAATTGCGAGATGGTTGCTTGCGGATCGAGGGTTCCCACAAACATTCCCACTGCAGGAGCTTCTTCTATGCGCTGCTCGCATTTTGACCATAAATTTCGCCACCGTATAGCATATTGGACCCATGTTTCGCCCGGCTTCACCCTGGCATTAATCAATGTCGTTATCGGGGTACGCTCGCTGGCACTCGCGAAACGCTGGGTAAACAGCAGTTCCATCTCAGCAAAGGTCTTGATAGAGTCGTTCGGGAGCTCGGAATACCACTCGAGCGCTGTATCTGACAAGCTACCAACGAACTGGCGGAGCAACAATTTATCATCACCACCAGTGTTGTCGCAAAGCGCCCTGAACTGGACAACATGCTGGTGGGGATTGCCAGTCCCCTTATACACATGGAATTTTGGTATCGTATAACCTGGCGGGTACTTGATCTGGTCATACCAGCCCGGATACGGTCGCCCTGTTTTTACGACTTGACCGGCTGCTTCCGTCGCTTGGTGGATCCGGATCTGCTGAGCTATATATTCATCCAGGTCGGCTTTGGAGATTGCCTCCTCCTTGGCTGTTGACAGAGCTGGAGGAGGATTCGACGTTTCTCCCCTATCATCTTCAAGGACGATCGGGGGATCTTCGGCCGGAGGATCCTGCTGGATCATCATCCCTACCATGTCTTGGAACAGGAGGCCCATACGCTTTATGTTGGCTGCTTGTTCAGCCGCCTCTTTGTCTTTCTTCTCCAATATTCGTCGAAGGAATTCGGCGTCGGTTTCTTGTTCTTGGCGTTCATCTGAAGACATTTCAGGGCTTTCTTTTGGCCCAGTAAGTGCGGCCATCGCGTTTATCATCTCTTGGAGCTTTTGCTGTTGCTCCTGAGCTTTGGTCACCGACCGTGTAAGCGGTCTATGACCCGTCGAAGCGCGGCTATCCTCTTTTCCGGAAGCCGTATAAACTGTATGAACTATTATGCCCCCGGACTTAGGGCATTTAGGTTCACCACCTTTGATATTCGCCACGGGCGTGGGGGTTTTCTCCGGCCTTCTTCTTTTGTGGGCCGTTGAAGTGGAGGGGGCCGTTGCAGTGGGCACCCTGGCGGTCGTTGTCCTCTGTTGTTTAATAGGACGATCCTTTTCTTTTTGCACCTTCGCCTTTTTCTGTTGACGAGAGTGATCTGGGTCAATCACGGAGTCTTGAACCCTCTGCCAAACTTTATAAATTTTTGAGGACAGCCGTTGAGGGGGCTGCTCTTGCTTCGTTTCCGAAACTCTCTCCGTAGGTGGAGGAGATCTTTTTAGTGTAGCGGTTAGAGAGTTCTTACGTACCCTCTTCAGCAGTTCAAAACTGTTCCCAGTTGGAACAGCAGCGTTGACTTCCACCACTGGAGCCGGTGGAGTTAGCCCTGAGGGGGAGTTGCCCCCTGCCTTCCTCACTCGTCGCCAATGGCGACGTCGAGCATGACGAGCCGTTGGGACTGGCTCGGAGATAGAGACAGCTTCTTTTTGCCCCCTGTCTGAATGAGGCGCTGCTGGTGTTAACCTCTTAAAGACTGAGGTTGTCCTTTGAGGGGAGATATCTAATCTGTCAAAGACAGATCCTCGTGCAGGGGTAGGAGAAGGAATAGTCAGTCTTGAAAAGACTGACTCTTTGACAGGGGAAGCCGTCTTGACGACTTCTGGAGCAGCGGTCATTGCCTTCCTTGGGACAGCCACCTTAGAGTTCATGGGCTTCTTAGCGGGCCCCTCAGAGTTCTGATTCAGCCTGGCGAAGACAGAGGCTGTTGGTTTGGTAGTGGACGACCCGTTGACAGGGGCCGTCGTAGCAGTGAGCCGGTCGAAGACCGACTTCTTGTTTGCTTCTGGTGCAGGTATTGGCATAGAGAAGCTTGCAGGTGGGATCATGGTCCTGAAAAACAGGCCGGTGGTGGCCTGGGTCACCTGTTCTACCGGCAGAGCGAGGAAGGAGGCCGCTTGAGGCCCATATGCTACACCTCCAGGTGAGGTGGAGCGTCCGTTGCAGTGGCACTTCGAGCAGTTCGTGCAGTTAGAGGCCATTGATGCTTGAGTTCTACGCCAGGCAAAAGACCAAATCTTAGTAACTTGAAATCCAAAGGCAACCGTTAACAAACCGCGATTGGTTCGCGAAGACGACACACGAAGTATGGAGTGGAAAGAGGAAAAGGTCCCACCGGGCGTGCCAGAATCTGTTCCCTTCCGAAAGGCGGCGGCGACGACGTGAGGACGTCTTGCCTGAGATTCGGGGCAGATGCTATATGGTTTTATCCGTCCACCTCTCCGAAGATGCCAAGTTGATTTATGGCACCGTATATCGGAGGTTTAGACGGATGCGGCCGATGTAGCAGATTTCGTCAGATTCCCCCTAATTAGAGGGGTTTTTGATTATGGGGACGCTCTTCCCTGCAGGCGCAAGCCGCTGCGGTTAATTACGCTACCGCATCGTGGCAGCCACTTTCTCCTTCTCCAGAATTTCACTTCGTGTCGTGTGTGTTTGTTTTGTTTGTGGTTGCCCGTGGATTGTATACGGAGACTGAATAATTCTGTCGTCCATAGGACGTGGATTAGTCCAAATCCGTATTTACTTAGATTTGGGTTTGGTGTTTTTAGTTTAAGGATACGTTAGCCGTATTGAGGCTAAGATCAACTTAAACGTTCGTTAAGGATACGTTAGTCCTGTTTGAGACTAAGATCAACTTAACGTGGTGATCCATTTATTATATGGTCGTCGGGACTCGTCACCTCTCTGACGTCGTTGAAGAATTACAACGATAGGTGTCAGAGGAGTTCAGAGATGTACCCTTGAGCCAAAGTTTATTTGGAGTTTTATAGTCCATTTGAATGTTTAAGGATACGTTAGCCGTGTTTGGGGCTAAGATCAACTTAAACGGGATCGTTTAGATCCGGTAAAAGAGCATTTGGAGGCTCTATTGTTCATGTTTAGGGACGTGGTAGTCCATGTTCCAGTTTAGGGACGTAGTGGTCCATCGCCAGTTTAAAGACGTGGTAGTCCATCATTAGTTTAAGGGCGTTTCGGTCCATCGTTAGTTTAAGGACGTTTCGGTCCATCACCAGTTTAGGGACGTGGTGGTCCATCATTAGTTTAAGGACGTTTCGGTCCATCATTAGTTTAAGGACATTTCGGTCCCACATTCCCATTTTGGGATGAATATTAGTTTAAGGACGTTTCGGTCCGATATTAGTTTAAGGACGTTTCGGTCCATCATTAGTTTAAGGACGTTTCGGTCCATTATTAGTTTAAGGACGTTTCGGTCCGTATCGATGTGTGGTCGTTGGGACCCGTCACCTCTCTGACGTCGTTGAAGGATTACAACGATAGGTGTCAGAGGAGTTCGGAGATGTACCCTCGAACCGGAGGTAAATTGATTTAGGAGAGCAATTTTGCTCAGTCAATTTAATTTGAGGATTACGGCCATGATTGGGCTAAGTCCAATTGAAAAATGCTCGACACTTTTATTTGTTTTTGACCTGTACTAGGGCTTGGCCCATTTTTAAATAATGCATTGCATTATTTTCTATTTTTGGTTGGGCTCTGCCCATAAAGGATGCAGAGCATCAATTTATTTTGGGCTCTGCTCATTTATGAATGATGCAGAGCATCAATTTTACTTGGGCTCTGCCCTTTTATAAAAGATGCAGAGCATCAATTTTACCTGGGCTCTGCCCATTTATTGCTTTGCAATTTAATTATGCCTACTAGGTCTTTTTGATTTGGGCCTGACCCTTTAGGAAATGCATTGCATTTGTCAGGCGCTTTGCGCCAATCAGATAGTGCAAGCGCTTGTGGCGTTGACACGTGTCACGCAAGCGCAGTGTGCTGCGCCAATGCGCTGCGCTTGCGCTGTTGACACGTGGCGCGCTCTGGTGAGTTGCGCCAATTTCAGAGAACAAGGCTCTATTTCAAAAGCGCATAGTGCAGATGGTTCAGATGCCGACACGTGGCGCTCTCTGGTAGTTTGCGCCAATCCAGGAGCGCAACAGCGCAGTTTGCAAAGTGCAAGGCACTATAATTTGAGAATCTTTTTAGAACCAATGGTTCATGACAAAGTGCAAAGCACTGTTTATTATGTGAAGATCATTGATCTTGTTCTCAGATCAATGATCTATTAGAAGAAATTTCTTCTATTTTATGAAGGTTTTTTTTTTACCTTTTTCCTGAAATTTCTTCAGAGTTTTCTCTGTTTGAAGTTCTTGATTTCTCCCAAATGTTCATGCCTTTGATTTGAGGTCTAGGGGTCCTTTTTATAGTGCCCATAAATTAGTTAAATTTGTTAAAGAGATCTTTCTCTGAGTGATTTGGGGAATTTTCCCACCGTCGGATCTTTGATCCAAGGGCTCCTGTTTTACAGAAGAAAATCTTCTTATTTTAACAAGAACAGAAAGATTTCTTTAAAATTTTAATTCTGTTTGGCGCAAATGACCCAGCGCGTGACACGTGTCAAGCAGCGCACAGCGCAGCGCAACTGCGCTAGCGCATCTGTGCTGACACGTGTCAAGCAGCGCGAAGCGCAACGCAACTGCGCTAGCGCATCTGCGCTGACACGTGTCGTGCAGCGTAAAGCGCAGCGCAAATGCGTTAGCGCATCTGCGCTGACACGTGTCGCGCAGCGCAGTGCTTGCGCAACTGAAGCGTTGCTTTCTTTAATTTTGCTTAAAATAGAGCTTTGCTCTGATTGGGCGCGCTGCCTTGGGCACTGTGCTGACGTATCAGCGCCTGACACGTGGCGCGTTGCGCCCGGGATTTGAAGCGTTGCTTTAAAATTTGAATTTTGAATTTCAACAGAGCTTTGCTCTGATTGGGGGAAACAGTGCGGTTATTGGGGTGCGTTCACTAGCACTCGCGAATCTCTGCGTAAACAGCAGCTCCATCTCCGCAATGTCTTGACAGAATCGTTCGGAGTTCAGAGTACCATTCGAACACTGTCTCCGACAAGCTGCCGACGAACTGGCGCAGTAGCAGTTTATTGTCGCTTCCAGTGTTGCCGCATAAGGCTCTGAATTGAGCGACATGCTGATATGGATTCCCCGTTCCCTTATATACATGAAATTTAGGGATCGTATATCCCGGCGGGTACCTTATTTGGTCATACCAGCCTAGATATGGTCGTCCAGTTTTAACAATTTGGCCGGCCGCTTCATTCGCCTGGTGAGCTCGTATTTGCTGGGCAATGTAGTCATCCAGAGCGGCCTTGGAGATGGTTTCCTCTTTGGCTGCTGAAAGAGCCGGAGGAAGGTTCGATGTCACCCTATGTCATCTTCAACGATGATCGGGGGGTCTTCAGCCGGAGGTTCCGGCTGTAACATCATCCCAGCCATGTCTTGGAATAAAAGAGCTATTCATTTTATATTGGTTGCCTATTCCGCAGCCTCTTTTTCTTTCCTCTCGAGCATTCTTCGGAGGAACTCGGTATCAGTTTCTTGTTCCCGACGCTGCTCCGAGGTCTCTGGATTTTCTTTTGGCCCAGTGAGTGCGGCTATTGCAGTCAGCATCTTCTGAAGTTTCTGCTGCTGTTGTTCCTGAGCCTTCGCTATCGATCGGGTAAGCGGTCGATGACCCGTAGAAGCACGGCTTTCCTCTTTTCCGGAAGCCATATAAACAGTATGCACCATCATGCCCCCAGACTTGGGGCGTTTAGGTTCGGTGTCTCTGCGGTTCGTCGTGGACACAGGGGCTTTTTCTGACCTCCTTCTCTTGTGAGCAGTTGAAGTCGAGGGAGCCGTTGCAGCGGGCACCTAGACGGATGACGTCTTCTGTGGTACCACAAGACGGCTCTTTTCTTGCTGAGCTTTGATCTTCTTTGGTCGGCAAGAGTAGTCCTGATCAATCACCGATTCCCGGACCTGTCGCCAGACTTTGTAAATTTTGGAGGACAGCCGCTGAAGGGGCTGCTCCGGCTTCTTTTCTGTAGTAATCTCCATATGTGGAGGAGACCTCTTCAGCACGGCAGTCGGGGAGTTCTTGCGAACCCTCCTAAGCGGTTCAAAATTGTTCCCAGTTGGAACAGCGGCATTGATTTCCACCATGGGAGCTGGCGGAGTTAGCCTATAGGGGGAGTTGCCCCAGCCTTCCTTACTCGGCGCCAGTGGTGACGGCGAACATGTCGTGCTGATGGAGTTGGTTCAGCTGTAGGGGTGACTTCCTCATGCCCCCTGTCTTGATGGAGGGTTTTCGCCGGTGTCAGCCTTTTAAAAGGCTGACGTTCGCTGAGAAGTAATGTCCAACCTATCAAATACAGACCTATGGGCAGAGGTGACTTCGCCTGGAGCGGGAGCCGGAGTGGCCAGCCTTGTAAAGACTGACTTCTTGTCAGGAGAAGCCTTTCCAATGATTTCGTCCGCTTAAGTCGGGACGGCTATCCGCTTTGGGATGGCTGCTTCAGGTATTGCGGGCTTGTTAGCGTTCTGGCCCAGTCTGCTGAAAACTGAAGTAGTGGATTTGGGTGACCCGTTGAGAGGGGCCGCAGAAGTGGTAAGTCGATCAAAGACTGACTTCTTTGGGGCTTCTTGCGGCAGCATCGGGGCATTGAAGCTCATGGGTGGGATCATAGTCCCAAAGAACAGCCCAGTGGTGGCCTGAGTTACTTGGTCCACCGGCATTGTGAACAGGGAGGCCGCCTGGGGCCCGTAATTTACACCTCCAGATGAGGCGGAACAGGAGTTGCAGTTGCAGCTGGAACATTTTATGCAGGTAGACGCCATTGAACTTTCGTTTTCTACACCGAGCAAGACACCAAATCTTAGTACCTCGAACCCAAGGACAACCATAGTAAACCGCGATTCGTTCGCGAACACGACACATAAAGTGTGGAGTGGAAAGAGGAAAAGGTCCCACCGGGTGTGCCAAAATCTGTTCCCCGCCAAAAACACGGAGACGCAACCGCGCGGGTCCGTCTCGCCTGAATTTCGGGGCAGATGCTAATTGGTGCTATCCGTCCACCTCTCCGAAGATGCCAAGTTGATTTATGACACCGTGTATCGAAGGTTTAAACGGATGCGGCCGATATAGCAGACTTCGTCAGATTCCCCCTCATTTGAGGGGGTTTTGATTGTGGGGACGCTCTTTCCTGTAGGCGCAAGCCCCTGCAGTTAATTACACTACCGCATCGAGGTAACCACTTTCTCCTTCTCCAGATGATCACTTCGTGTCATGGGTGTTTGTTTTGTTTTTGGTTGCCCGTGGATTGTATACGGAGACTAATTTATGTTGTCGCCCGTAGGGCGTGGATTAGTCCAAATCCGTATTTTCTTAGATTTGGGTTTGGGGTTGGGTTTAAGGATACGTTAGCATCATTTGAGACTAAGATCAACTTAAATGTTAGTTAAGGATACGTTAGTCTAATTTTAGACTAAGATCAACTTAACGGGATCATTTAGATCCAACAAGAGAGCATTTGGGTTCTATTGCTTAGTTTAGGGACATTGCGATCGATTAGTTTAAGGACATTACGGTCCAGTGTTAGTTTAAGGACATCTCGGTCTGAGGTTAAGGACGTTATAGTCTATGGGTTTTAAAGGACCCCATAGTCCAAGGTTAAAGACTTCATAGTTCGTGAGTTTAAAGACCTCACAGTCAAGGTTAAGGACATCATAGTCCGTGAGTTTAAAGACCTCACAGTCAAGGTTAAGGATATCATAGTCCTTAGTTTTAAAGGACCCCACAGTCCGTGGAATGTTTGGTTGTCGGGACCCGTCACCTCTCTGAAGACTTTGAAGGATTACAACGACAAATATCAGAGGAGTAAAGAGATGTACTCTCGAATCGATGTGAGTTGGTTGAAACAACTGTAGTCCAATTTTAGGCTAAGATCTGTTAACATATTTATGAGCAGATGAGCTCAATTAATATGAGTTGAGGACTTATGGCCAATCTTGGGCTAAGTCCAATAAATGTTTAACATTTTTATTCTGGGCTGTTGAGCCTTTATTTGGGCTTGGCCCTTTTAACAATGCTGAGCATTATATCTTGACAATATTTTTTATCTTTTATTGAATGCTGAGCATTCATCAGAGCTCTGGGCTTATTAAAGAACAATTTATGTTCTGTCAGCGTAACACGTGGTGCGCTAGGCGCTTTGCGCCAGTCAAAAAGCGTAGTGCGCTTCTGCCACGTGGCGCACATGTAAGAGACATGTGTCGCGCTTGGCGCTAGGCGCCAGATGATGAGCGCATGATGTCAGTTTATGAGCGCTGAGCGCTAATCCATGAGCGCTGAGCGCTAATCCATGAGCGCATTGCGCTTTCAGTTTAGTGGCGCACACGTGAGTGACACGTGGTGCGCTTGGCGCTGAGCGCCAGCCCATGAGCGCAGTGCGCTATTTCAGAAGCGCAAAGCGCTAGTTGTTAATTGGCGCATACGTGTTTGACACGTGGCGCATTTGGCGCTGAGCGCCAGTCCAGAGAGCGCAGAAGCGCAGTTCAAGCGCGCAAAGCGCATTTGATCAATTTTATGATCTGGGAAAACAAATTTATGTTCTTTAAAAAGAGACTTTGTCTCAAGATCTAAGAACAACGGTTCTTATTTTGCAGGAGATATTTCCAATCTCTTATATTGATTAAAGGCTTTGCCTTTATAGATTCATGATCTGTGAGAAGAATTATGTTCTTCTTTTTTTAGGGTGAGATCTTTTGATCTCTTTGTGAAGGACTTTTGTCTTGTAGATCTATGATCTGTGAGAAGTAAGTTCTTCTTTCATTTTATGATGAGATCTTTTGATCTCTTTGTGAAAGACTTTTTGTCTTTGTAGATTTATGATCTTTTTAAAGAAATGAATTCTTCTTTTTATGAGATGATTTCATCTCTATGTTCATCATCATCATTTTTATCTTGAAGAAAGATCTTTCTCAAAAAATTTTGGGGAGGTTTCTTTCTCTTTCGGTCTCTCTATCTGTGTATCTGAGACTTGAAGTCTAGGGGCCTTTTTATAGGGTAGGCTGATTTGTTGAATCGGTTAAAGAGATCTTTCTCTAATTGATTTGGGGACGTTTCCCCACCATTGGATCTTTGATCTTAGGGCTTCTGTTTTACAGAAGGCAATCTTCTTGTTTTTAACAAAATTGGAAAATCTTTCCATACATAATTTATTCTGTCTTTTGGTAATTTTTATTTACCATTGGATCATTGATCCAACGGTGCTCTGATTCACAGAGCACAATCTTGTTA
Source organism: Agapanthus africanus (assembly GCA_030015575.1). Taxonomy (NCBI): domain Eukaryota; kingdom Viridiplantae; phylum Streptophyta; class Magnoliopsida; order Asparagales; family Amaryllidaceae; genus Agapanthus; species Agapanthus africanus. The sequence continues at coordinate 88,541,457 of CM057337.1, forward strand.
TTTGGAAAGATTTTGATGAATCTTTCCTTAACAAAAATTAATTCTGATTTATTAATGATTTATCATTATTATTAGATCTTTGATCTAACGGTGGGGAGCGTTTAGCTCCAGCGCTAGCGCGTCCGTGTTTTGCACGTGGTGCGCTGCTTAAAAGGCAGCGCACCCATGTTTGACACGTGGTGCGCTGCTCGGAGTGCAGCGCACCTTGCGCTAGCGCACACGTAGCATGCTGCTTAGAGCGCAGCGCACCTAGCGCTAGCGCCCACGTTCTTTGCACGTGGTGCGCTGCTTAGGGCGCAGCACACTTGGCGCTGCATCTGAAGCGTTGCTTCATTTCAAAATTTGAATTTTAAACAGAGATTTGCTATGATTGAGGGAAACATCCACCTCTCCGAAGATGCCAAGTTGATTTATGGCACAGTATATCGGAGGTTTAGATGGATGCAGCCGTTGTAGAAGATTTCGTCAGATTCCCCCTCGTTTGAGGGGGTTTTGATTGTGGGGACGCTCTTCCCTGCAAGCGCAAGCCCCTGCAGTTAATTACACTATCGTATCGCGGTAACAACTTTCTCCTTCTCCAGATGATCACTTCGTGTCGTGTATGTTTGTTTTGTTTTTGGTTGCCCGTGGATTGTATACGGAGATTAATTTATGTTGTCGTCCGTAGGGTGTGGATTAGTCCAAATGCGTATTTTCTTAGATTAGGGTTTGGGTTGGGTTTAAGGATTGTTAGTCTTGTTTTAGACTAAGATCAATTCAAACGTTTGTTGAGGATACGTTAGTCTAATTTTAGACTAAGATCTACTCAACAGGATCATTTAGATCTAACAAAAAAGCATTTGGGCTCTATTGTTTTAGTTCAGGGACGTTGGGGTCCAAAAGTTTAAGAACATCATAGTCCATGGAGTTTAAAGACATCATAGTCTGTAAAGTTTAAAGATATCATAGTCTATGAGTTTAAAGACCTCACAGTCCGTAAAGTTTAAGGACGTCATAGTCCATGAGTTTAAGGACCCCACGGTCCGTAAAGTTTAAGGACATCATAGTCTAGTTTAAAGACGTCATAGTCTGTGTGGTTTTGATTCAATCGTTTGGGGATGCACCAAAAGTTATTGGTTATTGGGACCCTCCGTCTCTCTGAAGACGTTGAAGAATTACAACGATATATATCAGAGGTACGAAGAGATGTACCCTTGAACCAATATTGGTTGGGAAATCTGTAGTCAAGTTTGGGACTAACATCTCTTAAAAGATTTATGAGTTTATGGGCTCAATTAATCTAAATTAGGGGTCTATGGCCAACTTGGGCTCGGCCCACTCAATAAAAATGTTGGACATTTAATAATGTCGAGCATTGGTTTGTGTTCTGACAATCTTTTTTCTTTTATTGAGTGTTGAACGCTCATCATAATTTTGGGGCTTTATTTAAAGAACAGTTTATGTTCTCTCAGCGCACACGTGAGGAGCACGTGGTGCTCTTGGCGCTGAGCGCCAGATTTAGAACGCTAAGGCGCTTCCTGTGTGATAGCATACACGTGATGAGCACGTGATGCGGTTGGCGCTGAGCACCAGCCTTGAAACGCTGAGGCGCTTCTTTTTAATTGGAGCGCTGCAGCGCTATGTGCCAGTTTTGGAGCGCTAAGGCGCTTCTTTAAAAAAATAGCGCTTGGGGCGCTGGGCGCTGAGCGCCAGATTAGGAGCGCTGAGGCGCTTCTTTAAATTGGAGCGCTTAAGGCTCTTATTAGCCAAACTTTAATCAGTTCTGTACTCTGAGAATTAAACTCTCATTCATAGGAGACTTTGTCTCATAAATCTAAGAACTTAAGTCCTTATTTTAATAGAAGATTTTACAATCTCTTCTGTTTTTATGAAAGACCTTGTCTTTGTAGATCTGTGATCCAAGGAAAATTAAGTTCTTTTCTCCTCCCCTTTTTATGATGAGATGCTAGGATCTCTTTTTATGAAAGACATCTGTCTTATAGATCCATGATCTTGAAGAAGAATTAGTTTCTTCTTCTTTTGATGAGATGCTTTGATCTCTCTGTTTTTATTTACCTTGAAGAAATTCTTCTTCTTCCGAGAGCTTGCTCTTCTTTTTGAAATTTCTCAAAGTTTATGGGGGGTTCCTCTCTACAAGACTTGAAGTCTTGGGGTCTTTTTATAGGATAGGCTGATTTGTTGAATCAGTTGAAGAGATCTTTTCTCTAATTGATTTGGGGATATTTCCCACCGTTGGATCCCTGATCCAAGAGCTTCTGTTTTACAGAAGGCAATCTTCTTGTTTTTAATAAGATTGGGAAATCTTTTCCCATACAGAACTTATTCTGTATCTTGGTGATCTTTAATCACCATTGGATTTTTGATCCAACGATGCTCTAATTTTCAGAGATAGTTTGATGATTTTTAGTCATCTTTGTTGGATTTTTGATCCAAAGGTGGGGAATATTTTGTTCCAGCGCTAGCGCTCTCGTGCTTTGCACGTGAGCGCTGCATCAGAGTCTTTGACTCTGGGTGCTAGCGCACTTAGCGCTAGCGCTCTCGTGCTTTGCACGTGAGCACTGCATCAGAGTCATTGACTCTTAGCGCTGGCGCTGCACGTGAGCGCTGCATCAGAGTCTTTGACTCTTAGCACTGGCGCTGCTAGTGCAAGCGCTCTCGTGCTTTGTACGTGAGCGCTGCATCAAAGTCTTTGACTCTTAGCGCTGGCGCTGCTAACGCGAGAACTCTCGTACTTTGCACGTGAGCACTGTATCAGAGTCTTTGACTCTTAGCGCTGCCGCATTTAGCGCGAGCACTTTTATGAAGCGCCTCTTCGTTTCAAATTTCAAAATTTGAATAGAGCTTTGCTCTGATTGGGGGAAACAAATGCCCTCCCCCCACCGTTGCGCTCATGTGGCATACACGTGAGTGCAGCGGTGGCAGCATCTGCGCCATTAGATCAACTTAGAAGTTGAAACGGCTCTTAGTGCCTATAAATAGGGCATTTGGCCCTTGAGATGACCTCTGTTCATCTTCTTGTTTTTTTTTCTAAGAATTAATTCTCTTTCAGAGCCAAGCTCTCTGTTTTAAGAACTCTCTTCGAGTCAGAACTCTGTCAAAAATCTAGGTAAAGATCAATTCTTTGAAGAGATTATTTTATAATCTAAGGTTTCACTTATTTAGCAGAGCTTTGCTCTTTTTTAGATCATAGATCTAAAGAAACTTTTAGGGTTTTCTTAACAGAGCTTTGCTCTATTGAAATCATAGATCTAAAGAGATCTTTCTTAGGGTTTCTTAACCCATTAGAGAAGAACTCTTAGAGTTCATCTTGCAGATCTTAAAGATCTCAGAATTTTTAATTCAGTAAAGCTTTGCTTTTAGGGTTTTGATGGATGATTCTATCGTCTTCACAGAGCAATGGCTCTTCAGAATTTTTTCTTTAGGGAATTTTTATTCCCTTCATAATTAATTATGACAGATGTCATATCTGTTGCAGAGCACTGCTCTCAAGGGAGATTTACTCCTTGGCCCAAGGGGCGCTCATTAAATGAGAATTCTTTTAGAATTTCTTCATTTAATGACTGTCTCATCAAATGATGAGGCTATTTTATTAATGATGAACTGTCATCTAGATTGTGTGGGTCCCCTTTGGTCCCTTTCCACTGCATTGCAGTGCGGTACGAATTTAAAGTACCAAGTGACAGAACTTAAACTGTAGCATTTGACGGCTAATTTTTTTTGTTCTTTTTCACACAGGTATTATGTCTTTCGACATTTCTTTCCCGTTCATTCGTTCGAAAAGCGGATTCCCTGAAGCGCCTGTGGACAGAGAAGTCTTCGCGTTGATCAAAGATCACGACCCGGAGCAAAATAATCTCCATTTATGGGGCAGATGGTACAGTCAAATTATCAGGGGCCGACGGAGCTTTTCTTGCGCGGCACCTTCGGAGCCTATTTCGGCGATCTCTTATGCTGACGCACCTCCAGTGAATTATGCCGTGGAGGAGGTCAATTGGACCTCAGAGGGCCTCCTTCAGCCTTCTATGGCTGCAATACCCGTACAGCCGTCGACAGCTTTGGATACCTTGGGGCGGCGTATATATCAGGGCGAGTCGCGCCCATGAGGACAGCCATACATGATAGGCCTAACTCCTCGCCATCCAGCCGGGTATTTGCAGTAGACCCGCTACATCTTGTCGGCTAAGAAGTCGCAGATGCTGTAGCTCGGGTTGTATCCCGCGATTTACGCTTCTCTCTTTCAATATTCCACGCCTCCTGCATGGTGGGTCAAGGCTTTTCTGGAGCAATGGAATATTCCGACCCACACCTTCCTTCTGTCGGATCGAGAAGACTCAATATCTTTGGAAGAGTTTGCAAAGATCTCTGGATTACCCGTTAGGGGAGAACATTACGATGAGCTACTTCCTCCGAACGAGTACATCTTTGCCACCAAACCAGTGGTAACAGGTCTTACCCTAGAGAACGCCATTCAACACCAATTCCCGAGCTTGATCAAGGTGTTGAATATATACGAAAGTCTATTTCTGGAGTATGGAGGGCATGGAGTTAGCTTTGAAGACTTCATCGCTTGCTTTCTTCGTCCGGAAGCCCTATCGAAGCAAGCTGCGCTGTTCGCCAAGCTTGACGCCCCGTTTGGTTTTGGTTTGGATAACCAACCGACGGCGGAGGAGGATTTAAAAAGTTTCTTTATTCTGGCTGCTCCTGTTGTTCCCTTCATGGAGCTTGCTGCCCCGGACGTCGATGAAGAAATGTTCGTGCTAGGGTTCATTGGCTTATGGCTGAACCGATTCGTGCTTCCGATGCACCATCATTATATGAGGCCATCAGTCTTTTACCCAGCCCATCGTATAGTTGCGGGAATGCAAGTGGCTATCGGAATTACCGGGTTAGCACACCTGTACCATGGTCTCAGCTTAGCAGCGGACACCACTCAGCCAGGGGTACAGCCCGTCACTTTCTCGCTGCATTATTTTATGTCATGGATCGAGCTGCACATACTTGGCGCTTTTGGTGTCCATAAACGACCTCGATTCTACAACAGTTATAACTTCCCTCGAATTATGCGCCTAGTTGACGCGTCCGTTGTAAATCCGTTACAGCGGGAGGCTAAGGGTGTGCTCCTTCGTCCGCGTATGGTTGGAGACGGCATAACCTTTTTCGATAAGGTTTTAACCATCGGCAAAGAATCCACAAAAACGGTGCAGCCTTTGCGTGATACTTTTAAAGACGGGGCCTCCACTTTGAAAGCTCGGGAGATTCTTCATCTATATTCAATTAGGCCGGGCTTTCTCGTATTTAGACAGAATGATTCGGCGTTGTTCATGCGGTACAACCCGCACCGTTTCGCCTAGCAATCAAGTTATAATCAGGGCATCCCGCTCGAAGCCTTCCTAGCTGAGCCAGTTGCCGCAGAAGAAGGTATTCGCAACGCATTGCACCATTTTATGCGGTTGAACACGGGCTCCAATTTCTTTATCAGTGAGCCGCGTTGCGTTCCGCGAATCTTGAACGTATATGTGGCGTAGTATCAACATTCGATGGGCGCTGTTATTAGGGAAGAAAGACGACTCTTGCTCGATCGCAAAGATGCGATCCCGGCCAGCAACCCAACTGTTGCTTTGAAGCAACGGACCTGTTCCCCTCCGAACGGCGGCCGAGACGCGGGACGTCTTGCCTGAGATTCGGGGCAGATGCTATTTGGTTTTATCCGTCCACCTCTCCGAAGATGCCAAGTTGATTTATGGCACCGTGTATCGGAGGTTTAGACGGATGCGACCGATGTAGCAGACTTCATCAGATTCCCCCTCGCTTGAGGGGTTTTTGATTGTGGGGACGCTCTTCCCTGCAGGCGCAAGCCCCTGCAGTTAATTACGCTACCGCATCGCGGTAACAACTTTCTCCTTCTCCAGCTGGTCACTTCGTGTCGTGGGTGTTTGTTTTTTGCTTGGTTGCCCGTGGATTGTATACGGAGACTAAGTTATGTTGTCGCCCGTAGGGCGTGGACTAGTCCAAATCCGTATTTTCTTAGATTTGGGTTTGGGGTTTTGGTTTAAGGATTCGTTAGCCGTATTTGAGGCTAAGATCAACTTAAACAGTTGTTAAGGATACGTTAGTCCAATTTGAGACTAAGATCAACTTAACAGGATCGTTTAGATCCGACAAAAGAGCATTTGGGCTCTATTGTTCCAGTTTAGGGACATGGTGGTCCGTTGCATGTATGGCCGTCGGGACCCGTCACCTCTCTGACGACGTTGAAGGATTACAACGACAGGTGTCAGAGGAGTTCAGAGATGTACCCTTGAACCAAAGTTGATTGGGGGATTCATAGTCCAATTTGGGACTAAAGTCTGTTTGAAGGTTTAAGAATACGTTAGCCATATTTAAGGCTAAGATCAACTTAAACGGTTGTTAAGGATACGTTAGTCCAGTTTGGGACTAAGATCGACTTAACGGGATCGTTTAGATCCGACAAAAGAGCGTTTGGGCTCTATTGTTCCAGTTTAGGTACATAGTGGTCTATTGCCAGTTTAGGGACATGATGGTCCATTGCCAGTTTAGGGACGTGGTGGTCCATTTCCAGTTTAGGGACGTAGTGGTCCATTGGTAGTTTAAGGACGCATAAGTCCATGGGTTTAAGGACCCCACAGTCCATATGGGTGTGTTTAAGGACGCATTAGTCCGTTAGTTTAAGGACGCATAAGTCCGCGGGTTTAAGGACCCCACAGTCCGTATCTTGGTTTACGGACGCATAAGTCCATGAGTTTAAGGACCCCACAGGCCGTGTTGATGTGTGGTTGTCGGGACCCGTTACCTCTCTGAAGACGTTGAAGGATTACAACGACAAATATCAGAGGAGTTCCGAGATGTACCCTTGAACCAATGAGTTGGTTGAAAGAGCAGATGTGCTCAGTTCAAGATGATTTGAGGACTTATGGCCAGTTTGGGCTAAGTCCAATTATGTTTGAAATATTGGCCCTCTATTGGTCCATTGAAGGAGAGGCTTTGCCTCTAGAAACATAGCCAATTGGGCTAAAGCTAGTGTTAAACACTAAAGACCAACAGTGTTGAACACTGGGAATGAGATTAGCAAGTTAGTGTTAAACACTAAAAGATAACCAGTGTTAAACACTAGCAATAGGGCTTTCAAATCAGTGTTAAACACTAAAGCAAATTAGTGTTAAATACTGGTAATCAGAGATTTCAAATTAGTGCTAAACACTAAAGCAAATCAGTGTTAAACACTGGGAACAAAGTCTCCAGATTAGTGTTAAACACTAAGGAGAGAAGGGTCACGTGTGGACACGTGAGAGCGCCCTGATTTCCCTTATTTTATTATGCAGATCAGTGTTTAACTCTTTTAATTCTGACGGCCGTCACGTGTGAGCACGTGATGGAGGCCCCCGCTCTGGTCTGTTAGAATGCTCATTAGGGGTCACGTGGTGACACGTGAGGACGCCCTAAATGTGGAGCCAGATCTCCTTTGTTTTATCCTCAAATCTGCGAATAAGTGTTAAACACTTTTCCTTTTTATTTCGAGCATCACGTGTTGACACGTGATGGGGATTTATGCGCTGACTGTTAAAACGTTTGCTAAGGGGTCACGTGGTAAACACGTGAGAGCGCCCAAAGCCTTCATTTCCATTGATCTTTCTTTCTGCGTTTTGGGAGTCACGTGGGAGCACGTGATGGCATCAAAAAGTGGGGTCAGATCCCCTTTATTTTGTTCTACAAACAAGTGTTAAACACTTTTAATTTTCATAGCCATCACGTGTGGGCACATGATGTATAATCGTGCCCTGATTTATTAGAACATTTATTTGGGGTCACGTGGTAACACGTGAGAGCGCCCAGAATTGTTTCTGCCTTTGCTTTTGTTCCATATATAATGAGGGTCACGTGGGAACACGTGAGGTATTGCCTCAAAGCTTTCTTCTTCTCATTTTTGGGGGATCTGTTCAGGGGTCACGTGGGGCACGTGACCTTAGTTTTTTCATGCACAGAGATCTTTTAAGTCTCCTTATCTTTAAGAATTAAATTCTTATTTAGGGTAAAATCCTAATTTTTGTTTTGGAGGAATTAAATTCCTATTGTGAAAGAATTAAATTCTTATTTAGGGTAAAACCCTAATTTTATCCCAAAGGAATTAAATTCCTATAATTTTGTGACCATTGAATTCTCAAAACTTAATTCCTCCTCTATGTTTTGGATCTGCATGGCAGGATCTCAACCCAATGAGAATTAAATTCTCAATTCATGGGGAGATATGCACTTTGCAGATCCTCCACCAGAGAAAGAACTAAGTTCTTTTCTTTATATAAGAGTTAAACTCTTTTGAGAATTAAATTCTCTTTTTAAGCCTCTCTTTTCTTACCTAGGGTTTTTCTTTTGCAGAGAATTAAATTCTCCTCCCTCTGTTTCTTCTCTCCCTCCAAAAGTAGATCCCCCTCTCTTCTCTTCTTGGCTCCTATTTATAGGAGAAGGAAGAAAATCAATTTGTTTAGCAAATCTCTCATTGAGAGATTTGATTTGTATGTTGAGAGATTTGATTTATATTTATCATTAATCTGGGCCTTTAGATTGTTAAGTGAATTTTATTCACCATTGGATTTTAAATCCAAAGATATACCTTTGTTATCTCGGTTAGATTTAGGGGGGGAAATCTTTCCAAGTCCAAGATTTTTCCATAAATTGGTGATATTTAATCACCCTTGGATCTTTAATCCAACGGTCCCCATAATCCTTTTCCATTTGGAAAGATTTAGAAGCTTTTAGAATTTAATTCTATTAACTGTAAGGCTTTCGAAGCCAGTCACGTGCTGACACGTGACCCTTGGTCACGTGTCAGCACATGACCCCCAAATTGGTTCCTCTAACAGCCGCTTGTTTATGTTGTTGTTTTAACCATCACGTGTCAACACGTGACCATTGGTCACGTGTAAGCACGTGATACCTCGTTGAGGTATTTTCTGACTTTTAGAATTAAATTCTATTCATTATTTTAGAGGCTTTAAAAGCCCATCACGTGTCTGCATGTGACCCATGGTCACGTGTGAGCACGTGATGCCCCATTGGGGTCTTTTCTGAGTTTTTATTATATCTTTTAGCTCCTCCAGCGGGTTCTTAAAGGTCCATCACGTGTGGACACGTGATGCCTCATAACTTTTGATCCCGGATGAATTATGAGGCCCATAATATATCAAATCGAAGGGTTTTTCGAGATGCTTCCAATACCATCAGAATTTATCTGTTTCTCATTCGGGAGTTTGTCAAAAAACATCCCGGAAGATACTGGTTCGCATTTTCTTAAGTGTATCGCTGCCATTTGATACCTTGGGCTCTTTCGCGTAGAAATTTTTGGCGGGAACAGGACCATCGTTCGTCCTTCCTTGAGAGGAGCTGCTACAGTGGTGGTCCCGCGCGTTATACCTGATATGCCCTTATCTCACGTGCCTGTAGAAGCGGTAGCTGTGGCATCTCCCAAGTCTGGTGTGGGTACTGAGATTGGGACTCGTCGCCCAAAGTTACCTGCTAAGCGCAAGCTCTTGTTGCCGGCTGCCGGCGGCCGTTCGCAGAAGAAAAAGAAGTCGATATTTTCTGCAGACGTGGTATTCGGCCAGGAGCCTCATGCTCCTTACAGCGAGGGCCTAAGTGAGTACGGGACCAACGAGGGTTTATTTATGGCGCTGGATGATACCGATTTGGAGGCTGCCATCGCAGCTTCCAAGCAATTAGCTCGCAACAAAGCAGAGATGATCACCCTCGCACAGTCAGATAGACCTCAGCCGTATCTTTCCGCGGTTGTTTTAATTATTATACTTTGACTGGCGCTTTCTTCTTCAACAGGTATCTCCGCCGAAGAGGCTCTCGCAGCTTCCCTCAAGACTTTTGAAGAGGAAGAGAGGCTTCGCGCTTCCTTGGGTCTCGGTATATTTTGGCTCATTGTGCCTTCGTTCCCTTTTTTATGGATAGTCCGACCCTTCTTTTTCATCTTACTGTAGAGATTACCTCGACTCAAGTTATCCTGAGTGCGGTGCTAATCCCGCATGGTGGAGCGGTGGCGCTTTCAGGGCCGGTTGCCGAAGTCCCAGCTCCCCAAGTGTTGCTAAAAGATGCTTCGCTTAAGTAGTCGATGACAGACGCCGTAACGACTCTAGAGGTAGTTCTCGGCTCGGATGATGACGTCACTTTGACGGAGGTCTTGAGGAGGTCCTTTCTCACTGCCAAGGCTGACAAGAAGCGCAGAAAGAGTGCGGCGAGGGAATGTGATGCCATCTTAGCCGTAGGTGCGGGTTCAAGCGCCATCATATCCATCACTATTTCTTTCGAAGACGCCCCAGCTGCCTTCTCTACCATCCATAGACAAATGGTGTGCGCGGCTCGGGAAGAAGCCGAAAAGCCGCCCCAAGGTAATATAACGCTGAGTCTTTTCTTAGAATTTGAACTTCAAATTCTTATGTACTATATCCTGCAGGGCCAAGTCCTGGTGATGAGGTGGTATGTGAGATGACGGCAACCACCGATCATGAAGCGGCTACTCTTTCTAGGGAGTCCGGGACCGTCGAAACCGCCGCTCTTTCTCTCTGCGGTTCCCCGCCATCGCCCGGCATTGCGAGTGTCACGACGGCTCCTGTAGAATCAGGGGATGAAGCCACTGGCGCTGAAACCATTCCACTGAAGGAGAGCGAAAAAACCGCAACGTCGAGCGATGCTTCCATTACAATTTTGGTTGATGACCCATCAGGTGGGTTTCGGGTCACTGTTTATTTTCTATTTCGCAATCCTTTTCAGCTTTTTCTGACGGTATTTTATTTGTAGGTGTAGCGAACACTGGGATTGTGTCATCTGAAACACTTGCGGTCGCTGCTATGACAGTTGCTCCCTCGCCTTCTCCCATGTCCTCCAAGATGCTGGAAGGTATAGATTTTCGATCCATTTAATTGAACTATGACCATCGTCTTTTTTGTACTGACCATATACCATCGCAACCTTACAGGAGTTCTCTTTGATCATCTGTATCAAGTGCCGAACCCGCATTTCTCCTTCTAGTCGGAAGTCACTTTGCCTACTGGTGCCGGTGAGTATAGTTTTTAACCGACGTCTTTTCCTTTCCTTGACATGCGACCCTGCCGTTGCTAATTTTAAATTGATTGCAGCATTACAAATTGAAAGAGGGGATGAGAGAATCATCGCGCCGCCAGTACTCCCAACTTTGCCACATGTCGTAGCCGGTATAATAGCCTTCATTGCTCTTACATCTTCTTTATCTCTTGAGCCGATATCTGACTATGATTTGTTTTGCAGCAATCGCGTCGACTCCAGCTCCCTTCGAGTCTCGCATCTTAATGCCGGCAGGGCCCTTTTCTAGACGTCCATCTTCCAAGGGTGCTGTGACCAGCCTGCGCATGTTGAGTGAGTACATCGAGGAGCTTGATGCAGAGGTTCCTACATTTGCTGCAAATTTTGCTGCCGAGCTTAATCCCATGCTGGAGACGCTCGTGAACTTCCATAGCGAAGGCGTCGTTGAGTCTTGGGTTAATCACTGCAGGAAGATTAAGGCATGCCTGCATAAGCTTGAGCTCAAGCGTCCTGCTCCCGAGGTTCTGGCTCTGAATTCCCAACGGGCTGCATGGGTTGAGTAGAGCGCTCCCTTGCTCCTCCATTTTGAACAAGAAGCGACCTTAAGGCGGAAGGAACGCGAGGAGGCTTCAGGTGAATCCGTCCGGCTGCGCGCCCAGGTTGAAACAAACGCTGCGCAACTGAGAGCCGTCTTCGACAATTTGCAATGATGCATTTCGGATGGGCTAGCGCTAAGGCATAAACTCGACTTCTTAGAGCGGGTTACGCAGAATCGCGAAGTTGCTCAACGGGAAATCGATGAGAAACTTTCGTATTGCTTGCAGCAATGGGTTCGAGTCGAAGCGGAGCTGGCCGCGGCGGCTGACCATGAGAAGGTGTTGAGGGGAGTGCGCGAGCAACTGGCTGATTTATTGAAAACGCCTCCTTCTCAGTAGCTGCCTTTGTATTGATTGTACATTTATAACTTATGAATAACAAGTATTCATTTCATTTTTTTATTTCATTCATTTTCATATGATGTAATTTGTATCCAATTGAATTTATGAATAAAGAACACATTTCTTTTCTATCTTGTGTTATCGCCTTCTTTTCTTTGCTTTGTTGTCATGTGATTTTAGCAAATTTGGCCTGTAGATGATAGATAATAGTTCATCTTGAACTCTTCGTAGGGTAGTGATGGCTTAGAAAACAGGTTCAGATCTGCCGCCTAAGACTTTTCAATTTTATGAGCCATGAGGGTCTTATAAAGATTTTTCTCTTTACGAGTCATGAGGATCTCGTAGGTGTATTTTCTTCTTAGGAGTCATGAGGACTCCTAAGTACGTTTTCTCTTGAGAGTCGTAAGGATCTCACAAGAGAATTTTCTTCCTTACAAGTCGAGAGGACTTGTAAGTGGTTGATGAGTTGACTTGTTCCCGAGTCGAAGCGTTGCTTCGATGGGGAGGTTGAGGGTTGACATGTATCCGTGTCGAAGCGTTGCTTTATGACAAGGAGGTTAGGGGTTGACATGTATCCATGTCGAAGCGTTGTTTTACGACAGGGAGGTCAGGGGTTGACATGTGTCCGAGTCGAAGCATTGCTTTACGACAGGGAGGTCAGGGATTGACATGTATTTGTGTCGAAGCCTTGCTTTACGACAAGGAGGTCAGAGGTTGACATATGTCCGAGTCGAAGCATTGCTTTACGACAGGAAGGTCAGGGGTTGACATGTATCCGTGTCGAAGCGTTGCTTTACGACAAGAAGGTCAGGAGTTGACATGTATCCGTGTCGAAGCGTTGCTTTACGTTATGGAGGTCAGAGGTTGACATGTATCCGAGTGAAGCATTGCTTTACGACAGGGAGGTCAGGAGTTGACATGTATCCGTGTCGAAACATTGCTTTATGACATGGAGGTCAGAGGTTGACATGTATCCGAGTCGAAGCGTTTCTTGACGACAGGGAGGTCAGGAATTGACATGTATCCGAGTTGAAGCATTGCTTTACGACAAGGAGGTCAGGAGTTGACATGTATCTGAGTCGAAGCATTGCTTGACGACAAGGAGGTCAGGAGTTGACATGTATCAGTGTCGAAGCGTTGCTTTACGACAAGGAGGTCAGGAGTTGACATGTATCCGAGTCGAAGCGTTGCTTGACGACAAGGAGGTCAGGAGTTGACATGTATCCGTGTCGAAGCGTTGCTTTACGACAGGGAGGTCAGGAGTTGACATGTATCCGTGTCGAAGCATTGCTTTACGACATGGAGGTCAGAGGTTAACATGTATCCGAGTCGAATCTTTGCTTTACGACAGGGAGGTCAGGGGTTGACACTAGGTTGTCTGTGCACCATAGAGTCTTGGAACTAGGGACTTTGCCATGGCTCCGTTTGGTGGACGTCGCGTCCGTATCCTGTTGGAATGAGAAGGAACGTCATTGATGATCTCTAGGCTGTAGATGTCGCCGTTGAAATCTAGAACTAGAGACTTTGCCATGGCCCCGTTTGGTGGACGTCGCGTCCGTATCCTGCTGGAATGAGGAGGAATGCCGTTGTGGGTCTTCTGGGATGCAGATATTGCCGCTGAGACCTGACTCTCCTTTTGATAGAGTTTGTTGGGACATGTGATTCTCTTTTCGTTTATGCCCATGGATTGTATACAGGGGTCAGTATGAACTTACCTGCAGGGCAAAAAGTTTCATTTCATTTTTTTTTATTTCTTTCTGCGATGCTCTATCATTTCAGCTTTTTATATCGCGAAAGTCACGATTGCCCAATCATTTCGGCTATTTTTCGCGGTGCCCAATCATTTCGGCTATTTTTCTTTTTCTTTACTCACTGCTTTTTATTACGAGTTGCCCAAACATTTTGGCTATTTTTATATTCATATATTTTACTCGCTGATTTTTATTGCGAGTTGCCCAAACATTTCGGCTATTTCATATGCATTTTTTTTCGAGTATGGAACTCATGGTCTGATACCAATCTTGCATCAGTATCGCTGCGACTGGAATGTTGCCAGGAGTGAATCATCATTTGCTATGAAAGGACTGGGAATTTGATACCGATTTAGGCATCAGCATCGCTACAACCGGGATATTGCCAGGAGCGAATCATCATCTGCCTTTTTCGGTTCGAACAAAAGTGGCTTAGAAAATAGGGTTAAGATCCTGTCGACTAAGGCTTTTGACTTCATGAACCGTATGGGTCCTATAAAGGTGTTTCTCCCTATGAGTCGTGAGGATCTCGTAGGTGTCGTTTCTATTTACGAATCATGAGGATTCCTAAGTGTATGTTTGTAAAACTACGGTAGCGCCCCGGCCGTCTGTCCGAGGCCAAAATGCGGAAACGAAAATTTTTCTAAACTAGAAACCGGCGCTATCGTATGCTTAAATTCCGGATCGAACCATTAACCTACAACTAGCTATCTAGAGAAAGGGTTGGAACGCTATACCGATCGATCCGTGTCCTTCGGTCTTTGGCCATCATCCCAAGCTCCTCATGGCATCTCCGGGCTCGATCTCCTCGTCGGAAAGGGCGCCACATCTACGAGTCTTTTTACGGGCTCCCGCTTCATCCAAAGCAACTCGAGCACGAAGTGTGCTAGCCGACATGTCCAAGGTGATGTAGAGAATGTTTATGATCACTTTGTCTCTTGCATCCATTGATTTGGATGGAGGTTAGAGGTGTTGCCATTAATGGAGATTTTGAGCTAGAGGAGGAAGAAGAAGAAGAAGAAGCTTTCTTTTTCCTTTTGTGATTGCTTTCATAAAAAGAGAGAGTGTGAGATAAAAATAATACAAGACCAAAACCACCCTATGGCAGCCCCCCTCTCTCTCTTGTTATAATATCAACATAAATCAAGCTCATAATGTGACACATGCACAAGAAAAGAGACCATGAGTCACCACTTGTGCATGTGTCACAATAAATGCTCCAAATAATGATATCTAGCTCATAATAACCATTTACAAACATTAATCCAAATGTTTGCAACAATAAAAAAATACGGCAACATCTAAAGTAAACTCGTGACGGATCACAAGGATACTCCTCACCTGTATATACATACCTGCATCCGCATTCTGACTGAATGCGAATGCGATGAGACTAAAGTAATCCAACAAATCTAATACTAGGATCCGGCTTAAACCAAATCCCACTAGTATGATCTGCCCAATCATGATCCGTGCACTACTGCACGTGTATGATCGGACCCTGCCATATATCATACGGCCTCTACAACGTTTCGCCCGAAACTTGAGAAACTGTCTGTGGGGGACTCTAAAGACTCGTCAATACTTTGGCTGTGGATTTAACCACTAGCACGTCAGAGGTACTAGCTGTACGTAACGGGCTACCAGGTATTGACCAAAAGGGAGGTCGATGAGCGAACTCATCCTGACACCCTATTGAGCCTGTCAGTGACAATATCTGTACAGTCCGGTCTGTTCGTCTATGAGCATCGCATGTCGGGCCTAGGGGGTTGGTAAAAGTCAGACCCCCAAAAGCGGTACAAGTCGTGTCGGAGTGTAGCCCAGAACACCCTGAGATACAACTGGAATACCTACCAGTAAATCTCCTGCCTTGGCCAAGGACTTCGTGTAATGGCTCTCCTAGACACAGCGCGACCTCACCCCCAATACCGGGAGAGACGAACCCCTGCCGATCCGCTCACTGCCTCCATGTGGCTCGGGACTGTACCCAACTAAAACCTATTTGCACGACTCCTTTGAGCCGTGGTAGGGTAGTAATCAAAGCACAGTGGGAACTCACACGAGACAAATGACGTTCTCAGGTCGATGAACTAACCTGTACACATGTCACCAGGGAACTGCTATCTGACGTGAGGTATAATACCAACTAGCATGTCCCCGGCGAGTCCTGTCCGGTGTACTCATAACCCAATGAGCACCTGTATACATCTTAGGTGAACCAACTAACACCAATGGCTTATGAAACCGGCCACCGCCCCTCGTCGGGGTCTCGACTGTATACACTAGTCTACTAATGGAGTATCGATGCCCAGTCTCGAAACTCCCACGACTAGGGACCTTTTAAGGATGTGCTTATAGACCCTAGCTCCCACGTATATGATCGCCATCATACTGCTGGTAGTCAAGCAAGAATCCTAAGGGCTCTATCAACGTGTAATAATGACCTATAAGGTCACCTAAAGCAGTACATGATGATAAAGATAAACCATGGTATCATACTATTCTCTATCAATGTGCAATAGTGAACTACAATGTCACCTAAAGCATTTACACGATGATAAAGACAAACCATATAGTATACAAACCTCTCGAGTAAGACTGTCCTACCGGTATAAGTCCTCCCTCAATCATTGCAATCACGTGCCTGCGATCCAATAATTGACTTTGAGGGCACTATATCCAACAATCTCCCACTTGCACTCAAGGCTAATTATTGCGATGTCGCATACTCACAGCCCGTGTGATACCGAACACCCAACTCCTCTACTAGTCAGTCTCAAAAAGCCTATTTGCGAAACTATTGCGTTCGAGGAATAGCTTCAATTAGTGGATCCGCTCTGATGTTTCTTTCTATGTTTCTCTTAATCTCAAGTTCGCGGAGAAAACCATCTCCCGAAATGAGCAATACCTGTCTTAGAATATGTTTGGATATCTGATGGGACCTAGTTCATTAATGAACTCCAAATCCAAACTTCTTAGACTGTATCATCAACTAAACTTAATCGGTATCCTGCGCTATGCCTCCCTCAGTATCCGCTTGGACCACCTGTCCAAAATACTGCCCCTCGTCAGAGGGAAAACTATAACTCTAACAGTCACTCTGTCATTCAGGTCACCTTGGAAGCCTGGAATAATAACCGTCTCCCGAAGGAGGCTGTTGTTATCATATCCCTAGAACATTCACCTATGTTCTAAAACTGCTTCCGAATGTTTCTCCAGGATGGGATCAATATCAGTTTATTGCATCTCGTGCAAAAACAATATCTGGTGTAGTACTTGACATCTCATGATTGACTCAATTGCCTAAGCAAGTGATCTGCCAATCATGCATATCCCTCTTCCCTTTAGTCTGTAAGACACCTTTAGAGAGGGTGACTCCATCACCTGCAGGTACACTACCGTGCCAGGAGTCGTCCATTCTAAATGCCTTTAGAATGCTGTCTAAGTACCCTGATTGGGAAACTAACCAAATCTAGATCTAAAACCATAGATCTAGTAACCTGAATATCTGATATAATATCCATATCCTATATGGAGAAACCACTGTATGACAACCAAAGTATAACCGATCGTAGTATAGGAATTTCACTTCCTACTCTGTGTATGTCATCCAAATACCAGGACATCACACCCTACTACTTTCTTAACAGATCCATCCCCTATTCTGATGAAGTCAAACATATGACTGTCACATCAGAAATAGATGATCTATCTCCGCTATATCTGCTTTAGTCTATAAATAGACATAAGCTACTTGTCCACTATACTTCCGCTGCTCCCACTGACTATGACAACCCTCTGGCAGAGTCATATACACGTACACTTCTAAAGCTAGTTTAGAACGACGCTATACTCATCCTCCTGCCGGGTCTCATAGCCTGGAACAACAGCAATGGAAAGTCTGGGTAGACAAGAACCTCCCTGTCACCGTCTTTGAGCATATCGAAGTATTTCTCGAGTGCCTAAGGTTACCCACCATATCTGCGGAGTGGCCAATGGAATGTCAAACCAGATTGAATCTTTAGGTTCTTATCAAATTTTCAGTAATCGTTTGCGGTTTTGGAATCACTTCCAGTTCTACCATACTCCCACTACTGTTTTCTGAAAAAGTCCATTTTACTAAAACTGTGGCGAGTCTAGAACAATATCACTATTGATCTTCCAGATGGTAGAAAGTCAACCGTCGTCATAGCCCGGGTCAACCCACAAACAGCCATTACAGAAACGCGCCTTCAGTTATCCAGAGTCTGGTTTTAAGCATAAGCCGAAAAACACCCCGTACCTTAACATTGTTAAGATATGAACTATTCTATATCCAATATAGAAACAGAGGCACTGATTTAATTGGAACCAGATTCAAATCATGCAGCTGTTTTCAGTGCATGTCAACTAAATGGAGAGAGGCTGATCAGCATTACTCAACTTAGGAATACATCCAGATATGAATAACCTGAAAGAGAAGCAAGTTCTCATAATCATTACTATCAACTGAATACCATACACAGGTATCTACATTTTCGATCACCTTGAAAAATCCTGATGCTTGCAACACGTGGTTCTCTACTTTACTCTTATACCTATAACTTCTCAAAACTTAGACCTTGCATTTCTATGAAACACATGTCTAAGAACTAGAGAAGTCACAAGTAAACAGTATATAGTACGAGTACCAACCCCTCTGTCCTCATGGACACTGGACAACATATAATACTCTGTATAAGTCCTCTGAGTCTAATAACCCATTCCCTGTGTGTCGTAGATTGAAAACTGTACTTATGGTTAAGAATAATTACACCGCTGTTTAATGCTCCTTACCTAACCATCCACTGATATAGGTAAATGTCATAGACATAATTTCAAAAAGTTATATCTCACTTTATAAAAATAAATGTACAGATATATCAATTTGAAATTGGTGCATTACAACGGATATTCAAAACCAAATATTTGCCGTCCGGCAAGCAACCCAGGTGATTTCCTCAAATATCACCAATTACAACGAATCCCAATATAATGAGAATGATCACCCAATTTCCAATAACATACTCCAACTCATCATCTGTAAAACCATACAGATGTGAGAATCAAACCTGGTAAATACATACCCTGGAGCAAGGACTAATTGGGAAATCAGTTTTCTTTTAACAGTACACAGTGAAACTGAAACATGTAAATATTTCGAAGGGGTATCCGGGTATTCCTAGTAATGCCTCTTCCATTATCAGATTCACAACTGTAACCGTATATTTCTTTGCCATCTCTCCAAATCCCTTTATATGTCTTTAGTCATTACCTTCTGTACACCCTTTTAGGCTAAATGGTTTTCTTCCTTCCCTACCGTTCGGCACCAGCCTATGGTTTGGAAGAAGACTATCCAATAAACGTAATAGGTGTATTGTCCTAATCCTAGGAGCACTCGCAATCCGAGAGAAGGTAAAGATAAAAGACAACTGAATAAAACCTTATTCCTATTTCTCCTGAACCAGAATCCATCCCCGAACTGGAA
This sequence comes from Agapanthus africanus, assembly GCA_030015575.1. Classification (NCBI taxonomy): domain Eukaryota; kingdom Viridiplantae; phylum Streptophyta; class Magnoliopsida; order Asparagales; family Amaryllidaceae; genus Agapanthus; species Agapanthus africanus. The sequence continues at coordinate 88,560,728 of CM057337.1, forward strand.
CAAGTTCCTTCGAGTTCGTATATAACCATACGATGGAGTATCCAAATAACTGTGGATCTTCGTAGTGATACGGAGTGTTCTGGAGAAATACAAAGGTGAAGTAGGAGCGGCGATGAAATACTTGGTTTGGTCATGAATAGTAGTCGCAATTTACTTTGCCCTCTTTCTAATCCCTTTATTTGTCTTAACTTATTACCTTCTGTACATCATCGTTAGGCTAATTGGTTTTCTTCATTCCCCACCATTCGACACCTGCCTATGGTTTGGAAGAAGACTATCCAATTAGCATAATAGGTGTACCGTCCTAATCCAAGGAACACTCGCAACCTGAGAGAAGGTAAAAGGAAAAAACAACTGAATAGTCCTATTCGTTTTCTACAGAACTGGAAACCATCCTCGAATAAGTTCCTTCGAGTTCGTATATAACCATACGACGGTTTTATCCAATGGAAGTGGATGTTCGTAATAATACGGGGTGTCCTGGAGAAAAGGGTAAAAGTAGGAGTGGTAATGAGGTATGCAACTCAGACAATCCAATAGCCAGTGTTTTAAGAAGGTTCGGTTAACTTGGTCACTGAGTCATAGTCAAGGGTCGGGTCATAGTCGCTGCCAAAGAAAGAGAGAAAAGAAACACTCTGCGTGCACTCTAACCTAGATCAGAATGGTTATCACTTTATCCAATCAGGAAACCTCCCACTGTATCCTCAAATTCTCCTCCAAACCTGAAAGAAGAATTAGTCGGGATCACCCGAGGAGTAAACCAACTCATCAATGGGAATCAGGATCCAACTATCATCGCATGATAACGTGACGGAATCCACTCACGTTATCACACTCCAGAAGGTATGCGCATATCTGGCAAGTTTCAGTTTCTTTAGAAACTCCCGATGTGAATTTTACGCCTAGGACCCAAGTGACCTTGACAATGCCAACATATCAAAGAGTCCTGGTCAAGTTCAACCCGTCATTATCTTGATTGCGTTAAACCCACCTGTACGAGTCCTTGACAATGCCTATATAACCGTACGACTGTCCTAACCAATCCACATATCCATGCGGCAGAAAAGCATTACAGAGCTACCGAACACTACGCCTCGCCAATGCATGACATACGTAGCACGAATACTAAGCAATACTAATATGAAATGACGGAGGGCTACGGCAGGTTTTTGGCGAAAAACCTTTAGCGTAATGAACTTGATATCGTTGAAGGAACTGCATAGCTTTTTACAAAAATATAGTGGCGAAAACCTTTTGCTAAAGAGATCACTCCCGGTGAAGGGATCTCGGCTCTTTCCCCGTAGAATGAGGTGCAGAATATTCCAACTGAATACCACGATGCAAAGCAAAAAGCAATCGACTATAGTGAAGTTATTACCCTGACGCAAACTTCTGTCCAAGGGGTCACTCCCGGTGAAGGGATCTCGGCCCTTGCCTCGTCGACTGAGGTGCAGGATATTCCAACTGAATACCACTGTGCAAAGAAAAAGAAAACGTCCTTGCAATAATAGTTTTTTGAAAAATGTTCCAACAACATCAGAATAGGTTTGTTTAGCTTGCATTGATCCGAATCAATGCAGTCCCATCAATTAATCACACCACAAAAGAACGAAAATATGATGTACGTATATGCTATCCGCATTCGCCACTGGGTCCCGTCATCACCCGTTAGGTTACTTAACTAACGACAGAGCGGGGACTGGACTAGCGCGGGTGTAAAACATATACAACATCTACCAGTATATATATCAATATATAATAATCGCTCATGGCATGATAAAATGCAACATCCCAGAAATGTAATAAGCATCACAGAACAATACAGATAATCTGGGATCCCCGGGTTTCATAGAGCCGCTACTGAAACCCGACGTTCCCCTAGTCGTGTGGATAGCCTGTGCAATGAGATCCTAGACCCCTATGGGCGCGGCAAGTTACCCGCCAAAACCTGAAGCGAGGCAGCCCCCTTCAACAACATGAATGGACCACCCAGCACTTCACGGAATCCGGTAACTTGAGCACCCCTCCTTGGGTCAACCTGTACCCCCTACGAGTGCGACGAATAGCCCGCCAATTCTAGAGTGAAGCCCCCTCCGTCTCAAAGCCATGAAATGCGGGCCCGTTGCCCTCTAGAACCCGGCTATCCGTGCACCCCACCGCCGGGTAATCCTAGTACAGAAAGTAAAAATATATACAACGAGTACATCAACCTCAGCCCAGTCGTGCCCCAAAAGAATAATATACAAACAGGCAGTGATGGCAGTCCACATGTCGGACGCTCGCCCCGCAATATCAAATGTACAAATACAACCAAACTGTACTACCATTGCATCCAGGCTATCCACCACGACAAATCCGCAACATCACAGCACAACACAGAACATTAACGTGAATGTCACGTTCGCGAATCCGTCTAAAAGAACTATAGCAATTAGACAGGATTTACCGATCAAATGACATTCACGGTCGCATATATAATGTAAATATTGTGAACTAACATGTTTAAAATTTTCAATCGACAAAATTTCCCGAAGTGGGCCCCAGCACAGTTCCCAGTACTGAAACAAATCTGGGCCCAAACAAAAAATACCAGAAACCACATTTCCAACTCAGAGAGCACTGTAGAAAATTTGGTGCATTGATGACATGGAATGGCGGCTGAACCGCGGCCAAAGCATGGGTAAGGCCGCGGTTCCGCGGCGCAACAGTAGTAACAGGACACCAAATTTTCACAGTAATCTTAGAAAAGCCTGCACGAATTTCTGCAATACACCAAATAATTTTTTGACCACAGGAAAAATTCAACAGAAACTGATGACTTGGAAATGCAGATTTAGAAATTTCGTCCGATCGAAGTTCTAAACACGTTAGAGTAAGATAGTAAAGGTTAATGGCGTGTCTCTGATACCATGTAAGACTACGGTAGCGCCCCGGCCGTCTGTCCGAGGCCAAAATGCGGAAACGAAATTTTTTTCTAAACTAGAAACCGGCGCTATCGTATACTTAAATCCTGGATCGAACCATTAACCTACAACTAGCTATCTAGAGAGAGGGTTGGAAAGTTACACCGATCGATCCGTGTCCTTCGGTCTTTGGCCACCATCCCAAGCTCCTCGCGGCATCTCCGGTCTCGATCTCCTCGTCGGAAAGGGCACCACATCTATGAGTCTTTTTACGGGCTCCCGCTTCATCCGAAGCAACTAGGGCACGAAGTGTGCTAGCCGATGTGTCCAAGGTGATGTAGAGAATATTTGTGATCACTTTGTCTCTTGCATCCATTGATTTGGATGGAGGTTAGAGGTGTTGCCATTAATGGAGATTTTGAGCTAGAGGAGGAGGAAGAAGAAGAAGCTTTCTTTTTCCTTTTGTGATTGCTTTCATAAAAAGAGAGAGTATGAGATAAAAATAATACAAGACCAAAACCACCCCTATGGTAGCCTCCCTCTCTCTCTTGTTATCATATCAACATAAATCAAGCTCATAATGTGACACATGCACAAGAAAAGAGACCATGAGTCACCACTTGTGCATGTGTCACAATAAATGCTCCAAATCATGATATCTGGCTCATAATAACCATTTACAAACATTAATCCAAATGTTTGCAACAATAAAAAGATACGGCAATATCTAAAGTAAACTCATGACGGATCACAAGGATACCCCTCACCTGTATATACATACCTGCACCCGCATTCCGACTGAATGCGAATGCGATGAGACTAAAGTAATCCAACATATCTAATACTAGAATCCGGCTTAAACCAAATCCCACTAGTATGATCTGCCCAATCATGATCCGTGCACTACTGCACGTGTATGATCGGACCCTGCCATATATCATACGGCCTCTACAACGTTTCGCCCGAAACTTGAGAAACTGTCTGTGGGGGACTCTAAAGACTCGTCAATACTTTGGCTGTGGATTTAACCACTAGCACGTCAGAGCTACTAGCTGTACGTAACGGGCTACCAGGTATTGACCAAAAGGGAGGTCGATGAGCGAACTCATCCTGACACCCTACTGAGCCTGTCAGTGATAATATCCGTACAGTCCGGTCTGTTCGTCTATGAGCATCGCATGTCGGGCCTAGGGGGTTGGTAAAAGTCAAACCCCCAAAAGCGGTACAAGTCATGTCGGAGTGTAGCCCAGAACACCCTGAGATACTACTGGAATACCTACCAGTAAATCTCCTACCTTGGCCAAGGACTTCGTGTAATGGCTCTCCTAGACACAGCGCGACCTCACCCCCAATACCGGGAGAGACGAACCCCTGCCAATCCGCTCACTGCCTCCATGTGGCTCGGAACTGTACCCAACTAAAACTTGTTTGCATGACTCCTTTGAGCCGTGGTAGGGTAGTAATCAAAGCACAGTGGGAACTCACACGAGACAAATGACGATCTCAGGTCGATGAACTAACCTGTACACATGTCACCAGGGAACTGCTATCTGACGTGAGGTATAATACCAACTAGCATGTTCCCGGCAAGTCCTGTCCGGTGTACTCATAACCCAATGAGCACCTGTATACATCTTAGGTGAACCAACTGACACCAATTGCTTATAAGACCGACCACCGCCCCTCATCGGGTTCTCGACTGTATACACTAGTCTACTAATGGAGTATCGATGCCCAGTCTCGAAACTCCCACGACTAGGGACCTTTTAAGGATGTGCTTATAGACCCTAGCTCCCATGTATATGATCGCCATCATACTGCTGGTAGTCCAGCAAGAATCCTAAGGGCTCTATCAACGTGTAATAGTGACCTATAAGGTCACCTAAAGCAGTACACGGTGATAAAGATAAACCATGGTAGCATACTATTCTCTATCAACGTGCAATAGTAAACTACAATGTCACCTAAAGCATGTACACGATGATAAAGACAAACCATATAGTATACAAACCTCTCGAGTAAGACTGTCCTACCGGTATAAGTCCTCCCTCAATCATTGCAATCACGTGCCTGCGATCCAATAATTGACTTTGAGGGCACTATATCCAACAATGTTCTCTTGTAAGTCGTAAGGATCTTGCAAGAATGTTTTCTCCTTGTAAATCGAGAGGACCTACAAGTGTTTGTTCATCAAATGAGGGCATTCCTTGTTGTTGATGGGACTCGGAAAGGAAATGATTATTTGCGCCCGTGGATTGTATACAAGGGTCAGTATTAAACCGCTTGTAGGGCAATCTGGGAAAGGTGATGGCTTAAAAACAGGTTCAGATCTCTGTAACTTAAGGCTTTTGAATCTTATGAGCCGTGAGGGTCTCATAAGAGGGTTCTCCTTACAAGTCGTGAGGATCTCGTAAGTGTAATTTCTCCTTAGGAGTCGTGGGGATCCCTAAGTGCGTTGCTCCTTTGTGAGTCGTAAGGATCTTACGCAGGTTGTTTTCTCCTTACAAGGTCGAGAGGACCTTGCAAGTGTCTTTTAACGAGATTGCGCACTTTCGGGTTTTCACAAACTCGCCGGTAGCCCTTCTGTTTTTATTCATGGAGCTCTTTCGGGTTTTCATCCGTACCCATTTTGCTTGTGGACGTACCCTTTTTTTAACGCGTCAGCCCAAGGATGCTGCGGGTTTGCAATAGTTAAAAGTCGTTTTGGTCAGTAGTTAGTTTTAGGACATTTCAGTCCATTATTAGTATAAGGACATTACGGTCCATTGTTAGTTCAAGGACATTACGTTCCACCTCACGTTTTCGAGGTGAGGTTTCATCGGATACTACTTATAGAGTTTGGGATTGAGAAGATAGCGAGCGGACATAAGTGTCGTCATCTATCGTTGACCTAGGCCGTGACTCGTCAGGCGTAGTATTTTTTCAAGAACCGGACGTTTATTGGCCTGAAGGGTCTTTCGCCATTGATTAGTTTGAGAACTTGTATTTACCGTAATCAGAAACGGCGTCACTTTGCAGCTAGCCGGTGAGTACTGGTCGATCCACAGAGATGGGTAATTATCTTAATGCGTTTTAACGAGTTGATTCCAAATGTTGTATTGGATTGATTAAATCTAAAAAACTAGATCTATCACTGAACTAAATTAATCTAAATTAAAGTCTTGCTAGGGTTAGGTTTAGGGGAAGTTTGGAGATTAAAGGTTTCCTCACCGCGTTCATTGCCCTATTTTAGATCTATTAGATGTTACGGTAATTATCAATAAAGTGGATCCGAATCTTTTGGGAAGATGTTTCTTCCTCTAGATTCGTATCCTTCCTTTGTTGATAATTACCCTAACCCCCATGGAAAGCACGCGCAACCGGCCCTTTATACTACGGTTCATCGTTACCTCAAGGGGGTAGGATGCCGTAGGGAGCGGTTGTGCGTGCATGCATGGAGTTCTAACTCTTAGGTGTGGATGGCATGAAAGGGGTGAGAGATCTCATCTCTCAAACCTTTCCCTAAGGCTAACCCTAACAAGCGAGGAGATTACTCGCTCATTAGGGGATGAAAAGACAAACTGATTAAAAGAATTAAAACAAAGTATTAAAATTAACTTACTAGTTCGATGGCTCCCTCCAAGCAATATAGAACAGATCTGAATAAACTCGCAGCAATTCTGAATTTTATTGATTGAAAAGAGGCATAGGGTTTTACAATTTTTGATTACAATTTATAAGTAAATAGGAGAATTTAGGGTTACGGGATTCGCACATGTGCAATTACAGATTTGCCCACGAAAAATCCAAACCCCCGCACCGACGCACCGACACAAGAAAAATACACCGACATGGGCTTTAAATGGCCGCGGAACCGCGGCATTAGTGGGCTTGGGCCGCGGTTCCGCGGCCCTTTGGTGAGATCATCTCACCAAACTTCCTGGGTTGGTTCTTTATACATTGGGCTTTATATTTCCATAGTTCTTTTCTCCCTTTGGCTTCTGGTTCTTCTCCAGATCTTTCAGTGAAAACTTGTAGCGATCTTTTAACCGTTTGCCTTGACATTTTGGACCTTGCACTGTTCTTCATCTAGGCTTGACTAGGATCCGTCTACTTGTTGGTCAAAAGTCCCTTTTCTATATCAACTTCCGTCTTTTTCACTGTATTTGCTCCAAGAGCCTGTATCCTGTAATATGCAACAAACGTGCATCAAGAGTACCTGTTTATTTATAAAATGAATGAAAATGGGGAGTACAATAATGCAATATTATAGTATGAACAGCCATGCATATTCATAAGCAAGTAAGCCGCACCTTCGTAGACCTTGTCTATGATGTACGGGCCCTCATAATTCGGCTCGAATTTCCCCCGTTTGGCACGATTGGGGATCATAGGTCTCTTGACCACTAGCATGAGTTCGCCTTGGCGGAATGTTTTCGGCCTAGTCAATCTCTCGTATGAGCGCGTCATCTTTGCTTTGTAAACCTCCAAGTTTTGCTGCGCTATAAGACGGGTTTCATCGATGGCATCGAGCTCCTCAAGCCGACGATGAGCATTCTCTTCGTCTGTTAGCTCGTAATGGACCGCCACTCGTAGAGAAGGTAGCTCTATCTCTAAGGGAAGTACTGCTTCAGCGCCGAATACCAATGCATACGGCGTTGTATTCATGGCCGTTTTGAACGTGGTCCGATATGCCAGAGGGCTTCATGCAGTCTCTCGTGCCAGTCCTTCTTATTTCGAGACACCGTTTTCTTTATATTCTTCGTCAAGGTCTTGTTGAAAGCCTCAGGTAGACCATTAGCTCGAGGATTATAGTCCGAAGAGTAGCTACAGTCTATATTATGCTGTTGTGCGAAGCGGTCGATTTTGTGACTTCTGTAGGCCAACCCGTTATCGGAGATAATCCGTCGCGGAGTGCCGAACCGATAAATAACGTGTGTCTTGAAGAAATAGAGAATGTTCTCCGTCTTCACTTCACTTAGCGGTACTGGTTCTGCCTACTTAGAGAAATAATCGGTTGTCGCCAATATGAACCAATGTCCTCTAGATGATACTGGTTCGATGGGTCTGATTATGTCAGTTCCCCACATTTCGAACGGCCAGCTAGTCACCGTTGGGTGTAGCGGATTTGGATGCTGGTGGATGAAATCCCCGTGAATCTGGCACGAGTGGCACTGCTTCGCGTATTCAAGGCAGTCTTGGATCATCGTGGACCAATAGTAGCCCATCCTTTTGATCTTCAGCTTCATCTTTGGCCCGGCTTGATGAGAACCGCAGAGTCCGTCGTGAGTTTCTTGGACGACTTTCTTTGTTTCTTCCGGTCCTAGCCATCTTAGCCACAAAGAGTCAAAAGACCTCTTATACAGTGTATCATTGACGAAGGCGAAAGACATGGCTCTTTTCATGAGCTGATGCCTTGAAGATGCATCTTCAGGTGCCCAACGGGATTTGAAGTAATCTATAAAGACTTCTCTCCAATCCCTAGCCTTTTCCTGGTCTTTTATTTTTAGGGTCTTTTGCTTGGTCACTTCCTTTTCTTCAGACGACTTCGGAGATATTTCTGCTGGTGCAAAAACTGTAAGTCGATGTACAATACCCCACGACTTGCGGGGAGGCGGAAATGTGAAAAACGATCTTGTTCTTTGCTTAAACATCGACTAACCGAAGAATCTTTGTTAAACTATAACTAACGATAAACATAGGAGTTCTAAACTACTATGTGAAGTGATTATACCTAATGAACCGTGTCCTTCGTCTTTTCGTTCTCTACCTCCTCCTCGGCCTTCTCCAAGTAGTAGACGATCCACCCGAGAGCTTTACTTCAAGCTTCACCTCAAAATTGAGGTAACTAGGTTTCTTAAAGTGCTAATCTAAGTAATCTAGGTGATATAGAGTTGGATTTTGGATTGATTAGTCTATTCTAATCCTTGATCTCAACACATGAGAGGGGAGAATTAGGGTTTGAAGAGAGAGAGCTTGAGGAGAGAGAAGGTGAGAATGAGATAATGATCTATCATAATATATATGAAGCATTATTATTTATTTAAAAAAGAAAATAAAGGATTTAACAACCATGCTTCATAAATACAAATGGGTGATTCATCTCCATGAGACATTAAGCATTGATGATGCATTAATGACATGGATGAATCACACAAATAAGTCACTAATCTCATTTAATGCATATGCCACCTACACCCCCAAGTCACCAACCTTCTAGAAGCTTCTCGTGAAATTACGAGAACACCCCTCCTATCCGTGAAAACACGGAAAAACTTTAGACTGTATAAATCCAATATCCCGATACTAGAATCTGGATTAAACCAAAGCCGGCTAGTAAAAACTGTCCGAAAGTCGTACGTGTGTAAACACACGTATGCGTCCGAACCCTTGTCGTAAAACCATATGACCTCTATATCGTTTCGCCTGGAGCAGGAAAACTCTCTGTGTGGGACTCTAATGACTCGACTACTATGCTGGCAGTGGGTTTAACTACAGACCGCAAGCGGCACTAGCTGTACGTAACGGTCCCCAGGTAGATGTCGATAAGAAGGACGATGAGGAAACCCATCCGAACTCCTACTGAGCCTGATGTGACAATCTCCGTACAGTTCGGTCTGTTTGTCTAAGACTATCACATATCGGGCCTAGGGGGCGGCAAGCGTCAGTCCCCTAATAACGATATAAGTCGTGTCGGAATGAAGCCCATTACACCCTGACAAACTACTGGAACCTACCAGTAAATCTCGCTTGCCCTGGCCAGGGACTTTGCGTAATGGCTCTCTGACACAGCGCGATATCAACTCCCAATACCGGAAGAGACGAATCCTATCTAACCGCCACTGCCTCCAAGTGCTCGGGACTGCACCCAACTGCTACATGTTTGCACGACTCCTTTGAGCCGTGGTAGGGTAGTAATCTAAGAACAGTGGGACACACTCGAGGCGAAGTAGCAGTGTCAAGTCTGGGGACAATGCTGTACTCATGTCACCTGGGAACTGTTAACTGACGACTTGTTTAAAACCAACCAACAGTTCCCTGCGAGTCCTGTCCGGTGTACCCATAACCCAACGAGCACCTGTATACTATCTCCAGTACGACGTACTGACGGCTGTGGGATAGACCATCTCCCCAACTGGGATGAGAAGCGTACACACTAGTCTACTCCGGAGTATCGATGCCCTGTCTCGATAATCCTACGACTAGGGACCTGAAAAAGGATGTGCTTGTAGACTACCCAGTCCTCACTAGTGTGACTGCCATCACAACGCTGGTAGTCAAGCAAGATCCTAAGAGCTCTATCAATACGTATACTCACATATTAAGATAGAAAAACCAAGTAGCATACTACCATGTTTAGCAAGACTGTTATATACATGTGAATATCCCAAGCTTCTATTAAGTAATATACAAACTAGTATGATACAATAATGGCCCCTAGGGCATATACACTAACAATCTCCCACTTGCACTAGGGCCATGTACTGGCATATCTAAGACCGATGATCTCGAGTAGCCTCTCGAACTGAATCTGAGGTAGGGCCTTCATGAATGGATCAGCAATGTTCTCTTCAGTAGCAACTCTCCGAACCTCGATCTCCTGACGATCAATGATCTCCCTGATCAGGTGATACCGCCTTAAGATGTGTCTGGACTTCTGATGGGACCTTGGTTCCTTCGCTAAAGCTATAGCTCCGTTGTTGTCGCAATACAGAGGTATTGGATCAACAATGGTAGGAACCACCTGAAGTTCTGTTAGGAACTTCTTCATCCAGACCGCTTCTTTTGCGGCATCGCAAGCAGCAATATACTCCGCTTCCATCGTTGAGTCAGCAACGGTGTCCTGCTTGGAACTCTTCCAGCACACCGCCCCTCCATTGAGGGTAAAGACATAACCTGACATGGACTTGGAATCATCCTTATCACTCTGGAAGCCGGAATCAGCAAAGGCCTCCATCTTGAGGTCATTTCCGCCGTAAACCAAGAACATCTCCTTAGTCCTTCTCAGGTACTTGAGAATGTTCTTTACTGCTATCCAGTGCTTCTCCCCTGGGTTTGCCTGATACCGGCTTACAACGCTCAATGCGTATACTACATCTGGTCTGGTACATAACATCGCATACATTATAGAGCCTACCGCAGAAGCGTAGGGTATAATCGACATGCGATCCCTTTCCAAATCAATCTTGGGAGACCTCTCTTTGGAGAGGGTGATTCCGTGACAAGCCGGTAGGTTACCGCGCTTAGAATCATCCATGCTGAATCTTTTCAATATGGTGTCTATGTACCTGGACTGCGAAAGTCCCAACATCCTCTTTGATCTATCACGATAGATCTGAATTCCCAGAATGTAGGTGGCATCACCCAGGTCCTTCATGGAGAACTTCTATGACAAGAATCTTTTGACTGACTGTAGCATAGGAATATCATTTCCTATCAGGAGAATGCCATCCACGTACAAGACGAGGAATACAACAACTCTCCCTACAATCTTACTGTATATGCATGGTTCATTTGAATTCTTGATAAAGTCGAATTCTTTGACAGTATCATCAAAACAGATGTTCCAACTCCACGATGCCTGCTTTAGTCCATAAATGGACTTAAGCAGCTTGCACACTTTACCGCTGCTCCCACTCTGAATGAATCCTTCTGGCTGATCCATATAGACGCACTCTTCCAAATTACCATTTAGAAAGGCCGTCTTTACGTCCATCTGCCATATCTCATAATCGTGAAAGGCAGCAATAGCAAGAAGGACCCGAATGGATTTGAGCATAGCCACTGGAGAAAAGGTTTCGTCATAGTCCAAACCAGGTCTTTGACGAAAACCCTTTGCAACAAGTCTAGCCTTATAGGTTTCAACCTGTCCATCTACACCAATCTTCTTTCTGAAGATCCATTTGCATCCTACGGGTTTTACCCCATCTGGAGCAATGTCCAAAGTCTATACTTTGTTAGTGTACATGGACTCCATTTCGGTCCGCATTGCATCCAGCCATTTTACCGAGTCGCCACTTTGAATGGCTTGCTGGAAGCTAGTAAGGTCATCATTATCAATGACGCAATCTTCTCGATCCCCGTCTATGAGAAAACCGTAGTATCTCTCGGGAGGATGAGATTGCCTACTACTTCTACGGATAGGCGCTGGTATGTCCCTTTCTTATGAAACCTCTGGTTCTACCATACTTTCAGTAACAGATTGTGGTTCTGGAATTTCTTTCAGTTCTACTGCGCTCCCACTCTTCTGATTTTCTAAAAATTCAGTTTCTAAGAAGTGGGCATGACGAGAAACAAAAACCTTTTGTTTCTCTGCGTAATAGAAATAATATCCCTTGGAGTTCTTTGGATATCCCACAAGCTTACACTGTACTGAGCGTGCCTCGAGCTTGTCCGCATGCTGCTTTTTTACAAAAGCTGGACATCCCCATGTCCTAAAATATTTAAGACAGGGTTTCTACCCACTCCACATCTGATATGGTGTGGTAGGCACAGTCTTGGTTAGAATCCAGTTCAAAAGATATGCAGCTGATTCTAGTGCATAACCCCAGAAAGATCGCGGTAACTCAGCCTTACTCATCATGAAACAAACCATATCTAATAGGGTTCGATTCCTCCTTTCCGATACACCGTTGTGTTATGGTGTGTATGGAGGAGTAAGCTGAGAGAGAATTCCATTCTCTTTTAAGTAACCCAGGAACTCGGCACTTAAGTATTCACCACCTCAATCAGATCTTAGTGTCTTAATACTTTTGCCTGTCTGTTTTTCCACTTCATTCTTGTATTCTCGGAATTTCTCAAAGGCCTCGGATGTATGCTTCATTAAGAAGATATATCCATACCTAGAGAAATCATCTGTAAAAGTAATGAAGTAGGAATAACCACCTCGCACATGTGTAGACATTGGACCGCACACGTCACTGTGTACGAGTCCTAAGAGCTCGCTCGCTCTTACTCCGTGTCCAGTAAACGGAGTCTTTGTCATCTTTCCTATGAGACAAGATTCACAAGTGGCATAAGATTAATATTCGAACGGATTCAAATATCCTTCTCTATGTAACTTCGTTAATCGTGTTTCATTAATGTGACCCAGTCTACAATGCCATAAGAAAGCCTGATTTATTTCTGGAGACTTTCTTTTAAGTGTGTTCTGGACATTGAAAACCTGAGCTTGATTCAATACGTATATACCGTCATCTAATGTACCGGACCCAATCAGAACTTGATTTAGGTGGATGTGAACTATATCGCTTACGAATGTCAAAATCATATCTCTCTCTCGAAAGTGAGGACACTGATATGATATTACAAGTCAAACTAGGTACATACAAACAGTTACGTAGAATCAATATCTGCCCACTTGTCAAACCTAGGCGATATTCTCCCACGGATTCAGCGGCAACGCTCATTCCGTTTGCAACTCTGAGAGACAAATCACCTACCTTTATAACTTTACGGTTTCTCAAAGCATGTAATGAATTACAGATATGAGATCCTGCTCCGGTATCTAGTACCCAGGAAGTAGAGTTAATTGACAAACAGTTCTCAATTACAAACACACTTGAGGCCGAAGCCACAACATGCTTCGTATCCTGGCTACTGGCTTCCAAAGCCCTGCAATCCTTCTGCCAATGTCTGTTCCCATAACAATAGGAACATCCCTCCTTACCTATACCAAGTCCCAAAACTTTTGCTCTTCCCTTTCCTCCTACTTTACTGACACCGTATATCGGCTTTGTAGAGGTCTTCTTCTTTTCACCCTTTGCTATCGCCCTGGATGTAGAAGAAGAAGGTCCCCCATTAAGCAGAGCTTGTGTCTCCCTGGTTTCTTTCAGGGTGTAAGTAGAGGGTAGGGACTGTGGAAATAAGTCAGCGTATGACCTGTTTCTCAACATGGTCTACAGGTTCTTAAGCTCATCAATATAGCTAGTCATCGTAAGGACGTTGTCCCCTACTGATAACCCGACAGCGAACCTCGCTTGAATTAATTCGTTCGAGGCCTCATATCTTGCGATATGAGATTGCTCTCCATATAAATCTTTGTTATGGAGAAAGATGGAAACCGGGTCCATCTTCTCGTGCTGCTTCTGGTATACACCATCAACTGAAGCCAACACGGGGCACTTGGCTTTCGCTTTATCCTTTTCCCTTGTATGACGGATATCCATATCCGCGACGGTGGAAACTGGACCTGGGACGGCGGGATCTTGAGTAGTAATAACGTGGTCCAGCTTGTCATAGGCAATGGACATCTGGACAGACTTTTGCCAGTCATATAAGTGAGATTCAGTCAAATTGTTATCTAGATGTAACCTAGTCATGGTCACAAGATCGCTGTAATGAGAGAGAGAGAAGAAAACACTTTAGAATGATGCTCTTGCAAGTTTAGATTGTTTTTTAATTTATCTAAACTGGATGGCTCCCACTGTTTCTCGAATCCTTCCTCAAACCATAAAAGAAGAACTAGTCAGGACTATTCTCACTATACAATACTTGCTTAACCGTTCAGCCAGGCTAGTGTCAGTACTTCGAGGGAGGTTTTCCAACGCTTTCGCGAAGTTCCTTAATTAAATAACCTCTTTTCTCTGGGGGCGTAGCCCCGCTGACACCTTTCTCGACACCTACTTGGTTTATAGCATTGATCGTTAAGTGACGAATCTCCTGATAAGTAGCATATACTCACAGTAGGATCGGGATCCAAATATCATCGTATGATAATGTTGAAGGAATCCTACCAACATTCATCAAACTCCAAATGGTATGCAACACTAGCAAGTTTCAGTTTCTTTAGAAACTCCCGATGTGGATTTTTGCCCCATGTTCTTATGACCTTGACTAAGGGCCAACAAATCATAAGTCACATATCAAGTTTTACCCATCATTATCTTGTTAATTTGAACCCACCCGTATATACTCTTAACTAAGGGCCAAACAAAGCAATACGACTGTCCCAAACCAACTCATCTATCTATACAACAAATGAATACCCCAGCAGCTACCAATCACTATGTCTTGACTAAGGGCCAAACAAACATAGCTTGAATACAACTGACCATTCATAAAAAATGACGGAGGGCTACGACTGGTTTTGGCGAAACCGTGAATGTAGTGAACTTGATATAATCAAAGAAACCTGATAGCTTTTTAAAAGGAATGGTTAAAGCTCCGCAATTAAAAATTCTGCTCTTTTAAAATAACCGAGTGGTTTCTTTTAAATTTGTTCCAACGATTCAACTTTGGTTTATTTTCTTTGCATTAAAATAATGCGTCCCATCATTTAACCTATCATTGCAGAAAACAACGAAAATACAACGTCCTCTTATGCCATCCGCATTCGCCACTGGGTCCCGTCATCACCCGTTAGGTTACTTAACTAATGACAGAGCGGGGGCTGGGCTAGCGCGGGTGTAAAACATAAGTGACGTCTAAATAGCTATCATATATAGATATTGTACATTCGTCAGATGCAATAATAGGCATTCCAGATCTCAGATGAACATTATTGGATATGCAAACAATCCGTGTTTCTTTTGAGCCTGCAACGAAAGACGGATTACACAGTTGTGATGAATAGCCATTACCCCACCCTAGACCCCTACGGGTACGGCAAACTACCCGCCAAGTACCCGAAGTGAAGCGGTCTCCCTCAACAAAGTGAGTAGGCCACTAAACACTTCAAAGTACCCGGTAGTTTGTGCACCCCACCTTGGGTCTGTCCTAGGAGCAAAAAACAGTAAAATGAAATAATACAACGGTGGCTACAACCGCAACCTGGATACGCCCCGCAAAATAATATTACAACATATTACAATTACATTGAATGAATTAAAATAATAACCCATCACAAAAACCCGGCTAATCATCACAACAATCCAATACAGTTCATAATCACAAACAGTAAAATCCATTACAGAAATGTGCAACCCCCTGCCAACCGACATACTAGCAGTTAGGGGAGGTTTACGAACACATTATACAATCACAGATATAATCAAATTAGCAAACATCGTAAAATTTCGATCGAGCAAACGCTTTAGATTCTACTCCAAAACTTCTCTGTGCACCTGAGACTTGAGCAGAAAAATAAACATCCCAGAAATATCATTATTAACACTTAAGAGTTACTGAAGAAATTTAGGCTGACTCGGCCCCAACTCGGCCGCGGATCCGCGGCGGATCGCATGGATCCGCCGCGGTTCCACGGTGAGTTAGCCGAGTCACAAGTCCAAATTTCTGCAGTAGCCCTATTATTCCCTGCTTGTTATTCTGCAGATCCCTAAAAAAATTTTATGGCCTGTTTTAAATTCGACAGAAACTGTGTTAAATCGATGATTTTTCCGGTTCTTTTTGCGTTCGAAATTCTTACGACTTTTCTAATGAGTTAATTATTGTTTAGCGAGGCTCTGATACCACTGTAAGTCGATGTACAACACCCCACGACTTGCGGGGAGGCGGAAATGTGAAAAACGATCTTGTTCTTTGCTTAAACATCGACTAACTGAAGAATCTTTGCTAAACTATAACTAACGATAAACATAGGAGTTCTAAACTACTATGTGAAGTGATTATACCTAATGAACCGTGTCCTTCGTCTTTTCGTTCTCCACCTCCTCCTCGGCCTTCTCCAAGTAGTAGACGATCCACCCGAGAGCTTTACTTCAAGCTTCACCTCAAACTTGAGGTAACTAGGTTTCTTAAAGTGCTAATCTAAATAACCTAGGTGATATAGAGTTGGATTATGGATTGATTAGTCTATTCTAATCTTTGATCTCAACACATGAGAGGGGAGGATTAGGGTTTGAAGAGAGAGAGCTTGAGGAGAGAGAAGGTGAGCATAAGAATGAGAATGAGATAATGATCTATCATAATATATATGAAGCATTATTATTTATTTAAAAAAGAAAATAAAGGATTTAACAACCATGCTTCATAAATACAAATGGGTGATTCATCTCCATGAGTCATTAAGCATTTATGATGCAATAATGACATGGATGAATCACACAAATGAGTCACTAATCTCATTTAATGCATATGCCACCTACACCCCCAAGTCACCAACCTTCTAGAAGCTTCTCGTGAAATTACGAGAACGCCCCTCCTATCCGTGAAAATACGGAAAAACTTTAGACTGTATAAATCCAATATTCCGATACTAGAATCTGGCTTAAACCAAAGCCGGCTAGTAAAAACTGTCCGAAAGTCGTACGTGTGTAAACACACGTATGCGTCCGAACCCTTGTCGTAAAACCATACGACCTCTATATCGTTCGGCCTGGAGCAGGGAAACTCTCTGTGTGGGACTCTAATGACTCGACTACTACGCTGGCAGTGGGTTTAACCACAGACCGCAAGCGGCACTAGCTGTATGTAATAGTCCCCAGGTAGATGTCGATAAGAAGGCCGATGAGGAAACCCATCCGAACTCCTACTGAGCCTGATGTGACAATCTCCGTACAGTCCGGTCTGTTCGTCTAAGACTATCGCATATCGGGCCTACGGGGGCGGCAAGCGTCAGTCCCCTAATAGCGGTATAAGTCATGTCGGAGTGAAGCCCATTACACCCTGAAAAACTACTGGAACCTACCAGTAAATCTCGCTTGCCCTGGCCAGGGACTTTGCGTAATGGCTCTCTGACACAGCGCGATATCAACTCCCAATACCGGAAGAGACGAATCCTATCTAACCGCCACTGCCTCCAAGTGCTCGGGACTGCACCCAACTGCTACCTGTTTGCACGACTCCTTTGAGCCGTGGTAGGGTAGCAATCTAAGAACAGTGGGACACACTCGAGGCGAAGTAGCAGTGTCAAGTCTGCGGACTATGCTGTACTCATGTTACCTGGAAACTGTTAACTGACGACTGGTATAAAACCAACCAACAGTTCCCTGCGAGTCCTATCCGGTGTACCCGTAACCCAACGAGCACCTATATACTATCTCCAGTACGACGTACTGACGGCTGTGGCATATACCATCTCCCCAATTGGGATGAGAAGCGTACACACTAGTCTACTCCGGAGTATCGATGCCCTGTCTCGATAATCCTACGACTAGGGACCTGAAAAAGGATGTGCTTGTAGACTACCCAGCCCTCACTAGTGTGACTGCCATCACAACGCTGGTAGTCAAGAAAGATCCTAAGAGCTCTATCAATACGTATACTCACATTTTAAGATAGAAAAACCAAGTAGCATACTACCATGTTTAGCAAGACTGTTATATACATGTGAATATCCCAAGCTTCCATTAAGTAATATACAAACTAGTATGATACAAAAATGGCCCCTAGGGCATATACACTAACAAGAACCCGACGGCTATGCACAACGATCCTCACGTCATCGAGGTTTTCATCAGTCAGTTCTTTAGCGAGTTTAGCTAATGCATCCGCCTTGCTATTTTCCGCTCACAGTATGCTTTCCAGGGCGTCGGCAGGAATTTGAGTCAGCAATTGTTGCACTCTCTCACCGTACCTTACCAACTCTGGTTTGCATGTTTGATAGTCGCCATTTACTTGACTAACGACTAGCTGTGTGTATCCTTATATAAAGAGGTTTTCAATTTCCATGTCGACAGTGATCTCAAGACCTGCTATCAAAGCTTCATATTCGGCTTCAATGTTTGTCCTCGGCCCTGTCAAGGAAAAGGCAAAGCGCATTATCCCTCCTTGTGGAGTCACGAAGATGAGGCCTACCCCAGCTTTGATTATGGGGGTGCTGTGCTCTCGCTTCTTCATGGAAGATGCCCCGTCGAAGTAGAGTTCCCATCGGGTGTCACTCTCTCCTTTCTTCCCATCGATCGTGTCAAACGCGTGCTCGTCCGGCAATTCGCAGTATAGGGATGAATCGGCAGGTATCGGATGCTCGGCGAGGAAGTCGGCAATGGCCTGGCCTTTTACTGCTTTGAGGGGTCGATAAACTATCGAGAACTCCATCAAGAGGATGGCCTATTTAGCGAGTCGTCCTATTAGTATGGCTCTTGACATCAAATACTTGAGAGGATCTACCTTTGATATGAGATGGACCTCATGCGCCAAAGCATAGTGTCTGAGCTTCATTATCACGAAGATTAATGCCAGGCAGTGTTTTTCGATAGGGGAGTAGTTGTTTTCTGCCCCAGTAGAACTTGACTCAAGTAGTAGAGGGCTCTCTCCTTCCCTTGGTCGTTCTCCTGTGCCCATAGCATGTCTAAAGAACCTTCAAGGGTTGTTGTATACAGGATGAGATACTTGGAGCGGTCAGCACCGGCGGATTCTGCAGGTATTGCTTGATTTCGTCGAGTGTGCTTTGACATTTGCGATCCCAGACGAATAGGTTCCCCTTCTTCATTAGGTGACTATAGGGGCGGCATTTGCCAGAGAGATTAGCTATGAACCGCCGGATATATGCGAGCTTTCCTTGGAGGGACCGCAGTTGCTTGAGAGTTCTTGGCAGAGGCATTTCCATAATCGCCTTGATCTTTGATGGGTCTATTTCGATGCCCCGATGCCGTACGATGAACCCTAGAAATTTGCCCGAGGAAACTCTGAACGTGCATTTGAGAGGGTTCATCTTTAGGTTGTATTTCCGAAGACGTTGGAATACTACCTTCAGATGCTCCCAAAACTCCTCGTGTGATTTGCTTTTTGCCACGAGGTCGTCAATATAGCATTCAACAATTTCATGTATGAGGTCGTCAAAAATCTTCGTCATGCCCCTTTGATAGATAGCGCCGGCGTTCTTCAGGCCGAAAGGCATTACTTTGTAGCGGAATATGCCCAAAGGAGTCCGAAAAGTGGTATGCTTCTGGTCTTTGGGATGCATCGTTATTTGATTGTACCCCGATGAGCCGTCCATGAAGGAGAAAACTTCATGAGTGGACGTATTGTCTATCATCAGCTCAGTAACCGGTACGGGGAAGTCATTTCTCAGACAAGCTTTGTTGAGGTCCCGAAAGTCCACGCAGATATGCACCGTCCCATTCTTCTTCATCACTGGGACAATATTGGTGATCCAGTCAGGGTACTGAACTTCTTGGATGAAGCCGGAGTCGATCGACTTCTTAACTTCGGCGTTGATGCTCATTTCAAGTTCGAGCCGCATTCTTCTCGGCGCTTGTTTGATCGTCTTGACGTCCGGAGATATCGCCAATTTGTGCACGGCTATTTCTGGATTTAGTCTCGGCATCTCGGAGTAGTTCCATACGAAGCAGTCTTTATACTGCATGAGCACGTCTTTGAGCGTAGCTACCTGTTCTTCGGACAGCAGCTCGCTGACGAACGCAGGCCTTGGGTCATTTGCCGTCCCCAAGTCGATTTCCCTTAGGTTGTCCGCGGTAGTATGTATTCCATCTTCCAGCTCTTTTGGCGCCGGTGGAAGTTCTGAGATCAACTCATCTTCACCCTCATTTTCGAAGCTCCAGGAGAGGTCATCCACATTATCGTGCTTTCCTTCTTCCGACATCATTATCACGTGACAGGTACGAGATCGCTTCCAAGACCGATATTGATCCGGCTCTACTCTCGCTGCATATATGGCTTTTGGTTCATGCTTATATGGTGGGGTTACCCTCCAACTGCTGGATAAAGCGAACCTGCCTTGAAGATATTGGTCTTCTACCCAGTCTTTGAATGTGAAGCAATTTTCGAGTGGATGTCCTATCGCTCGGTGATAAGAGAAATAATCTGGGTGATGAACCTCGTTTTCTTGATCGGGGTGTTTGAACTCTGTGAGCGTAATCATTTGATGTTTTATGACAAGACCGAATATCTTCCTTGTCTTGTCTTGGGGAAAAGAATATGCTCTACCCATCTTCTTTATAAAAGACGTATCCTGGCTGCCCAATTCTCGATCGCGTGGCTTCTTGGACCCGCTTTGCTGCTGTCGAACGTTTTTTCCGTTCTTCAGTTTTTTTTTGCCTCCACGTCGAGTCTTCCGTATGACGGGCCGGCGACGAAGGGCATCATCATTCTCCGTAGCCTGCTGAAGGAGGCGTTGCATCCTGGCTTTCTCGTAAATGGTCATTTTGCGGCTATGGTCATCCCGGAACTTTTTGACCCGCTTCCCTTATTAGGTTGTTTATCTATTCTTCGAACGACGGACTTGGCACTTTCATGGCGGGACCTCGTTTTGGATCAGGATCTCCTTCTTCATTGAAGTCATGTATGACGCAGCAGCCATGGAATCGCTCATATTTCTTGGATTGAACATATCCAAGCCCGATCATTTCCATTCTCCCATTGGGCAACTTTCGCTGAGTTCCAGGGACGTTCCAGATCCTGTTTTAGAACTGAGCTTGTCGAGCAGTCTGTTTGAAGGGTACGCCTTGGCGCCTCAACAGCCTTTTTAATCCTTCAGTGTAGTATCTGGACAGACGGATGGGCTGGAGCCTGTCAAGCATAGAATCGGCACCATGCCATATTTCTTTCTCCATTTTATTCTCCGCGGATCGATAAAAGAGGATCGCCTTTTCATCTTTTCGCCTTGGAGGGATATAGAATGTCTGCAGCTCTTGCACGTTATATGTTTCAAGCGCATCAAGTTCTCTGTAGTGCTGTCGCGGAACCATGGCGATTTGCAAACTCTGATCATCTCCAGTGAAGGCTTGCATTGATGGTCGGACCGAGAACACTGCATTAACTTCGTCTTCAGAGTCATTGCCAAAGACCAGAATAGGGGTGGATGGTCCTGGCTTGGTGTATTGGGGCGGTCCCGAATAGACTATCTCTTCTTCCTCCTCGGTATCGCTCCCGAAGACCGGAATAGTGGTGATAGCTTTTTGCTTATTCTCCGGCTTATGACATCTTTCCGTGTCTTCAAAGTCTGATAAGAAATACTTTGCATCTTCGTACTTTCGGACTTCATTCACGGAGAATGGGTTCAGCTCCCCTGTCACGGTATACTCGAGACCATCTTTGAAATACTTCATACACTGATATTGTATAGAAGGGATGATGTTATACTCGTGTAACTAAGGCCTGCCGAGCAAAGCGTTGTAGCAAGTCTTGGCGTCAATGACGTGAAACTTGATGTCAGTGATGAGCAGCCCAAAGCGTAATGTCGGTATCACAGACCCGAGCATCCGTGATGACTGGGAGTCGAAACCGGAGATGGTGATTTTATCCCTAGCGAGGTGTTGTACGCTCATGCAGATTTCTTTTAGCACCCTTACATTTAGGAGGTTGACAGAGGACCCGTTGTCAATTAGAATCTTTCCTATCTTGATGTCATGGCAATACCCGGAGACATAGAGGGGACGATTGTGCTCGCACGTTCCGAGAAGGAGATCTTCATCGCCGAAAGTGATATCAGCCGTGTGCACTTCTTCCAGCTCATCCTTCATCTTTTCTTCGGCAAAGAAAGCTTGGAACTGCTCGGGCTCTTGTAGTGCCTTGATCAAAGAATCGCTCGCCTCTTTAGATAGCAGAAAGGTATCGAGAATGCTCAGTTGTGAGGGTATCTTCCTCAGGTGTGTCAGAACGTTGTAATCCACCTTGTTTTTCTTTGACGGGTCCTTGGCTGTCAGCTCTTTGACGACTTGATCATCGAGGGCGATATCTTCAGGGAATTTTTCCTTCCCTTTATCTTTTTTACTCGACCCCTTATTTGTGGGTCCGAGATTCTTTTCGGGTAGCGTGTGATTACGCAGCTGAATGTTCTCGCGGGTCTTTATCTCTTTCGTTTCGGAGATGGATTCCTTGAAGAAAGGGCCGAGGGCTATTTCTTCATCAGAATCGCTCCCAAAAATAAGAACTTGCGATCCCCCGAAATCAACCATGTGACAGTTGTCAGCAGTTCTTTTGCGCTCATTTGTCGTGCTCTTCTGCTCTCGACGCGTTTTGCGCTTCATCCATTTGAAATGCTGTCGATGGGCAACGTATTCCTGCCACCAGCTTTTAAAGGCATTGCACTCTTCAGTAGGGTGCGTGGTCCTCCAATGATATAAGCAATAATTCGGATGTGCATCTAGTTCGTCGAGGAACGTATTTTCTGAAGTGTCTTCTTTGAGAGGTGGCAGCTTCATCCCCAACGACATGGCTTTAGCGAATCGTTTCCTCATTTTAATCCTGCTTCTGTCTGCCGCGGGTGTGCTTTGATCTGGTTGAAGTGTTCCGTGACCCATGACTTCTTTAAATTGACGCCAACTCCTGGCCTTTTCAAATATGGCCATTTCGTGTTCTTGATCATCCTTGCTCTTTTGACGGGCTTCGTTCAGCAGCAGGTCGATCATCTCGTCGGATGGTTCTAAGGGCTTTGGCTTCGACCCTGCCCCCAGTTCCTTTATGATATCTTCTAACGCCGAGTGAGCTTCTTCGTTAGTTAACGCCGAATGAGAGATCATGTGGCAACTTACCACATAATCCTCAGATTCTTCTGACAAGTTTATCCCCGTCGTTATTGTCGTTATCTCCGCTCTCAAGGATATTGTTGAGAAATTCTTGAAGTGTGACCGGGGTTCGCGCTTTTTGGTTGTATTCCTCCAGCGCGTCAATATGTTTTTGTAAGTCCGTGCGCTTGTCATCAGGCTTCACGGGATTTTTGGTCTTCTTCTTCTTCTTTGAAGACTTTGACGGTTAGGTCTGGGCGTTTTGCCCATTGCTACTAACTCCCGATGTTGGGTGTAGTTTCAGCATTCCCTCAATAATCTCGGGCTCCAGCAGGATCTTTCACTTAATCGCCGGACATGCTTGGAGATCTTTCAGCATTCTTTTAGTTTTTGTTGAAAGAACTACTTCCCATGAGGCTTCTTTTACAAAAGAGCACGATGCCCCCGGCGTATCCACCATTTTAGGAGCGTGTGGCTGGGACAGGCTTACTTTCCAATTCTCAGACAATGCAAATTTGCTCTATTGGTATTGGTCCTCAATCCAGCCTTTGAAGACGAAGCAATCTTCTATTGGATGCCCTACTGCTCGATGGTAGGGGCAATAATTTGGATTGCTGACGTCGTCGGGCTGTAATGGACGTCTCGGATCTGGCAGATTGATGAGCCTGTTACGCACCGCTAGGTCGAACGGTCTTCTTGTTTTGTCCTGAGGAAACGAGTAGGGACGCTTTAACTTTTCGTCGAAGAATCGTTGTCTATCGTTTTGGCGATTGGCTGGTTTTGGACCACTCGGCTGTTGCTGAGCATTGGCGACGAAGGCCGCTTTCCTTTCCCCTTTTCATTCCGCGACTTCGACTTCGAAAAGGAAGGCGTGTGGCCCATTTGATCCATTTGGGCCAGCTTGTCAATCAAGGCCTGGAAAGTAGTTGGCTTGAAGATCATCATGAATTGAGATATGGTCGCCTGCGGATCGAGGGTTCCCACAAACATGCCCACTGTAAGAGCTTCCTCTATGCGCTATTCGCACTTCGACCATAGGTTCCGCCACCGTATCGCGTACTGAACCCATGTTTCTCCCGGCTTCACCCTGGCGTTAATTAGTGCGGTGATCGGGGTGCGCTCGCTAGCGCTTGCAAATCTCTGCGTAAACAGTAGCTCCATCTCTGCAAATGTCTTGACAGAGTCATTCGGGAGCTCGGAATACCACTCAAATGCTGTCTTCGACAAGTTGCCAATGAATTGGCGAAGCAGTAGCTTATCGTCACCTCCGGTGTTGCCGCACAGTGCCCTGAATTGAGCAACGTGCCGGTGTGGATTTCCTATCCCCATATATACGTGGAATTTAGGGATCGTATATCCTGGCGGGTACTTTATTTGATCGTACCAACCCGGATAGGGTCGTCCGGTTTTAACGACTTGGTTAGCCGCTTCGCTCGCCTGATGAGCTCGTATCTGTTGAGCTATATAGTCATCCAGGGCGGCTTTGGAGATCGTCTCCTCTTTGGCCGCTGATAAAGCCGGAAGAGGGTTCGATGTCTCCCCTCTGTCGTCTTCAAGGACAATCGGAGGGTCCTCAGCTGGAGGATCCGGCTGTATCATCATCCCGACCATATCTTGGAATAAAAGTGTCATTCGTTTTATGTTGGCCGCTTGTTCTACCACCACTCTGTCTTTCTTTTCGAGAATTCTGCGGAGGAACTCTGCATCGTTTTCTTGTTCATGACGTTGCTCTGACGATATCTCCGGGCTTTCTTTTGGCCCAGTGAGTGCGGTCATCTGTGTTAACATTTCCTGGAGCTTCTGTTGTTGCTCCTGGGCCTTTGTTATGGATCTGGTGAGTGGTCGATGACCCGTAGAGATACGGCTATCCTCTTTCCCGGATGCCATATAGACAGTATGCACCACCATGCCCCAGATTTGGGGCGTTTAGATTCAGTGCCCTTGAGATTCGTCGCAGACACAGGAATTTTCTCCGGCCTTCCCCTTTTATGAGCGGTCGAAGTTGAGGGAGCCGTTGCAGCGGGCACCTAAGTAGACGACACCTTTTGTGGTACAACAGGGTGGTCCTTCTCTTGCTGAACTTTCATCTTTTTCTATTGGCGGGAGTAGCCTTGGTTGATCACCGAGCCTTGGACCCTTCGCCAGATCCTGTGAATTTTGGAGGACAGCCGCTGAGAGGGCTGCTCTGGATTCACCTTTGTAACATTCTCAGTAGGTGAAGGAGATCTTTTTAGCATGGCCGTCGGAGAGTTCTTGCGCACCCTCCTGAGTGGTTCAAAGCTGTTCCCAGTTGGAATAGCAGCATCGACTTCCACCGTTGGAGCCAGCGGTGTAAGTCCAGATTAGGAATTGCCCTCAGCTTTCCTCACTCAGCGCCAGTGGCGACGTCGAGCGTGTCGAGCAGACGGTACTGGCTCAGCTATGGGGGTGGCTTCTTCATGCCCCCTGCTCTGATAAGGGGCCGTTGTCGTCGTTAGCCTGTCGAAAACCGACGTTCGCTGAGAGGGGATGGCCAACCTGTCAAAGGCAGACTTTCGGACAGGGGTAGCAGCCTTGGTGACTTCGCCCAGAACTGGAGTTGGAGCGACCAGTCTTGCAAAGACTGATCTTTTAGCAGGAGAAGCCGCTTTGACGACTTCTTTCACTGGAGCAGGGATGGATATCCATTTCGGGATAACCCCTTCAGGTATCGCGGGCTTCTTCATGGGCCCATTGGAGTTTTGGCTTAGCCTATCAAAGACTGAGGTGCTGGACTTGGATGACCCATTGAGAGGGGCCGTGGTAGTCGTAAACCGATCAAAGACCGACTTCTTCGGAACCTCTTGCAACGGCATTGGGGCATTGAAGATCATGGGTGGGAGCATGGTCCCAAAGAATAGCCCAGTGGTGGCTTGCATCACCTAATCCACTGGCATCGTGAAAACGAAGGCCGCTTGAGGCCCATAAGTCACTCCTCCAGCGAGGAAGAGTGGGAGTTGTTGCAGTTGTTGCAGTTTGTGCAGTTTGAAGCCATTCATCTTCTATTTTCTGCACGGAGCAAGACACCAAATCTTAGTACCTCGAATCTAGGGGCAACCATAGAAAACCACAATTCGTTCGCGAAACACGACTTACGAAGTGTGGAGTGGAAAGAGGAAATGGTCCCACCGAGCGTGCCAGAATCTGTTCTCCGCCGAAAGACGTGACCGGGACGATGGGACGTCTGGCCTGAATTTTGGGGGCAGATACTATTTGGATTTATCTGTCCACCACTCCGAAGATACCAAGTTGATTTATGGCGCCGTATATCGGAGGTTTAGACGGATGCGGCCGTTATAGCAGACTTCGTCAGATTCCCCTCGTTTGAGTGGGTTTTGATTGTGGGGACGCTCTTCCCTGCAGGAGCAAGCCCCTGCAGTTAATTACGCTACCGCATCGCGGTAACAACTTTCTCCTTCTCCAGATGGTCACTTCGTGTCGTGTGTGTTTGTTTTATTTTTGGTTGCCCGTGAATTGTATACGAAGACTAATTTATGTTGTCGCCCGTAGGGCGTGGATTAGTCCAAATCCGTATTTTCTTAGATTTGGGTTTGGTTGGGTTTAAAGATCGTTAGTCTTGTTTTAGACTAAGATCAACTCAAACGTTTGTTGAGGATACGTTAGTCTAATTTTAAACTAAGATCTACTCAACAGGATCATTTAGATCCAACAAAAGAGCATTTGGGCTCTATTGTTTTAGTTTAGGGACGTTGCGGTCCAAAAGTTTAAGAACATCATAATCCATGGAGTTTAAAGACATCATAGTCTGTAAAGTTTAAAGACATCATAGTCTATGAGTTTAAGGACCTCACAGTCCGTAAAGTTTAAGGACATCATAGTCCATAAGTTTAAGGACCCCACAGTCCGTAAAGTTTAAGGACATCATAGTCCAGTTTAAAGACGTCATAGTCTGTGTGGTTTTGATTCAACCATTTGGGGATGCACCAAAAATTATTGGTTATTGGGACCCTCTGCCTCTCTGAAGACGTTGAAGAATTACAACAACATATATCATAGGTACGAAGAGATGTACCCTTGAACCAATATTGGTTGGGAGATCTGTAGTCAAGTTTGGTACTAAGATCTGTTAAAAAGATTTATGAGTATATGGGCTCAATTAATCTAAATTAGGGGTCTATGGCCAACTTGGGCTCAGTCCACTCAATAAAAATGTTGGACATTTAACAATGTTGAGTATTGGTTTGGGTTGTGACAATCTTTTGCCTTTTATTGAGTGTTGAACGCTCATTATAGCTCTGGGCTTTATTTAAAGAACAGTTTATATTTCCTCAGCGCACACGTGAGGAGCACGTGGTACGCTTGGCGCTGAGCGCCAGATTTAGAGCGCTAAGGCACTTCCTGTGTGATAGCGCACATGTGAGGAGCACGTGATGCGCTTGGCGCTGAGCGTCAGCCTTGAAGCGCTGAGGTGCTTCTTTTTAATTGGAGCGCTAAGAGCGCTGCGACGTTGTGTGCCAGTTTTGGAGCGCTAAGGCGCTTCTTTAAGAAAATAGCGCTTGGGATGCTGGGCGCTGAGCGCCGAATTAGAAGCGCTGAGGCGCTTCTTTCAATTGGAGCGCTTAAGGCTCTTATTAGGCAAAATTTGATCAGTTCTGCACTCTGAGAATTAAAGTCTCGTTCATAGAAGACTTGGTCTCGTAGATCTAAGAACTTAAGTCCTTATTTTAATAGAAGATTTTACAATCTCTTCTGTTTTTATGAAAGTCCTTTTCTTTGTGGATCTGTGATCCAAGGAAAATTAAATTCTTTTCTCCTCCTCTTTTTATGATGAGATGCTAGGATCTCTTTTATGAAAGACATCTGTCTTATAGATCCATGATCTTGAAGAAGAATTAGTTTTTTCTTCTTTTGATGAGATGCTTTGATCTCTCTGTTTTTATTTACCTTGAAGAAATTCTTCTTCTTCCGAAAGCTTGCTCTTCTCTTTGGAATTTCTCAAAGTTTATTGGGGGTTCCTCTCTGCAAGACTTGAAGTCTTGGGGCATTTTTATAGGGTAGGCTGATTTGTTAAATCAGTTGAAGAGATTTTTTCTCTAATTGATTTGGGGATGTTTCCCACCATTGGATCTTTGATCATAGAGCTTCTGTTTTACAGAAGGCAATTTTCCTGTTTTTAACAAAATTGGGAAATCTTTTCCCATACAGAACTTATTCTGTATCTTGGTGATCTTTAATCACCATTGGATCTTTGATCCAACGGTGCTCTAATTTTCAGAGATAGTTTGATGATTTTTAGTCATATTTGTTGGATCTTTGATCTAAAGGTGGGGAACATTTTGTTCCAGCGCTCTCGTGCTTTGCACATGAGCGCTGTTTCAAAGTCTTTGACTCTGGGTGCTAGTGCACTTAGCGCTAGCGCTCTCATGCTTTGCACGTGAGCGCTGCATCAGAGTCATTGACTCTTAGCACGGGCGCTCTCGTGCTTTGCACGTGAGCGCTGCATCAGAGTCTTTGACTCTTAGCGCAGGCGCTGCTAGCGCCAGCGCTCTCGTGCTTTGCACGTGAGTGCTGTATCAGAGTCTTTGACTATTAGTGCTGGCACATTTAGCGCTAGCGCTTTTATGAAGCGCCGCTTCGTTTCAAATTTCAAAATTTGAACAGAGCTTTGCTCTGATTGAGGGAAACAGTGTTATGGACTCCATTTTCTCCATGTTCTCTTATTCATGTTTTCAGAGAGGTTAAACCTTTGTTAATGGTATTTTGACCATTAACGATCACCAAGATCACTATTTTGAAGATCTTGGATCGGGTTCTTAAAGAACTAAGTGTAGGGTGTTTTTCGTCACCCCATTGAGATGGGAATACGCATGCGCTTGTCAGGCGTACTACAGATTCCCCCTGCCTAGGGTAGACGGAGGTTTATTGATTGCGGGGATCCGAATCTCCGGCAGCCGCGGACTAAGCTGCCGTTAATTACCCCTCGCCTTTGGAGTGAGAGAACCTCCGATTGACGGGTCAAACTGGTCATGCGAACTCGATGTGCAGTGTATGTATGTTTTGAAAAGGTTTGGATATATCGGGGGCCCCGCAGAGTTTTACGGCGGTCCCGCTACCCGGATAGTGGGCTGGGGGTCAAGGGTGCTAGCAGCCCCCTTGCGGGGTGCGGAGCAGCTCCCCGTTAGAAAAATTTTCCTAACGGGAGACGTGTTTCTGGTGTGGAGTGCATGGAAAATGAGGGGTGAGGAGCGTCTTAAAGACACGTGCCTGGCGCATGGGCGCTGGGCGCTCGTGGGTCACGTGCCTGGCGTATGGGCGCCAGCGGGTCACGTGCGCGGCACGCGACCGCTGGGCGTTGAGCGCCCACGGGTCGCGTGAGGCGCTCGCGGGTCACATGCCCTGCACGTGACCGCTGGGCGCCCACGGTGCAGGGTTCCCTAGCACGGCAACAAGGTTTCGGGAGGTATCATTCATGCCATTTTAAAATTTTGCCGTTCTAGCTAACCCTAACCCTAGAATCGTATACTAGAAATACGACGAATATAAATGCAAACACTTTGCAAGTAAAGTGAGCAAGGAATACAACCTTTGTTGACCGGTCCTTCACTTCAATAGCTCCGCTAGTAGTCCCTTCGCTGTGATCATGAACTCTGGACTCTAGAGAGGCTCCCATGAAGAAATGAACATGCTTGCATCGAAGTCTTCGAGGCCGAAGATGATCTACGTCGAGGAGACACTAACTCAAGCTATCTCTTCACTAATTATGAAATTAGTGAAGCAAACACCCTATACTAAATGGCAAGTAGTAGAGGATGATGAAGTAGGAAGTGGGCTTACTTAAGAATTGATTTTTTCACATTTTTTCTCACATCTCCATTGAAGCTAGAAAGCTTTGAGGAAGAAAAAGAAGAATGAACTCATGGAATTAACCAAGTGAAGAATAATCAAGTGAGGTTAGAAATGCAACCATGGTGAGTGTATGGCATACACTAACCCTTGTAGAGACTAAACTATGGCTAAGGGTTAAAGGTTAGGTTAACAAATATCTTTAAGTAAAACAAAAGAGGTGGAGAAAGTCAATGGTTTTACAAGTTTCTACAAACCCTAACCATGACTAATTCCACCAATTTTGAATTTACTTAATAATAAATAAAAACCTTAACCTAACCCTAGCATGGTGTAAGTCTCACACAAGTATGTTGCATGTGTAACCTAGCATGACAAATATATGTATACAAATATATATATCACATATATACAATGTGCACATCAAGTAAGAAAAGAAATCTTAAGTGAGCTAATATTAGTTAATGTATTGTAATATATCAAATATATAATTATATATTAAATTATTAAATCAACACTTGATTTAATAATCCGGCTATATCTCATACAACCGACTAATATCATGTGTAACAACTTATCGAATCAACACTTGATCTGATAACCCGGCTATATCGCATATAACCGACCAATGTCACACATCGCAAGAATAGAATACGGTATCTCATATCGTATCAATCTTGGTCCCGCACATATCACATATGTGCTCCTACTCCGTTTTGCTTGAGCCAGGAAACCTCTGTGTAGGACTCTAAAGACTCGTCAATACGCCGACAGTAGGTGATGATCATATCAAACACCCACAAGCCGCAAGCGGTCTGCTAAACGTAACGGCCACCCGGATATTGAGCGATCAGAAGATCAACAAGCAAGCCTGCTCACACTCCTGTGATTCCAATCAGTAACACTACCGTACAGTCCGGTCTCTTTGTCTGATATATCGCATATCTCGTCTAGGGGTGATAAACATCAGACCCCAGTAACTCGATAAGTCGTGTCGATAAGAGGCTCATAACGGGTCGAGAAACTACTGATAACACTTACCAGTATATCTCTGAAGCAGCCCTGACCAGGGACTTCTTGTTACAGCCAATCGAGCACAGCGCAATATCAACCCCCAATACCGGGAGAGACGAACCCCTCTTATTGCTCATTGCCTCCATGTGATTTGGGACTGTACCCAAAAGCCACCGTTTTGCACGTTCTCTTGAACGTGGTAAGGTGGAAATCAAAGCACAGTGGGAATCACACAAGACTCTATGACGATCTCGGGTCTACAGACTAACCTGTACCAGTGTCACCAGAGAACTGCCATCTGACGTGAGGTATAATACCATCTAGGAGTTCTCGGCGAGTCCGTTCAGTATACCCAGTCTCTACTGAGCACCCGTATACTATCTCTGATGTTAAACACTAATGGATATGGGATCATCCATCGCCCATCTACATGGGTCGAGAAGCTATACGCTAGTCTACTCTGGTATATCGATGCCCTGTCTCGATACACCCACGACTAGGAACATTTGAAGGATGTACTTAACGACTACTTTGTCCCCACTAGTATGATCTGCATCATAGTCCCGGTAGTCAAGTACTCATCCTAAGGGCTTTATCAACATGTAATATAGAGACAATCAGAGTACATGTTAAGATAAAGAGCAACCAGATAGCATACTATCATGTCGAGCAAGAAAGTCCTCCATGTATATATCCAAGCATCCACTACAATATACATCATATGTATAGTAATGGCCTCTAGGGCACACATATAACTAACACACGGGTCCCGTGCGCGGCACGCGACCGCTGGAAACACCAGCGGAAAAGGGGCTTAGCCCCTGGGTTAGGAGTTAAACTCCCAAGGGGGCTTTGGAGTTGAACTCCTAATAGGGATTATGTATAGAATTGGAGTTAAATTCCTAAAAGGGATTTGATTTATGGAGTTAAATTTCAACAGATCTTGAATAGAGTTAAACTCCTAGAGATCTTTGGATCTTCTTTTGAGCCTTGGATCATCCCGGAATGGGATTTTTGGAGATGGGTCTCCTTCCTCCTCTTCGTTGGCTGGATCTTGAAGGAAAAGGGGGGTAAGATTCAAAATCTTCTCTTTAGAGATCTGATGGAAGATCCGAGTTCCCCTTTGTGGGTTTTATGGTGAAAAACTATTTCTTTTTGAAAAAAGGAAGAGTTAAACTCTTGATTTAATTCAGAAAGGGGAAGAAGGTTTAGAACCTTGAGGAAGAAAAAGGAGGCACAGAAACCCTAGAATTTGAGGGGAATCAATTCTTATCTTTATTTCATTATCATGTTGCCTTTTATAGGCTTACAAATTTACATATAGCCTCTTAGTCTTTACAAAATAGCATTTTGCTCATCGCATGCCTCTTGTGCTCATTTCTTTTGCATATGAGCCATGGGCTTTACAAAAATTTGGCTTTATGCCCATTTTTCTTACATTCATGTATGAAAATTATATCAAAATTATTTATTACATAATTTTCATTTTGGCATGGGGGAGGCTGGCCTCGGGGCTCGACTTGGGCATGAGCCCACTCGGCCTGGGCTTGGGCCCATCTGGCTTGGGGTTGACTTTGACTTTTACTTGGTCAACCGGGGTGTAATTTTTTACCCCAACACTAAGTTCTTGATTTGAAAGAACTAAATTCCTGGAGTGTTATAGACTCCATCTTCTTTCTTTTTAATTTTGTTATTTCCTGAATCTTTGATTCTTAAGAACAAGATATTCCCGATGGGAATTAAATTTTCAACTTGTGAGGGACTTGTCCTGTGGATCTCAAATCCAGAGAAAGAACTAAGTTCTTTTAAAAGGGTTAAACCTTTAGATGCGATATGATAGGTAAAGAAGATATTTTGATCTCTTCTTTTTTGTTTACCTAGGGTTTTGAGGAGGAAGATCTTTTTCGAAGAGAATTAAATTCTCTGTTGCCGAACCTTTTAGAGAGCCTTCTATATTTTTTACAGAAGCTTATGAGGTGGTCTCCTCTTTTTTTATATCCAGTCCTCTCTCCTCCTCTTTTCTTTATATCCAGTCCTCTCTCCTCCTCTTTTCATCTCTTTACTTCTATTTATAGGAGAAGGAAAAGAATCAATTTGTTACGAAAATCTCTCATTGAAATCATGATTGATTTCATAATCAATCCAATTGATCTTTTAGATCAACCAGTGAATTTTATTCACCGTTGGATTTTTAATCCAAATGCTTTATGTTTAACAGAGAAGATTTCTTGTTTGTTTTAATAAAATTAGGAAACTATTTTCCTAAAATAGAATTTTATTCTATCATATGAATATCTTATTAATTTAAAAAAATTAGGAAGATATTTTCCTAATATAGAATTTTATTTTATCAGATGATCGATGGGTGATTTTATAATCACCGTTGGATTTTTGATCCAAGGGTTCTTTGTTTAATAGAGAAGATCTTTCTAATTTGAGAAATATCAGGGAAATATTTCCCACATAGAATTTAATTCTATCAGATGGTTTAATTGGTGATAATTTATAATAATTGGATTTTAAATCCAAGATTCTCTATTAGAGAAAGATCTTTCCGTATTAGAAAGACCGGGGAAATATTTCCCAAATAGAATTTAATTCTATCACATAGAATTTAATTCTATCGGATAGAATTTAATTCTATCGGATAGTTTAATTGGTGATATTTTATCATCACTGGATTTTAAATCCAAGATTCTCTGTTAAAGAAAAAAAATTCCATATTAGAAAGTTCAGGGAAAATATTTCCCAAATAGAATTTAATTCTATCAGATGTGAGCATTTTAAATTGGGGCGCTCACATGCTATGCATGTGAGCGCTGCCAAAGAATACGGCAAGAGAACTCATGTGTTTAACACGTGACCCCTAGTGTGGGTTTTAGCCCATTTATTTTTAGCGCTCATATGCTTTGCATATGAGCATTCACGTGTTTAACATGTGAGGCCTATTTGGCCTTTTTGATATTTGCTTTCAGCGCTTATATACTTTGCATATAAGCGCTCACATGTTTAACACGTGGTGCCAAACTGTGGGAATTTTTTTCCTCTTTCTTCTCTTCCCTTTTTATAAGGGAATAAATAGCTCTTAGCCAAAAATATTTGGCGGGAACACTCGGGATAGCCTGATCCAGTTCCTTCGGAGCAACTCCGATGTGTTCACCTGGACTCCCGCAGACATGCCCGGGATCGATCCCAAGGTGATCTCTCACAATCTCGGGGTCGACTCGGAAGCTCGGCCGGTCCGACAAAAGAAAAGAAGTTTTGCGCCGGTAAAACAGAAAGTAATAGAGGAGGAGGTGGACCGACTGCTCGCGAACGACTTCATCAGAAACCTAGACTACTCAGCTTGGCTAGCAAACATACTCATTGCCAAGAAGGCAAACGGGAAATGGCGCATGTGCATCGATTTCATCGATCTAAACAAGGCCTGCCCCAAAAACAACTACCCACTCTCTCGAATAGATCATTTAGTTGATAGCTTGGCCGGTCACGAGCTACTGAGTTTCATGGATGCCTTCTCCGATTATAATCAAATCCGGATGAATTCGGCCGACAAAGAGCTAACTGCATTCGCCACCGATCGAGGAGTCTACTGCTACAAGGTAATGCCCTTCGGCCTCAAAAATGCGGGGGCAACATACCAGCGGCTGGTCAACAAGATGTTCAAGTCATAAATTGGGAGAAATATGGAAGTTTATGTTGACGGCATGCTTGTGAAATCCACCCTGTCAGCGGAACATACCACAGACCTTGGCGAGACATTCGATGTCCTGCGAAAGTACAAAATGAAACTGAATCCAGCCAAGTGTGCGTTCAGCGTCAGGAGAGAGAAATTCCATAGATTCATGGTCACCCACCGGGGAATTGAAGCAAACCCGGAGAAGATTAGAGCCATCATTGACATGGTAATGCCCAAGTGCAATGTTGATATCATGTGGCTCACGGGAAGGGTGGTCGCTTTGAGTCGCTTCATGTCCAGATCCAAAGAAAAGTGTCCGCCTTTCTTCAGAGCCTTAAGGAAGATCCCCGTGTTCGAGTGGTCCGAGAAGTGCCTAGTCGCTTTCGAGCAGCTCAAGACACATCTGGAGACCCCCCCCCCCCCGCTTCTTACCAGACCAGCTGAGGGGGACGAGCTGTTGCTATATCTGGCCATCTCCGACCAGGCTGCCAGCTCCATACTCATCAAAGAATCCAAAGGAATACAAAGACCGGTCTACAACGTCAGCAACGTTTTCATGGACGCAGAGACCAGATACCCGGCCAAGGAAAAGATAGTCCTGACGCTCGTCGTCACCTCCAAAAATATCTGGCACTATTTCCAGACTCATACAATCATTGCTCTCACCGAACGACCCTTGGGGAATATCCTCGATTCCCCCGAATCATCGGGCCGCTTAGAGAAATGGAGATGGGAGTTGTCCCAATTCGACATCCGGTACCGACCAAGGCAAGCTATCAAAGCACATGCCCTACCCGATTTCGTGGTCGAATGCACCATTCCCAATAAAGAAGGAGTGCTGATCACTATCCCTGACCCACAACCCTCAGTCGAGGAGACGCTCGGCCTAGTTTTGGATTGGGTACTCTACGTGGACTCCTCCTCCACAGAGAATGGGAGTGGAGCTGGGTTGGTCATCCGTGGTCCAAATGAAGCAGAAATGGAATACTTTCTGAGGCTTGGCTTCAAGGCGTCGAATAATGCCGTAGAATATGAAACCTTATTAGCCAGGCTATGAATCGCCTTCGGGGTGGGGCTAAAGACGATCAGGATCCGCAGCGACTCCGTGCTGGTCGTCGGTCAAGTGACCGGACGTTTCGAAGCCTGGGAGCCCCAGATGATGAGATACCTAGCGGAGGTGAAAAGACTTCGGAGAAGTTTCGACGAGGTCCAAATAGAACAGATTCCCACGAGCATGAACACCGAGGCCGACGCGCTAAGCAAACTCTCCTCTTCTTATTTGGTTAATCACAAGAGAAACATTCTCTTCAAAGTCCTGCCTCGACCCAGCATCGAAGATGGAGAGACGATACACCGGATCTACATTGCTCAGGGGATGTCCCAGATTGGAGAAATCCCATAATGGAGTTCCCCAAGGATGGAGTACTCCCCGAGGATCGAATTAAGGCACGCCGGCTCCGCATAAAAGCTCATTACGTTATGTGGAGCAAGGGAAACCTGTACAAAAAGTCATACACCCAACCTCTACTCCGATGCGTCGATCCCGACGAAGCAGATTACGTTCTCCGAGAGATACATAAAGGAGTTGGAGGAGCACATCAAGGGGCCCGCGGTTTAGTTCAAAGATACTGTTGCAGGGGTATTACTGGCCAACTATACACCAAAACGCAGAAAAGCCGGTCAGAAGGTGCAAGACCTGCGAACTCTTTGGCAGCATTCCTCGGCTACCCGCTACAGAATTAACGCCACTAAGCTCCCCTTGGCTATTCGCTCAGTAGGGGATGGACATGGCCGGCCAACTCCCTACCGGCACGGGTGGACACAAATACATCTTTGTCACCGTAGACTACTTTACGAAGTTGGTCGAAGCCATGCCGATCAGGAAACCGAATTCCACCTCTACAGTGAAGTTCCTACAGAATAATATAACTGCCCGATTTGGAATTCCGAGGTGCATCGTCACCGACCATGGAACCAACTTTGAAAATGACAAAGTCAGAGAATTCTGCGGCGACTATCACATATTGATGAAGTTCTCCTCGGTCGCGCATCCCTAATGCAACGGATAAGCCGAGGTAGCAAATCGAGGTGTCATCCGGGGCCTCAGAGTCCGCCTGGAAGGAAGACAAGGCGGCTGGGTCGAGGAATTACTACAGGTGTTGTGGGCGTTACGAACATCGAGAAAAACACTCACGGGGGAAACCCCGTTTAGCCTCTGTTACGGCACCAAGGCAATGGTCCCCGCAGAAATCGGCCTTCCCAGCTATCGAGTCGAACACTTCGATGACGAAGCCAATATCTTGGCACTTCGATGCAACGTAGACATCTTATTGGAAAAGAGAGATCGAGAGCAAATAAGGATTGCCGCATATTAGCAGTAGACTGCCCGATATTACAACGCTCGGGTTAAACCTCGAGCTTTCAAGGCAGGAGACTTAGTCCTACGTCGGAATGAGTTCGAAGACCAAGAGAAGATGTAAAAGTTATTCCCGAAGTGGGACGGTCCCTTCTTTGTAACCGAGACATTACCTGGCAGAGCCTACCGCCTCTAGGATTCCTTGGGACGTGACTTTTCACGGCCATATAATGCCGAAAAGCTTAAATTGTACAGATGAACTTGCACTCTTTCGAATAATGAGATTCTTCTTTTTATGTCAACTAAAGTTATTTTAGTTTC
The DNA here is from genome assembly GCA_030015575.1 of Agapanthus africanus. Classification (NCBI taxonomy): domain Eukaryota; kingdom Viridiplantae; phylum Streptophyta; class Magnoliopsida; order Asparagales; family Amaryllidaceae; genus Agapanthus; species Agapanthus africanus. The sequence continues at coordinate 88,598,108 of CM057337.1, forward strand.
TAAGCCAAAGCCTTCACCACGAGGCGACTGAGTAGCTTCCTGCTCGGCCTATCCACAGCAGGCAGCTTCCTGCCTGGCTACGCTACGGATCCAAAGCCCTCACCACGAGGCGGCTGAGTAGCTTCCTACTCGGCCCATCCGTAGCAGGAAGTTTCCTGCCCAGCTACGCTGTGGATCCAAAGCCCTCACCACGAGACGGCCGAGTAACTTTCTGCTCGGCCCATCCGTAGCTGGCAGCTTCCTGCCCGATTATGCAGTGGATCCAAAGCCCTCACCACGAGGCAGCCGAGTAGCTTCCTGCTCGGCCCATCCTCATTGGACAGCTTCCTGCCCGTCTACGCTTTGGACCCAAAGCCCTCGTCTCGAGGCGGCCGGGCTTCTTCCTGCGAGGCGCATCCGCGTCGAAGTCTGTAAGCCGACCTCTATTCAACGTGCAATCATGAAGTAAATAAACTCCTGATAGGACCCAACTGAATAAAGCTCAGGTTCGCTCGTAACGAGGAACCCCAGCCACATTCAGATCCGAAAAACATCGATCTATTTGTACTTGGTGTTCATCTTTGGTGTTCGCTCGATCTACGTCGCTTCGACTCTGGGGGAAGGAGGGACACCAATTTATTTGTACGTGTATTCATATTTGGTGTTCGCTTGTCCTACATCATCTCGACTCCGGGGGGGAGACATCGATCTATTTGTACTTGTGTTCATATTTGGTGTTTGCTTGTACCACGTCACCTCAACTCCGGGAGGACACTGATCTACCCACACTTTCAAATAAACAAGAACGGAAGTATCAAAGCCAGGCACATCAAAGACGAGATAAAAATACTTTATTGATATTCCGAATTATATACAAGGTATTATAAGCTCCTCCGCTTTACAAAATGCCTGAAGGCTACTGTAACACCCTAGTTCATTTATACCAATTCCAGTTCTCGTATTTTCTTAATTGTGGTATTTTCCTGATTTATCGTGTTTTGGGTGCGAATAGTATTTTATATTTTTTCATTGCATTCGACCGGCCCCGCTTGCTTGAAACTTATTTGATTCATATTTATGAATTATCTTGACTTGTTACATAGACATGTGCATTTTCATGAATACTGCATACTGGCATTTTATCTGGTATTGTATCTTTTACCATATAACATTTTAAGTCACGTAAAATATTTTTAAAATACATAACATGGCCTGCATGATACCCCTAACCCTGTGGTAGCATCCGCGCATCTTGTTCTCGTCCCGTTCAGTGAAACGGACTTGTTTGGATGGCTACGCGCACGTACGCGCATCCGTTCTTGGGGGTATGCATTTTCGTTACCTGAGCATTCATTTTGAATTTTGAAAATCGCATGTATTTTTTGTATTTTAAAACTGAATTTTAGACCCGACCCGGGCGCGTTTTGAAATACTTTTGTATCCGCCAAAATTCAATATATTTAAATTATAAAATTTCGTTCAAAAATTTTAGCAGTTCAAAAGAATTTTAAAACTAACTAAAATATTTTACAAAACTAAAATCCTAACAATTAATTCTCTCTCTCTCTCTTTCCTTCTCTGTCAGGCCCCACCTTTCTCTCTCCCTCTCTTTCTGTTCTCTCTCCCTCCCCCGCTACGCGACGAAATTCTTTCTCCTCCTCTTCTCTCCCCTCCCGCTCTCTCTCTCTCTATCTCTCTCCTCTCGCCTCACTTTCTCTCTCGTCTCGCGATTACTGTAGCGTCCTGGGATCTCGTCACCGCCCGCACCTTAGAGTCACCTCCCTTAACTAAATCCTAGAATCTCTCTTCTTCTTCTTCCTTTAAAAACCCCGCACCTCTTCATTCTTCATCCCATCTTCATCTCAACCCTAACCCAAATACCCTTTGCTTCCTCCTCCCTCAACAGAGCCCTCACCTCCTTCTCCTTCGCCTCCTCCTTCAATCCCGAGCACCCTGCACGCACCCTACACTCAACTCAACCAAAGAAAACCCACCTGCACCTCGCCGCCGACCACCTCTCATCGCCATCATCATCTCCATTCCTCCATCTCTTCTCTCCTCTTCTCTGTGTTTCTTCCTCATCAAACCCTGCATCAAAACCAACACCAAACCCTAGCTTAACTGTCACGCCCCGCTTCCCAGAGTACGCTAAGATGGGCACGTGACATAGCTAACCATGCTACCTGTGGATAGGAAAAATCCTTCCACAGTCACATTACGGCTGTAGAGATATCAAGAATAGGAAAGTAAACTAAACTATCTAGTACATGTCCATGAGCCAGAATGAATGAGTCAAGAAATAATAATATGCGGAAGCAAAAGATACAATAAATGAAACACCTGGAAAGTAAAACTGCATACCGACATGATCTTCACCGCTCGGTCTAACAGTGGCAATACTCCTGATCAGTCTGCAACAAGGTAGAGAATCTGGGTCATGCAAAACCCAGACGTCAGCGCGTCATAACATCAAGCAATAATATATAAACAGAGTAGCAAGACATGCAAGTATGATCATAAAGCAGGCATAACAGTGATATAAATGAGGACTGTGGGGTAATGTGTAGTGAGTAACCTAAACTGGTCTATTGGGCTAACTACTCTCAAGTCTTTGAAATCAATTTGATGAATCATCGGTGTAACTCGATAGTATCCCGTGCGTGCCCGGGATCACGGTTTAAGACTCTCGGGCTGAATCTGAGACGTGCCGCAAGGCAGTAAAGGGTGGATAGTATCCCGTGCGTGCCCGGGATCACGGTCAAAGACTCTCGGCTGAAACCGAGACGTGCTGCAAGGCAGTAAAGGGTAATAGGTAATGACGAGTGATGTCAGCAGCATCACCCCAGGGCTGGCCTAGCCCGTAAAACTGATCAGAACAGGTATAGAACTGTCGAGTTACAAGTCAGGCTTCATCATTGATTTCCCCATACCCCCAAGTCAAAAGTATTCAAGTCAGGTATTAAATAATCTGGGCCAATGCCAACACAGGATCAGGCAGGTACAGGTTTGTCTGGATAGACAACAGGAACGGTCCGTAAGGACAGCAGGTCAGGTTTGTTGGCATTAGTCACGAGATCAGGTAACAGGTAAAGCCATGGTACATCAGGTCAGGTCAAGTAATGTATATAGGTGTCATGTCATGTCAAGAGTTGCACGGTACCATGTTGTGTCAAGTAATAGGTGTAACAAGTCATATCAGGGTGTACAAGATGTCGTGTGGGTGCTCATAATCAAACTAGCATAAGCATGGGTATAAATAAACAAGCATGGGTACTAATAGAACAATAAACTGGAACATATAATATGACATGCAAGTAGGTACAGAATAAACTATATAGATGTACGGTTATCGATTTGAGTTAGGGTTATGGTTCCAACATTAAGTATCATACACTTAAACAAATATGGATTGTTAAAATCTCGTTATTATGGGTTAAAAGATCTAAGGATGCAAATGTATCTAAACAGGTTAAAGATGCACACGGGTGTCCAATAGAGTAAAACTATAAAAGGGTACCATAGACTATGTAAATAGTTATTATGTGATTTAAAATACAGATGTGGTTACTAGGTATAGTAAACTAAAATGCAACGGGTATGTTTCAAGTTCTGAATATAAAAGCTATAAACGGAACATCGAAAAGGAGAAAATGGAACAGGTGGTGCTATAAGTAATCTACAGTTTTACTATGCAGTTTAATAGGTATAAAAATATTATAGATGGTATGTAGCAAGTTTTCACTTGCCTCAACGGATCGCGAAGCGGTATACGGAACGTCACGCGTCGGCGGGAAAAGTCGCGACGCACGCACGGTATACGAAATGAGTCCAAACAACACACGAGGGGATCGCACAGGTCAGAGATGCTTGCTGGGTCGTCGTGATCGTCGCCAGCACGGTCGGATTCCGGCAAACCAAGAACAGTGAATATTCAAGAATGAAATGCACATTGCATGGAAAAGAAAAAGAAGAATGGAAGGGATCTGACTGTGGTTATGTGTTCTAGGATTCCAGGGGAGTCTGCAAGGGGCGACGACGACGAGGGTTGCCGGCGTGAAGATTTCCCGGCAAGGCTAGGATTGCCTAGAGGAGTTAGGGTTAGGTTAGGGTGATGGTGTAGCTATGCAGGGGTCTGGTGAGGAAAAGTACAGAGGGGAGGAAGAGGAGGAGATGATGATGGTGGTGCTGTGCAGCTGGGGTCGCCGGAGGTGAGGGGACGGCGACGAGGTGAGGGTGACGGTGAAAAGTGGAGGTTCTGTGGGTGTGCAGGTGAGTGAGAATGAAGAGAAGATGATGAAGGTGGAGGTGAGAGGAGGAGGAGAGGAGAATGGTGGTGGTGATGGCGAGGTGAAAGGGGTCGTCAGGGACGAGGGTTTCTGGGGTTGGGTTTGCAGTCGTTGGGGTTGTGCAGGGTGCTCGGGATATGGAGAAAGAAGGAGGAAGGAGATGGAGATGGGGAGGATAAGAGGATGGAGACGAGGATTGAGAAGTTAGGGTTAGGGTTTGAGGAGGCGGCGGAGTCTGCGAGGGTTTTCTCGTGGCTCGGAGTTTTTAAATAAGGAAGAAGGAGAAAGAAGGGAAGTGACCAGATCGTAAGGGCGGTGACGGGAGTCGAGGAGTGAACAGTATTCACGAGATGAGCGAGAGAGAGCGCGAGAGGAGAGAGAAAGAGGAGAGAGAGAGCTGTGTAGAAGAGAGAGAAAGAGAAAGGGAAAGAGATTGAGAGAGGCTTGTGGGGGCCACCAGAGGGGAAAGAAAGGAAACGATTGGCTGAGAGAGAGAGAATCGAGCGTGGGGTCGGGTGAAAAAGAGAAAGATTGTGATTGGTTGGGGAGAAAATTTTAAAAGGATTTTTATTGTTAAGAATATTTTCTTAGGTTAGCTGTATGATAAATCTTCAGCTGTTAAAAAAAATATTAAAGGAATTTTAAAAATATTTAAAATAATTAGAATTTGGCGGGATATAAAATAATTCAGAAAAACGCCCGGGTCGGGTCCAAAAGTTTGGATTTGAAATATGAAAATTATTAGCAAGTTCCAAAAATTAAAATGAAGGATTATCTAACAGAAATGCATACCCCCAAGAACGGACGCACGTACGTGCGCGCAGCCATCCAAACATGTCCGTTTCACCGAACGGGACAGGAACACGATGCAAGGACGCCACCACAGGGTTGGGGGTATCAAGCAGGCCATGAAATACAATTTTAATTTATTTTACGTGATTTAAATTTTTATATGCAAAAATATGCGATACTAGATAAGATACCAGTATGTACTAAATATGATATGCACGTGTCCATGCAACAGGTTAAGGTAATCTATAAATAAGAATCAAACAGGTTCAAGCAAGCGGGTCGGGTCGAATGCAATGTAAAGTGTAAAATACCATTCGTACCCACAAAACGTTAAATCAAGAATATCACGAATAAAGAAATACGAGAACTGAAATTGGTATGAATGAACTCGGGTGTTACATTATACCCAACTACAAAAGAATTTCGTCCTCGAAATTCCAAGAACAAGAAAGGATAAACAATAAAGAAACTATAAGAATAGATGTGGAAACTTCTGCCGGATTTCATCTTCTCGTTCCCAAGTTGACTCTCCATGTGAGCGATTACCCCAAGAAACAAGTACAAGAGGGATAACTTCGTCTTAAGAACTTTTTCTCTTCGATCCACAATCGACATCGGTCATTCCTCAAAGGTTAAATCTTCTCGTACAGCCAGCTCTGAATGATCCAGTACGTGTGCTTCATCTCGAACATACTTACGGAGTTGAAATACATGAAACACGTCATGAACATTCGCCAAGAATTGTGGTCACGCCAAACGATACGCCACTTCTCCAATACGCTCCAAAATCTCAAAAGGTCCAACGAATCGAGCACTAAGCTTTCCTCGACTTCCGAAACGAATAACTCTTCTAGTTGGTGATATCTTCAAATTTCCATATCACTAACCACGAACTCCAGAGATCTCCTCGATGTATCTGCCCAACTATTCTGTTCGTCTTGTGCTGCTTTCATATGATTCCGGATAGTATTAACCTTCTCAACTGTTTGCACGATCAAATCCGGTCTCAACAATCTTCGTTCTCCAACATCGTCCCAACAAATAGGTGAGCGACTCTTGCAACTATATAAAGCTTCGAATGGAGTCATCTGTATAGTCGCCTAGAAACTGTTATTGTAAGAAACTCCACTAAGCGTAGACGATCCTCCCATCAACCCTTGAAGTCTAACATGCAAGCTCTCAACATGCCTTCAAAAGTTTGGATCGTTCTCTCCGACTGGCCATCTGTCTAAGAATGATAAGCTGTGCTAAATTTCAATCGAGTCCCCAAACTTTCTTGTAAGCTCCTCCAGAGATGCGATAAGAAACGAGTGTCACGGTTGGACACGATGCTCACTGGTACTCCATGCAATCTTACATTCTCCTGCATGTACCATTCTGCCAAAGCTTCCGTTGATTGACCAAGAATCATCAATCACCCAACTGCATTATTGCCCTTTGGACTCCGCGGTAAAGCCGTCATGAAATCCATGGTTATATGTTCCCACTTCCATTGAGGAATCGGAAGTGGTCGCAATAAACCAGCGACCCGTTGACGTTCAGCTTTAACTTGCTGACATACCAAGCACTTTGCTACAAAGCGGGCAATCTCCCGTTTCATGCCTTCCCACCAGAAAAGATCTCGGTACATCTTTGTACCTCCTGAATGTACGGAATATGCGGAACTTTGCGCCTCCTTCATAACTTCTTCGCGGATGTCTCCCTTTGGCACACACAACGACTACCATATCGTAACGAACCCTCTTCAAGAACCAATAAGTCCGTTCGAAGTCCAGCTTCAACCTGTTCTCGAAACTTCTATAATCTTGGGTCCTGCAATTTCGTTGCTTTACTATTCTCGATCAACGACGACTGTACTTGCAGCTGCAACAACTGTCTTGAAGAATGCGGTAGCACGATCTCCAACTCGAATCTCCAAAAATTCTCGATAAGCTCCTTCTGTGCAGTCAACATCCGAATTGCTGGTAACCGACTAAGCGCATCCAGCACTACATTAACTTTCCCCCGGATAGTTCTTGAGACCAAGATCGTAGTCAGCCATCAGCTCCAACCATCTTCGTTGTCTCACATTTAGCTCCTTCTGAGTGAACACGTACTTTAGGCTTTTGTGATCGGTGAATACCTCAGCTCTTTCGCCCAATAGGTAGTGTCTCCAAATCTTCAAAGCGAATATCACAGCCGCAAGCTCCAAGTCATGAGTTGGGTAATTCTTCTCATGGGTCTTCAACTGTCTTGATGCGTAAGCTATAACCTTCCCATGCTGCATCAAACACATCCCAAACCCTTCCCAGATGCGTCGCTGTGAATCACCAATTCTACGGAACCGTCTGGTACAGTTAAAACAGGTGCGCTTATCAACCTCTGCTTCAACGCCTCAAAGCTGACGCACACTTATCCGTCCATACAAACGGTACTTCCTTGCGCGTAAGCTTGGTCAACGGCTCCGCCAAACGAGAAAAAAAATTTCCCACGAACCTTCTATAATACCCGGCGAGTCCAAGAAACTTCTTATCTCCGCAACATTCTTCGGAATCGGCCGATCTTGAATTGCTGCAATCTTTCGGATCAACGGCAATTCCATCTCTAGCCACAATATGCAGCCAAACTTTACTTCTTCAAGCCAAAACTCGCACTTTCTCATCTTTGCATACAATCTTTCTTGCCTCAATATCTGCAGTGCGATCTTCAAGTGTTCTACATGCTCTTCCTTGCTCCCTGAGTAGACCAGAATATCATCGATGATCACCACTATAAACTGGTCCAAGAACGGTGAAAGATTCGGTTCATCAAGTCCATAAATATCGCCGGTGCATTCGTTACTCCGAAGGGCATCACTAAATATTCGTAATGTCCATACCAAGGTCGGAACGCAGTCTTGCAAATATCTTCTGATTTAACTCGGACCTGATGATATCCGGATTGCAAACCAGCTCCGAGAATACCCTCGCGCCACAAAGCTGCTCAATTAATTCACCAATGCGAGGGATCGAGTACTTGTTCTTAATAGTCACCCGGTTTAATTCTCGATAATCGATGCACATCCTCCTTGTGACATCATCTTCTTTACTAGAAGAACTGGAGCTTCCCAAATTAAATTTCTGCTGCGAATCCAACCCCTTTTCAAGCAATTCGGTAACCTACTTCACGACTTCTTCCAACCCCACTGGTGCCATTGGATAATACGCCTTTGAGATTGGCGCTGCACCAGAAACAAGATCAATCGCAAACTCCACACCTCATTTTGGCGATAAACCCGAGATGTCTTCGAACACGTCCATGAATTCTCGAACTATAGCCGGCGCTTCTTCCTTATCAACTTCCATCGACGAAAGAACCTTGTTTATTGGCCTAGCCCTAAATTCGACTGGCCCGACAGAACCGCTTCCTCCAGCAAAACAAGCTCCGGATGTCCGGGAATCTGGAGAATCAGTTTCCTTTCCTTCCAATCAATATGAGCGTGGAAAGTGCCGCGAAAATCCATTCCCAAGACAACAACAAACGAGGGATGCACCAGAATTGAATAATCCTAATGCGGGGAAAAACAAGAACAAGTAAGCAACCGAGATGACTTCATCCGAAGTCAAGATACCGAAGAGGATTAAGCACGGGAAACATGATTCAAGCTGGCGATAAAACAATAACTGGTAAGCAATGAAACCGAGAGAAGCAAGGTAATATAACGATCATGGAATAGGGAAGTGAATCAAGACCAAGACTCCAAGTTACTCAAATAGAGTACCGCATTGTAACCATGCTGTAGTTCATGGGTATAATTACATAACTCCACTCAAGTCGTCCAAATCCTAGTATCAGAATCAAGAAACAGGGAGAAACAATGGTGAATCCAAAAAGGTTTCAAGCCGAGATGCAAAGTTGTTTGCATATCGTCAAGGCAAAGGATACGAGAAAGATATGATTTAAGAATCATGATAACAAAGTGGCAGGACATGTTCCTAATCACGAGTATTCTAATTCGTGTATTGGGTCCAATACCTAACTACAAAAGAATCAAACCCGATTAACCTATATCCCATGGCTCTGATACCAAAAGAACCATGTCACGTCCCGCTTCCCAGAGTACGCTAAGATGGGCACGTGACATAGCCAACCAAGCTACCTGTGAATAGGAAAAATCCCTCCACAGTCACATTACGGCTGTAGAGATATCAAAAACAGGAAAGTAAACTAAACTATCTAGTACATGTCCATGAGCCAGAATGAATGATTCAAGAAATAATAATATGCGGAAGCAAAAGATAAAATAAATGAACACCTGGAAAGTAAAACTGCATACCGACAGGATCTTCACCGCTCGGTCTAACAGCAGCAATACCCCTGATCAGTCTGCAACAAGGTAGAGAATCTGGGCCATGCAAAACCCAGACGTCAGCGCGTCATAACATCAAGCAATAATATATAAACAGAGTAGCAAGACGTGCAAGTATGATCATAAAGCAGGCATAACAGTGATATAAATGAGGACAGTGGGGTAATGTATAGTGAGTAACCTAAACTGGTCTATTGGGCTAACTACTCTCAAGTCTTCGAAATCAATTTGATGAATCGTCGGTGTAACTCGATAGTATCCCGTGCGTGCCCGGGATCACGGTCTAAGACTCTCGGGCTGAATCCGAAAAGTGTCGCAAGGCAGTAAAGGGTGGATAGTATCCCGTGCGTGCCCGGGATCACGGTCAAAGACTTTCGGCTGAAACCGAGATGTGCCGCAAGGCAGTAAAGGGTAATAGGTAATGACGAGTGATGTCAGCAGCATCACCCCGGGGCTGGCCTAGCCCGTAAAACTGATCAGAACAGGTATAGAACTGTCGAGTTACAAGTCAGGTTTCATCATTGATTTCCCCATACCCCCAAGTCAAAAGTATTCAAGTCAGGTATTAAATAATCTGGGCCAATGCCAACACAGGATCAGGCAGGTACAGGTTTGTCTGGATAGACAACAGGAACGGTCCATAAGGACAACAGGTCAGGTTTGTTGGCATTAGTCACGAGATCAGGTAACAGGTAAAGCCATGGTACATCAGGTCAGGTCAAGTAATGTATATAGGTGTCATGTCATGTCAAGAGTTGCACGGTACCATGTTGTGTCAAGTAATAGGTGTAACAAGTCATATCAGGGTGTACAAGATGTCGTGTGGGTGCTCATAATCAAACTAGCATAAGCATGGGTATAAATAAACAAGCATGGGTACTAATAAAACAATAAACTGGAACATATAATATGACATGCAAGTAGGTACAGAATAAACTATATAGATGTACGGTTATCGATTTGAGTTAGGGTTATGGTTCCAACATTAAGTATCATACACTTAAACAAATATGGATTGTTAAAATCTCGTTATTATGGGTTAAAAGATCTAAGGATGCAAATGTATCTAAACAGGTTAAAGATGCACACGGGTGTCCAATAGAGAAAAACTATAAAAGGGTACCATAGACTATGTAAATAATTATTATGTGATTTAAAATACAGATGTGGTTACTAGGTATAGTAAACTAAAATGCAACGGGTATGTTTCAAGTTCTGAATATAAAAGCTATAAACGGAACATCGAAAAGGAGAAAATGGAACAGGTGGTGCTATAAGTAATCTACAGTTTTACTATACAGTTTAATAGGTATAAAAATATTATAGATAGCATGTAGCAAGTTTTCACTTGCCTCGACGGATCGTGAAGCGGTATACGGAACGTCACGCGTCGGCGGGAAAAGTCGCGACGCACGCACGGTACACGAAATGAGTCCAAACAACACACGAGGGGATCGCACGGGTCAGAGATGCTTGCTGGGTCGTCGTGATCGTCGACGGCACGGTCGGATTCCGGCAAACTAAGAACGGTGAATATTCAAGAATGAAATGCACATTGCATGGAAAAGAAAAAGAAGAATGGAAGGGATCTGACTGTGGTTATGTGTTCTGGGATTCCAGGAAAGTCTGCAAGGGGCGACGACGACGAGGGTTGCCGGCGTGAGGATTTCCCGGCAAGGCTAGGGTTGCCTAGAGGAGTTAGGGTTAGGTTAGGGTGATGTTGTAGCTATGCAGGGGTCTGGTGAGGAAAAGTACAGAGGGGAGGAAGAGGAGGAGATGATGGTGGTGGTGCTGTGCAGCTGGGTTCGCCGGAGGTGAGGGGACGGCGACGAGGTGAGGGTGACGGTGAAAAGTGGAGGCTCTGTGGGTGTGCAGGTGAGTGAGAATGAAGAGAAGATGATGAAGGTGGAGGTGAGAGGAGGAGGAGAGGAGAATGGTGGTGGTGATGGCGAGGTGAAAGGGGTCGTCGGCGACGAGGGTTTCTGGGGTTGGGTTTGCAGTCGTTGGGGTTGTGCAGGGTGCTCGGGATATGGAGGAAGAAGGAGAAAGAAGGAGGAAGGAGATGGAGATGAGGAGGATAAGAGGATGGAGACGAGGGTTGAGAAGTTAGGGTTAGGGTTTGAGGAGGCGGCGGAGTCTGCGAGGGTTTTCTCGTGGCTCGGGGTTTTTAAATGAGGAAGAAGGAGAAAGAAGGGAGGTGACCAGATCGTAAGGGCGGTGACGGGAGTCGAGGAGTGAACAGTATTCGCGAGATGAGCGAGAGAGAGCGCGAGAGGAGAGAGAAAGAGGAGAGAGAGAGAGCTACGTAGAAGAGAGAGAAAGAGAAAGGGAAAGAGATTGAGAGAGGCTTGTGGGGGCCACCAGAAGGGAAAGAAAGAAAACGATTGGCTGAGAGAGAGAGAATCGAGCGTAGGGTCGGGTGAAAAAGTGAAAGATTGTGATTGGTTGGGAAGAAAATTTTAAAAGAATTTTTATTGTTAAGAATATTTTCTTAAGTTAGCTGTATGATAAATCTTCAGCTGTTAAAAAAAATATTAAAAGAATTTTAAAATTATTTAAAATAATTAGAATTTGGCGGGATATAAAATAATTCAGAAAAACGCCCGGGTCGGGTCCAAAAGTTTGGATTTGAAATATGAAAATTATTAGCAAGTTCCAAAAATTAAAATGAAGGATTATATAACAGAAATGCATACCCCCAAGAACGGACACATGTACGTGCGCGTAGCCATCCAAACATGTCCGTTTCACCGAACGGGACAGGAACACGATGCAAGGACGCCACCACAGGGTTAGGGGTATCAAGCAGGCCATGAAATGCAATTTTAATTTATTTTACGTGATTTAAATTGTTATATGCAAAAAGATGCGATACTAGATAAGATACCAGTATGTACTAAATATAAGATGCACGTGTCCATGCAACAGGTTAAGGTAATCTATAAATAAGAATCAAACATGTTCAAGCAAGCGGGTCGGGTCGAATGCAATGTAAAGTGTAAAATACCATTCATACCCACAAAACGTTAAATCAAGAATATCACGAATAAAGAAATACGAGAACTGGAATTAGTATGAATGAACTCGGGTGTTACATTAACCCTAACCGAAACCCAACACGGAACCCTCTTCGCCGGAGCTCCGTTCACCGCCGTTGACACCCTCACCCTCTCTGTCTTCGCCTCTGTGCACAACCACAGTGAGCAATCCCTTCCTCCCTCTTCCTCTCTTCCTCTTTCTTTTCTTTTCTTTTCTTTTCTTTCTTGATTCTTGATCTCTGTTTTTTGTTGTTCGCCAGAGCCGGGATCGACGCCGACGATCCAGACGACGTACCTTGACTGCGTGATCACACTCGTACGTTATTTGGACCCGTTCCGTGTACCGTGCGCGCGTCGCGACATTTTGCCGACGTCGGACGTACCGTACACATCCGTTTCTTAATCCGTCTAGGCAAGTTTATCTTGCTACATGCTACATTAATTTTTATACATCTATTTTAATAATTATAACACTGGAATTCTAAATCATGCATCCCAAGTTCTCGTTTTACAGTTTTTCGACATCCATCTGCATCCGTACGTATTATTTTACATCTAACGCATGCAAACCTATCTTGTTACATACTATATTACAATATACTGCACCCAATGGAATATTTACATCACATATTGCTTAGTTGTACATCCCACATTACCATTTTACAGTTTTGCTGATTTCGGATACCCGTTTGCATCCATCTCATTTAAAATATATATAACTGCATCCATATATCACATTAATACATAACACTGTGATATTAACACCCCATGTTTAATAAAGTGCATCCTAATTAGTATTAGAATTATAAATGTAACCCTCATCGATAATTGTACATCCATATCATTGATTTTATATCAATTTGCATACCATGTCACATCACATCATTTCATTGTTATATTAGTATTCCATACTTGATTTTGTGCACCCATACTTATTACAGTTTGATCATGAGCACCCACTTAATACATGTATACTACTTGCCACGATCCGATACACCATTACTTGACCTGACTTGATGCTTGTACACTACTTGACATGACCCGATATATTACTACTTGACTTGTTACCTGATCCCGTTTCTAATGCCAACAATCCCGACATATTGTCCCGATGGACATATCCTGTTGTCTATTTTAGACAAACATGTTCCTTCTTGATTCCTGTGTTGGCATTAGTCTCAGACTTATCAATGCCTGACTTGAACACATAACTTGGGGGTATGGGGAAATCAATGATGAAACCTGACTTGTAACTCGACAGTTCGATGCCTTTACTGATCAGTCTTACAGGCTAGGCCAGCCCCGGAATGATGCTGCTGACATCATTCATCTTTACATACTATCTTTTACTGCCTAGCGGCACGTTTCGGATTCAGCCCGAGAGTCTTTGACCATGGTCCCAGGCACCACGGGATACTATTGAGTTACATCGACGATTCATGAAATTGATTTCAAAGACTTGAGAGTAGTTAACCCAGTAGACCAGTTTAGATTACTCACTGCACGTCACCTGTGCCTTTACCCTTCACTGTCCTTATATATGTTACTGTTATATCTGTTTTACCGTTCATACTCGTACCTGCATGTCTTGCTACTCCTTGATTTTATTATTATTTGATATTATGACGCACTGACGTCTGGGTTTTGCATGGCCTAGATCCTTTACCTTTGCTGCAGGCCGAGCAGGAGTATTTCAGTGAACAGGCCGAGCAGTGAGGACCTGTATTAGTTTAGTTCAGTTCCTTTCAGTATTTTATTCCTGATGTGAGCCCGTATTTTGGGACGTACATTCCAGATTATTATTGTATTGGATCTTTTGCTTCCGCATTATTTTATTTCATGACTCGTTTATTCTGGCTTATGGACATATGTTAAATAGTTTATTGCTGTTCTTGATATCTCTACAGCCGTAATGTGACTGCGGAGGGATTTTTCCTATCCACAGGTAGCATGGTTGGCTCTGTCACGTGCCTATCTTAGTGCACTCTGGGAAGCGGGGCGTGACAGCTACAAAAATAAAAAAGGGGGAATAGAGAACGAGCTGGACGGCGGCTTCAAACTACCTTCGCGGCTGGGACCTCCCCGCCGTCCCTTTGTTCGGTGCCTCCACCATGAACCTCGGTTGTGACTGCAAGCTTGGCGCTTCCGCCTGCGGCCTCACCTCCTCCGCCGGCTCAGCGCTGCCGCCCTGGGGCACTTCCTCGGCAAGGGGATATCGTGCACGAAACTCCTGGTCGTCGAACCCAGGTATCGATTCTTTGACGGCGTAGAGGGCGTTGTGCCACCCGACGATCGCAGAGTCGGCAAGGTCGACATAAAATCGGTCAGAGGCCTTGTACTCCTCCACGGCCTTTTCCGTCCTGCCCTCAGCACATTTCGCCGCCTTGTGGGCCATCCGGGCATCCCTCTTGAACGAGTTTTTCTGCCTCTTCATGGCGTCATAGAGCCCGTTGACCTCATCAATCTTGGCCTAAATAGCCCGGTTGGATTCGGGCAGGAGCCGATGAGACTACTTTAGCTTCACGACCGTCAGGCCCTCTGTAACCAACCTCAAGTTCAGCGAGGCCGCCTTGTTCTCCGCCTCCTTCACCTTGGCAATCGGCTCTTCCTCACGCGAGGAATACTCTCCGGCGTTTTTTTATCACCGGGGCCACTTCCTCGGCCTCCATAGCTGCAAGAAGGGCACAATACTGGAGAACCTGCGGAAAAACACAAACCATTTTCGTCAGAAGCTAAACAGAGGAAAAAACGCTTGGAAATTTTTAGAAAATTACCAACCTGAACAGCCTCCTAAGCTATCGCTGCCACTTAGGCCTTCATGGTGCCTCAGAGAATCTGGGCCCCCGCCGCTTTCTCTATGTTCGCCAGCAAGCCATCGACCACAGAGAGCCCTGATGGCACCACAATGCAAAAGCCGCCCTCTTGGACCTGTATCCCGGCCGAGAGTGGTCAGGAAACCACTCTCTTTTGCCTCTTGAGCGAAGCTCAACGGAGGACGGCACTTCCGTCCTGGCCCGAGGTGCCGGATCCCGGGCATGCTTCTGCCTTCCGCTATGGCGTTCCTCACGGACGAGAGGGGCCATGGAGACCTTGGCGGAAGGGGCTTGCCGAAGGACCATGCCCAGTGCGGGTCTGTACGAGCTAGCACCGCCGCCCTTCCTCACCTGCGCCTTGGCAGTCATGATCTTCGAACAATCCATTGGCTCTGCAGAAGAAAACAAAAGAAAACGGTCATCAACAGGAACGACAATATCATGCCAAGCCTAAATTAATCGACGAAACCCTAACTTACCCCCAAAGTGCGTGGGACCGAGTCCCGCCCAGCCCAAAGCCTGGTCGGAAAGCAGGATATCGGCCCGCTGGATCGGCTCCCACTGCGACACTACCCCCGCCTCCAGGGCGTTAGACTGCCTGACCCGTGGGCAATCCGTCCTGTGCCATTTGGTGGGCACTGGCCAATCCTCTCTCTTCGGAGGACCGACGAAAACAAACTTCTCCTTCCACTCATGGATAGAAAAAGGGATGACTACTATCCCTGACCTGGCCGCCCTACCTTTATGTTTTTAAAAAAAAGAGATACACCCAACTCGGTTCGTCCTTGCGAGTGACGGGGTGATTTTTGTAGCAAAGAAAGGAAAGAAGGAGACTCAAGTCGAAGGGGGTCCAATCAATTTTCAACCGGACCAGAAACCAGAAAAGGATTCTTCACGAGTTCGGCGCTAGCTGGCCAGGGGCAAGACAGAAGCAATGGAGTACGACACAAATCTCGGATGAGAAGGGCAGATGCATCCCTGCTTGGAACGCTTCCGGATATAGAGCAATCTCATTACCCTGTACCTGGTCTGCCTGCTCACCCTCCTTGGCCAGACGAAGTGAATACCCAGGAGGGATGTGGAAGCGAGCCCGATTATCGGAAAGCTCGTCCGGGCGATTCAACATCGAGGGCGCATCGCGAGTATTTTCGATGCGCACTTTGGGGTCCCTCTTCGCCACTTGACAACGAAGTACAAGGACATCGCCACCCCTTGGGGGCGAGCCCGACGCAGAGGAAGAAGACGAAGAGGAAGAAGAACTTCCTCGACTATCTGAAGCCAAGGAGGAGGAAGACGACCCCCTGGACTCGGCTTCAGAAGCTGAAGCCTCATCTCCCAACTCAACCCCAACTACATCAATGGAAACTTCAGAAGAAGACATCTAACCTGATGCCGAAGAAGGGTTTTGGGTTGAGAGTTCGACCTAAGCGATGGTGTGCCAGGCAATTTTCAGATGACAGGAGAAAACTAAAGCAAAATGTTTGCCAAGGAATGGCCTCCCCTATTTATACACTCGGCAAGAAAATCATCCAACGGCCCAAATATGTTCCCGCCGAAATGAAGCGCCGCACCCCACAGTCACGAGGACGCCACGTGGCAACCAATCATTTGACGTTTCGTCCCTCACGCGGATCCAACTGACAGATACGATGTCTAGCGGTCAACCACTCCATTGCGGTCACGTGGCTTAAATATCAACAGCCTGAGCAAGCGAAGCGACGTCCCATTTATGGCGGCGCCGTTTCGCCGATCCGCTGACGTCATCAAGGATACGTGTAGAAATTAAAGCACTTCGTGAACCATCACGTAGACCCAGGAATCGAAGAGACACGGCTACCAAGCGCCATGTCGTTCCCAAACAACCCCCTACGAAGAACCCCCGACTCCAAACTGAACATTGATGACCGAGCTGTTAGTTGTATGTATGCCCTGGAGGCCATTGTTGTACATGATTGTATATTACAATGGATGCTTGGACATATATAGGGAGGATTTTCTTGCTCGACATGATAGTATGCTATCTGGTTACCATTTATCTTAACATGTTGATTAGTATTATGATACTGTATTGCTCTCACATGTTGGTAAAGCACTTAGGATGTATACTTGACTACATGGATTATGATGCAGATCATACTAGTGGGGCCAGGGTAGTCCACAAGTTCATCCTTTAATTGTTCATAGTCGAGGGTGTATCGAGACAGGGCATCGATATTCCAGAGTAGACTAGCGTATACGCTTCTTGACCCATTTGATAGACGATGGATGATCCCATATCCATTGGTGTTTGACATCAAAGATGGTATACGGGTGCTCAGTGGAGACTGGGTACACTGAACATGACTCACCGAGAACTCTTAGATGGTATTATACCTATTGTCAGATAGCAGTTATCTGATGGCACTGGTACAGGTTAGTCTGTAGATCCGAGATCGTCATAGAGTCTTGTGTGTCTCCCACTGTGCTTTGATTTCCACCTTACCACGGCTCTACCGAGTCGTGCAAACATGTGGGTTTTGGGTACAGTCCCGAGTCACATGGAGGCAATGAGCGATAGGAGGGGTTTCGTCTCTCCCGGTATTAGGGGTTGATGTTGCGCTGTGCTCGATTGGCCATAACAGGAAATCCCTGGCCAGGGTTGCTGAGATTTAATGGTAAGTGTTATCAATAGTTTCTCGAACCATTATGTGCCTCATATCGGCATGACTTATCAAGTTATTAGGGTCTGACTTATACCACCCCCAGACTAGATATGCGACATATCAGACGAAGAGACCGGACTGTACAGTAGTGTTACTTATTGGATTCATGGGAGTATGAGCAAGCTTGCTTATTGATCTTCTGATCGCTCAATACCCGGATAGCTGTTACGTCCAGCTAGTATCGCTGACGACTTGTGGGTAACTGATATAATCATTACCTACTGTCGGCATATTGACGAGTCTTTAGAGTCCTACACAGAGGTTTCCTGGCTCAAGCAAAACGAAGTAGGGCACATATGTGATATGTGCGGGACCGAGATTAGTACGTGTATGTGATACCGTATTCTAATCACGCGATATGTGATATCAGTCGGTTATATGTGATATAGCCAGGTTATTGAATCAAGTGTTGATTCGATAAGTTGATACATATGATATTAGTCGGTTATATGTGATATAGCCGGATTATTAAATCAAGTGTTTATTTAATAATTTAATATATAATTATATATTTGATATATTAATATATATTAACTAATATTAGCTCACTTAAGAATTTCTTTTTCTCATTGTGCATTTAATATATACGTGATATATATTAATGTATTATTCTTGGTGTCATGCTTGATGATACATTGTACGTGGGTGTATGAGACTTAAACCATACCATAGATAATTAGGGTAATTAATTATTTACGGTATAAACAAAATTAGGTGGAAATGCCATGGTTTGGGAAGCTTGGAGAAGCTTGTGGAAACCTTGACAGAGTCCACTAATTTTGTCTTAAAATATTTATTAACCCAACCATTATCTTTAGCCATGGTTAAGTCTCTACATTGATAATATATGTTATCATCTCACCCATGGTTGCCATTGACTCTCATTCCATTCATCACTTCATCATCTTCTTCATCTCAAGAGAGCTCTCTAGGTTCTCTTGAGGTGAAGAAAAGGAGTGAGAAAAATTATTCTAAAGTGAGCAAAATTCCTACTTTATCAATCTACACTAGACTGGCCATTTAGTATAGGTTGTTTGCTTCACTAATTCCCAATTGGTGAAGAGCTAGCTTGAGTTAGAGTCTCCTCAACGTAGATCATCTTCGGCCTCGAAGTTCTTCAAGCAAGCTTGTTCCTTTCGCCTTGTGGAGCCTAACGAGAGTTCAGGAGACCACTACTTGGAGCGAAGGGACTACTACACGGAGCTTTTGAAGTGAAGAACCGGTCTACAAAGATTGTATTCCTTGTTCACTTAGAGTAATGTTTGATTACTTGCTTCCAAACCTTAATTATCTAGTTCGATTCTAGGTTTGCGATTTCTTAGCACACTAAAATTTTAAAAAATTGCATGTCTCTTAAAACCTGGTAGTCATGCTAAGAAATCCTAACATGATATCAGAGCCAAGCTAGAGAATTAGAGAATGTTAGTAGAATTACGAAATCGAAACAACTCCGAAACCTCGAAACCAAATCCCTAGTTTTTGTCGTTTTTAAAAGGTTCTCTGAAAATTATTTAAACAAGTGCAGATTGTTACATATGATGTAATAAGAACACCAGAGAAAAATGAGCCCATTCCACCGGATTTTTCCCGGCGAAAATTAGCCAAAAACCGGCCTGGCCGGTTTTGTAATCGAATTTGGGTTTCGATTTTCTTTGGTGTTCCAGTCTCTAGGGTTTGGTGTTTCAGGTATTGTTTGTTTTTGCCAAGATTGCATGTGATGTTATCTTTCTGTTATGGCAATTCGGAGTGTTTCGTATTCGTAATTTTAACATCGTTTCGGGTTTGATATTGATATGTGATACAATATTTGGAATCCACAATAATTAGTTTTGTGAAAACTAGTTTGAATTTTGTAAACCTAGCAATTTAGTCTCATTTGATCGGTTGCCATGGGGTTTTGGTATGGATCAAAACTCTGTCGCAATCACGTAGTGTACGTGGATACGCGCCGAGTAACATTACTAGATAACCATGTCCCAAAGCCCCGACCAAGTGACTTTAGGAGAACCCCGTTGCCAAAAGCATCCACCCGGATGCTCGCGGCCACGGTGTTCCGCCTAAGTGCACTTCGTCGACGGCATCGGGGTGCGACCTTCTACTAAAATTTCCGACGAGCATTCGATCAGGTTGTCGGGAATCTTGTTGAATTACCCAACTGGTTATTGAAAAGCGTTTTCAATATTGAGACTAAAATACTGAGTTTATAAGGTTAGGCATGAAATTCGGAATATGAGATATTCCGGGTTTATGATGTCTAAAGAATTCATATGGTTGGACATGAAATCCGAAATATGTGATAATTCGGGTTTATAATGTCTAAGGTGGTTGCGGATTCCAATTGTTGTAGTTTTCACTTTCTTTTCTGCGACCGTAAGTGTAATATGTGGTGTATCGCCGGTTTCGTTGCTATACGTCAACGACAATTGGGATACGCATATTTACTTACGTTGATGACATGTGATGTTATGTGTTGCTGTGATATGTTATATTGGATCGTCGTGTTTGAATAGCCGGGGGTTTTATGTGAGATGAGAGTTTTTCATTTTCATTCATGTAAAATTCATTGTATACAATATTCTTTTATTGGGACATTTCCGGGTTAAGGATGATATCACCATTGATGTATATTATTTACTTTTCCGCATTAGGATAGACCCAAGGTGGGGAGCACAAGTAACCGGGTTCTAGGGTCCAGTAGGAGACCATCTTGAGAAGTCGAGACCGGGTCTCCTAACTCTAGAATTTGGAGGGTTGTTTGCCGCTCTCGTAGGGGTCTAGGGATGTGGGTTTGGCTATTCATCACGACCGTGAAATCTGTGTTTTTTTTACTGGCTTAATTTAAAACCCGGAAATCCTAGTATATCAAATATTTCATATGTTGACTTCTGCTGCAATGTTCTGTGATATGATCACTTTATATGATGAGACGAATGTTATTCTTATATATATGATATATAATAAACGTTGCTTATGTTTTGCATCCGCGCTAGTCCTGCCCCCGCTCTGCCGTTAGTTAACTAACCTAACGGTGCATAACGGGACCCCGTGGCGAATGCGGATGGCATAAGCGTACGTTATATTTTTGTTTCTTTATCTGTGATGCTTAGGAAGTATAAATGATGGGACTTCATTAATGAGATTAATGAAAAGGAAAATAAACCTATAGATGTTGTAGAGTCGAATTTGAAACCCGCTCGGCCTTTTTTATATGAAAAAGCAAGTTTCAAAATGCGGAGCTTAAGCCACTCCTTTTGAAATTATTTGATTCTACAACGAGATCAAGTTCAAAGTGTTAAAGGTTTTCTTAAAAACCATCCGCAACCCTCCACCATTTTAGGAAGTAGAGTACTTAGTATTCATGCTACGTATGTTGATCATAGTCAAGGTGTAGTGTACGGTAGCTAAGTGATGTCTTCCTACACAGCATATGATGTGATTAGTTAGGACATTCATGTGATTATGTTGATTATAATCAAGGGTCGTGTGAGTGGGTCTAATTAATCACGAAATGACGGGTAGAACTTGACCAGTGCTTATGATATGTTGACCATAGCCAAGGACATAAGTGCTAGAGGTAAAAACCAGATCGGGAATTTCAAGAGTTGAAATTTGCAATGAGATTGCATACCTTCTATGCGATAGTTGGATCCCGATACCCACTGCGAGTAAAAGTTACTCCTGGGAGAGTTTTGCATTTTACAATTAGCCGATCGAGTAGGTGACTAGAAATGTGTCAACGGGGTTATACCTCTTGGAAAACGAGGTTAATTTTAATTAGGTCCATGCGAAAGCACGGGGAACCTCCTTCAAAGTACCGACACTGGCCTGACTGAAAAATTGGCGAACTTGTAGGGTGTAATTAATCCCGGCTAATCTTACCTTTTAGGGCTTGAAGGAAGATTTAATAAAAACAGTGGGAACCATCTGATTAGTGTAGGATTTTAACGATCAAAAATATTTTACCGCAATCAAGAACGGCGTCGCTTTGCAGCTAGCCGGTGAGTACGGGTCGTCCACAGGGATGGTGTTAATTTCCTAAGTGTTCTTACGAGCTAATTCCAATGGGTGTTGGATCTTCTAATTAAATCTAAAAACTAAGTTGTACGAGAATTAAGAAACTTGCTAGGATTAGGTATAGGTGAAGTTTGGTAAGATTAAGTTTCACACCTCTTTCAATGCCCTAAATTAAATATTTTAGAAGTTATAGCAATTATTAGTAAAGGGGATTAGGATGATTGGGAAGAAACAATGTTTCTTCCTCTAGATCCTTGTCCATCCTTTCCTAATAATTGCTCTAACCTTCATAGAAGACATGCATGTCCGGTCCTTTATACTACGGTTTCACCTTTACCTCATGGGTAGGGTGCCGTAGGGAGCGGATCATGCATGCATGCATGAAGTTCTAATTATTACAAATGATTGGGCACGAGAGAGATGCGAGATCTTCATCTCTCAATCTCTTCCCTATTCCTAACCCTAACAAGCGAGGAAATTACTCGCTCATTAGGGGATCTATTAAAAACATCATTTTTATTATATGTATGTTTAGATCTAATAGATTAATTGCCTACTGCAGTTTAAGAGATTCTACACTAGATTAAACTAAGGCAAAATATTAATTTATCTAGAGCAAGAATTTAATTATAAAACTAAGGCAGAAAATAAAAGATGAACTTACAGAATAAACAGAATGATACTCTCCCAACTTTGATTGAATCTGAATTTTTATTTATGAAAAAGAGGCATCCCTCATACAATATTTAGAATACATATTTATAGGGGATAGGAAAATTAGGGTTACAATGACTCGCACATGTGATATTACAAAAATACCCCCTAAAAATCCCAACAAAAGCACCGACGCACCGCCACAAGTTTTCTGCACCGACACATGCAATAGACGGCCGCGGAACCGCAACATGGGTGGGGGTAGGGCCGCGGTTCCGCGGCCCCTTGGTGAGGTCATCAGGTAATTTTTTCTGGGCTCTTTCTGTACTCTTTGGGCTTTTTATTTCTTTGGTTCTTTTCTCTATTTGGCTTCTGGGTCTTCTCCAGATCTTTCAGTGAAAACTTATAGTGGTCTTTTAACTGTTCACTTTGACATTTTGGACCTTGCATTGCCTTGTACAATTGTGAACTGTTCTTCGTCTAGGCTTGACTAGGATCCTTCTACTTGTTGGTCAAAAGTCCCTCTTTTGTATCATCTTTTGTCTTTTTCACTATTTTCGCTCCAAGAACCTGTAACCTGTAATATGTAGCAGACATGCGTCAAAAGCACCTGTTTATTTATAAAACGAATAAGAATGGGGAATATAATAATGCAATATTATGGTATGAACAAATACCCCCAAACTTATCTTTTGCTCGTCCTCGAGCAAACTTATTTTTTATTCTCTACAAAAAAACTAACCGCACTTTCGCAGGGAAACGCGATTGCACTGAGCTCGTGCAACAAGCCGTTAAACCTCTAGGTGTCTCTAGTAGGAGGAGTGTTGTCTCCTGAGGGTTTTCAGCGGATACTACCCACAAAATCCTATCAATTAGGCCCATTGACTTTAATTCTCCAATTAGGGTTTCTAACGAGGAACTCTATTATCTTCGACTTGCAAATTATCCACCCATATTCTTCACACTTCCTCATCATTTAACTTAAAATTATATATGTTCTATAGACTCTCTCAGCTTTCGGCATTTCTTAAGTTTTCCTTCTAGGGTTCCATCTCCACTTAGAAATTTTTCTATCAACTCTACTAAAGATACAAGTTCTATTCTTCATTCCTTTCTCTTATCTAAACTCTAATCATATATCCCCACGTGTGTGTATAAATCACCCCTATACTTGGAAATTCAAATCAAGCAATCATACCCTTGTCCGTTGTCCAAAGTACTTATTAGTTGGTGAATTTTTAATTGAATTTTTGCTTACACATCCTTCATGCGACCGTTAATACTTCTTGAGGTACCAACGACCGATTACAAGATGTGTTTGCACTTTAAAGCGCACTTCCTAGTCTTGCAACATCCAAGGCTTTTTAGCAGTGACTCCCAAACCAGTTGGTCTAAGGCACTAGGTGATGAAACACCCTCGCTAAATATTTTTTTCTATTTTTGCAGTCTTAAGTAATCACGAAAACCAGTGTTCATTTTTTTATTCTTTATTCACACTTGAGTAATTTTATTTTTTTATTTTTCATCATACTAAGGACTTTAGACAAGAGCATTTCAAGGTCTCCTCTACTATTCCACGTTTCAAGGTGCGTGATTGTGCAATTTGTAGGGTATACATTTTCAGAATCTATACTTAAGCTAGGAATTATTTTTCAAACTTATACTCTAATAAAAATCAATACTTTTCCATTATTTCGACTTAGCCCAGGAAGTGAACCCAAAATTTGCCTATTTCTAAATAAACTACGAAGACATATACTTTCTACCGTTAATCTTTAAAGAATGTTATTTTTAGGGTTTTTAATTTACTAAGTCTAAGATCTAGTTGTTCGTAGCCAGTTAACCTATTTGTCAAACTCAAGTTAAATATGGCCAAAATTGAATACAATACTTTTTATAATTTTTTGAAGTTTTTCAAATAAATATGCAAATGCAAAAATATACATATGAATGCGAAGGAAGAAGACGTACCGAGCATACCCCCAAACTTAAACTGGACAGTGTCCTCACTGTCATGCTGCACCAAGTTGGTCGATAATGTCGGCAATGTCCTGCTTATAAACATATTTACAAATGATACACCCCCCAAACTTATTTGAAATAAAGTTTTGGAAAAATTGATTGGAAATTCGGGGGTGAAAGTGGAGGAAAATCAATCAGTGTAAATCGGCTCCTGCAAAAACAGGAGCTCCTCCGAATGGTCCGCTGTGAGGAACGGTTTCAATCGATGTCCATTAACTTTGAATAAAGTACCGTCCTCAGAATTTTCAAGATCGACTGCACCGTGCGGATAAACGGTGCGAACTACAAATGGACCTTTCCATTTAGAACGGAGCTTGCCGGGGTGATAATGTAACCGAGTATCATAGAGTAAAACCTGTTGACCGGGTTTAAAAGTTTTCGCAAAAGGTGTTTATCGTGGAACACCTTAGTTCGGTTCTTAACAATTACGGCATTATCATACGCCTCATCCCGCAGCTCTTCTAATTCATTTAACTGCAGTTTTCGATTGCTGCCCGTATCTCCTAATGATAAATTCAACTCTTTGATAGCCCAAAATACCTTATGCTCAATCTCTACTGGGAGGTGGCAAGCCTTCCCGTACACAAGCCGGTATGGAGACATACCAAGATCGGTCTTGTATGCAGTACGGAAAGCCCATAGTGCATCGATCAGTTTGAGTGACCAATCTTTACGGTTTTTGGACACCGTTTTCTCCAAGATTTGCTTGATTTGCCGATTTGAAACCTCGGCTTGCCCACATGTTTGGGGATGGTATGGCGTTGACAGCTTGTGGGTAATAGAATATTTGCGCATTAAGGACTCAAAAGTCCTATTGCAAAAGTGGGAACCATTATCACTTATGATCGCTTGAGGGTGCCCAAATCGAGAAAAGATGTGTTCTTTAAGAAATCGAACGACAACCTTATTGTCATTCGTTCGGCTAGGCACAGCCTCGACCCACTTTGAAACGTAGTCAACAGCCAAAAAATATAAATATTCCCAAAAGAATTGGGAAATGGTCCCATGAAGTCTATTCCCCAAACATCAAAAACATCCACAACCAAAATTGGTTGGAGCGGCATCGTTTCTCCGCGATATCCGGCCCAAGTGTTGGCACCGGGAGCAAGTCTTGCAGTATTCATATGCATCCTTAAAGAGTCGTGGCCAATAGAAACCACACTGCAAGATTTTTTCGGCTGTCTTCTTTGGGCCAAAGTGCCCGCCACATGCTTGATCGTGGCAAAAAGACAGCACACTCTTAAACTCATTTTCCGGTACACACCGACGAATGATTTGGTCAGAAAAGTATTTAAAAAGATAAGATTCATCCCAGTAAAAATGCTTTGCTTGGGACAAGAATCGAAGTTTATCCTGTTTCGACCAATCTTTAGGTATCAAGCCGGTGGCTAAGTAGTTTACTATATCGGCGAACCATGGTTCGTAAGAAACGGTCAAGAGTTGCTCATCGGGAAAAGCATCAGTGATAGGAAGTTCAAGTGTAGGCGGAGAAGGAAGTCGTGAAAGGTGATCGGCCACTACGTTTTTACATCCTTTTTTGTCCCTTATGACAAGGTCAAACTCTTGTAGCAGGAGGATCCAACGTATTAGCCTTGATTTAGCATCCTTCTTCACAAAAAGGTGACGAAGAGCTGAATGATCCGTATACACAATGACTGGAGAGCCGATTAAATAAGGCCGAAATTTTTCAAGTGCAAACACAACTGCTAAAAACTCTTTTTCTGTTGTTGTGTAGTTTAGTTGGGCCTCATTTAATGTACGGCTAGCGTAATAAATCACGTGCAGCATCTTGTTAATGTGCTGCCCAAGAACAGCACCAATGGCAAAATCTGATGCGTCGCATATAATTTCGAAAGGATGCGTCCAGTCTGGAGATGAAAGAATGGGCGCAGAAATGAGAGAGTGTTTCAAAGACTCGAATGCTTCCATGCAAGTTGAGTCGAAATCAAATGTTGTGTCCTTGGCCAATAAGAGAGTCAAGGGTCTAGCAATCTTGCTAAAATCCTTGATGAACCGTCTATAAAAACTGGCATGGCCAAGAAAAGCTCGGATGTCTTTAACGCATTTAGGAGGAGGAAGATTAGAGATGACTTCAAGTTTGGCTCTATCAACCTCTATGTCGTTTTGCGAGATGACATGTCCTAAGACAATGCCTTCTCGTACCATAAAGTGGCACTTCTCCCAATTCAAGGTTAGGTTCTTATCCCTACAGCGAGTAAGAACTGCATCAAGATGTCGTAAACACTCGTCGAAGGAGTCACCAAAAATGGAGAAATCATCCATAAAGATCTCCAAGAACTTTTCAACCATGTCTGAGAAGATCCCCATCATACACCGCTGAAATGTAGCGGGTGCATTGCATAACCCAAAGGGCATGCGACGATAAGCAAAAGTGCCAAAAGGACAAGTAAATGTGGTCTTGTCTTGATCCTCTTTGGCTATGGGGACTTGGTTATAGCCGGAATAGCCATCCAAAAAGCAATAGAACTCGTGCCCAGCCAATCGTTCTAGCATTTGGTCAATGAAAGGTAAAGGAAAGTGGTATTTCCTTGTCGCGGCATTGAGTTTTCTATAGTCGATGCAAACTCGCCACCCAGTTTGGGTGCGAGTGGGAATTAACTCATTTGCCTCATTGGTAATGACCGTGATGCCCGATTTCTTTGGCACAACATGAATGGGGCTAACCCATTGGCTATCCGAGATAGGGTAAATGATACCACTATCAAGACATTTGACAATCTCCTTCTTGACAGCCTCTTTCATAATGGGGTTGAGGCGTCTTTGTGGATCCCTTGCCGGCTTGGCATCATCCATCAAGTGTATATGATGTTCAACTATGAGGGGACTAATCCCCTTGATGTCCGCCATAGACCAGCCAAAAGCTTGCCGATTATTTTGTAAGACCATTAAAAGGGCCTTCTCTTGCTCAAGAGCTAGAGAGGCCGATATGATAACGGGTAGGGTCTCATTATCACCTAGATAAGCATATTTTAGGTGCGACGGCAAAAGCTTTAGTTCGAGTTTAGGAGGTGAAACAATAGATGGTAACAATGGAGTAACTGTTTCAAACTCGAAGGATTCCATCAAAAGTTCAAATCGAGTGTACGCAACCGAGTCGGATGGTTCAACTAACCCATCCGAAAAAGCAAAAGACTCAAGCTCGGGGGTGAGTCTTCAAAATCGTCTACAAAGGTGAAACACTCATAATTGTTGTCCGCCGTGAAAGCTGTGTCGGATTCTAGGAGGAACGCACTAGTGGCGTCAACACTGCTGTGATCGAACATGAAATTTTCGAACTCACAGTCCTCCTCCGCGATCTCATTGATCGAGCAAACATCAAGTACGCTAGAATTAGGCTCGGCAGGCTGATTTCCCAACTTAAAAATGTTGAGTTCAATTGTCATATTGCCAAAAGATAGATTCATTGAACCATTACGACAATTGATCACTGCGTTAGAAGTCGCCAGGAATGGTCGACCAAGTATCACCGGAATTTGACTCCGGGGGTTAGCGACAGGTTGTGTATCCATAACAATAAAGTCTACGGGGAAAATGAAATCCCCAACTCTAATTAACACATCCTCCAACTCTCCCCTAAGATGGGTGATTGATCGGTCGGCCATTTGGAGAGTACAGTGAGTGGGCTTAAGCTCTCCAACGCCTAATTGCTCGTGCACAGAATAAGGTAGCAAATTGACACTAGCACCAAGATCTAATAGTGCTTTATTGATGTTCTTGTCCCCAATTGTGATTGAAATAGTAGGACAACCGGGGTCCTTTTGCTTTTGGGGCAAAGATTGGACAAGAGCATCGCTAACAGCATTAGCCACGAAAACTTTCTTTGGTACTTGTGACTTCCTCTTTTTGGTGCATAAGTCTTTTAAGATTTTTGCATATGAAGGAACTTGTTGGATTGTATCCAAAAGAGGGATATTTATGCTAACCTGTTTGAACAACTCTACAATCTTCTCCATTTGTGGAGTTGGTTTATTGGATCTCAACCGGTTTGGAAAAAGAACATTTTGAAAGGTTGTTGAGTCCAATTTTCGCGGATCAGATTGTTGAGTTGGAACGGAACCCCGTGTAGATGTGTTCGTGTTGTGAGAAGTGGGTCCGTTCGAGCTAGAAAAAGTAGAGCCTTGTGAAGGATGGAGAACAGGTTCTAACGAAGAAGAAGAAGGAGAAGAAGATGAAGAAGAACCACCGGCAGGGGTGTCATGGTTAATACCCACATTGTTTTGCAACACTTTTCCGGATCTCAACGTGGTCATATCATTTACGTTATGATTTTGCTGTTGATATGCAGCATGTGCATGACCAGGATTTGGCAGTGGTTGAGATGGGAGCTTTCCTTTCTCTCGCTCGCTTAATACTGCATTGAGTTGTGCAATTTGTGCATCAATAGATTTGATGCTTTGATCGCGTGAGACACTATTTTGCACCAAAGATTGAATAGAAGTCTCTAATCTTGCTGCAGATTGTGTAGATTGCTTTAGGAACGCATCTAGACTTCTTTCGAGCGAAGTAACCTTGTTATTATTAGGTTGAACAAAATTGTTTGGCGGGTAAGAATTGTTAGTCACAAAATTGTTCACTTGATTAGGGTAAGGTTGCTGTTGGAAATGTTGCTGAAATTGAGTTTGTGGAGGTGCTTGTTGTTGTGGAGGAGGAGGCCTTTGAAAATTGTTGTTTCCTTGGAATTGTTGATTTTGGTTCCAAGCGAAATTTGGGTGACTCCTCCAACCCGGATTGTATGTCGAAGAGTATGGATCGTTTCTTTGTCGTTGCTGAAATGCAGTATTGACTTGATCATGTCCTTGAATAGATGCATTGTAAGGACACTCTTCGGTAAGATGTGATGGATCCGAACAACAAGCACAAACAGTTTGTGGAGGCACAACAGGGGCAGGAGAAGACGATGAGATTTTGGTCTCAATCGCTTCTAGATTTTTCGTAAGAGCGGCCATCTCGGCCTTCATAGCAATCGACATATCTAATTGATGTATGCCTGCCCTAGATTGACCACTAGAAGAAGATGATGTGGTCTTGGTGCTCTCCCACTGAATTGTTTGTTCACTAAGGTCCTCAAGAAACTGCCACGCTTTCTCACTGGATTTGGTTAGAAAGTGACCTTGACAAATGGTTTCTAGCAACTGCTTCGTTGCCGGGTTCAATCCCTCATATAATATTTGGCAGAGTTGCCAACTTTCGATCCCATGATGAGGGCATTGAACGAGTAGGTCTTTAAATCTTTCAAAACACCTCCAAAATGGTTCGGAAGGAAGCTGGGAAAATTGTATAATCTCATTACGGATTCTGGCAGTTTTGTGACGAGGATAGAACTTTTTAAGAAAAGCTTTCACAAACCCATCCCAATTTCTAATTGAATGTGATGCTGTGTTATATAGCCACTTCTCGGCTAAGTCACATAAGGTGAAAGGAATGACCCTTAGCCTTATAGTGTCATCACTTAATTGGGTAGTTTTCATCATGGCGCAAACATTTTGGAATTTATTAATAAAGATATAGGCATCTTCGAATTCCAATCCATGAAATTTTGACAGCATATTGATGAAGTGGGGTTTTATTTCAAAATTGTCCCCATTTGCCGGTGGGGGTGAAAGACAGGTAGGTAAAGAGGTGCGGACAGGGTAGAAGAGATCCTGGAGCGCAACTCGTGTGGGCGCTTCAACAGGCGGGTGATTCGGGTTATTCGCACCTAAAGGAGGTGGAATCATTTCCGTCGGTAAGGTGTTGTTAGGATTGTATCCCGACATACCTTCGGAAGAAGAATTTGAAGTTGGAGGTAAGGAAGTGGACGGAATTTCGACTTCGGTGTCGAAAGGTTTGTCGGTCGGTACTAACGAAACACGGACTAATCGGGCGCTAGTGTCTCTAGTCCAAAGTGACATACACTAAAGGGGTAGTGTAGTCAGAAAAATGAAAGACAGAATGTGGAGGTAAGAAAACGTCAATGAGAAAAAGTGGTGTAAGTAGAGTGCAAGGATTTCTTTAGCGACAAGTTGCATGTTTTTGAAAAGATTTTTCCTTTTTTACGTGAAATTTTTTTTTTTTTGCAAAGAGATTTTTGAAAAGCGACTTGTGACACAAATGCGATCAACCACAAATGCACAATCAGGCCTAGATCTAGGGTCACCTAAGTCAGCTAGACAGCTCTTAACTAGGGTTAGAAGTAGGACCTCAAACCGCCTCTTCACCGCCAATTGTGGCCAGGTAAGTGCCAGGTAAGTGGGAGGCTCCCCGCTACAAGTAGCGGTCCTAATTAAATAACCACTTGTCTTAGACACACTTGCCTAGACACCGCAAAGTTAAGTTAGGATAAACGGTCGATGCCTATAACTAGTCCTTTGTCCTATTGAGCTCGAAGTCCTTAGGGCTGAGTCTAGTATTTTTTAATTAAGAGTGGTCAATGCAAATGCTTTAAGTGATTTCTGGGGTCCTGTGAAGGGTGATGAAATTCCCACCCAATCTGAGTTGGTCAATAGCCCCTTAAAGTCCGATTAAAATATGCAAAGCAGTAAATTCACATGCAATTAAATATTTTTTAGCGCGGCGCAAAGAATCCTGCAGAAAATCTGTTATTGAGGA
Organism: Agapanthus africanus; assembly: GCA_030015575.1. Taxonomy (NCBI): domain Eukaryota; kingdom Viridiplantae; phylum Streptophyta; class Magnoliopsida; order Asparagales; family Amaryllidaceae; genus Agapanthus; species Agapanthus africanus. The sequence goes on from CM057337.1 coordinate 88,629,344, forward strand.
GGGGAAAGATATTCTTATTTATGCGCAAAGAATCCTGCAAAAGAGTTGACAAAAGGATATATGGGGATTTGCAGAGAGAGAGAGAATATAAAACAAACACTGAAATTTCGCAGGCTGACGTGGCAGAAGCGCCGCGGTTCCGCGGTTCTTGGCAGATCAGCCGCGGAAACGCGGTGATGTGGAGAGATCGTTCTCTGAAAAAAATTCCACAGCTCTTTTGTTCCAATCCTCCTCTGTTCTAATGTACCCTTTTCTGTTTCGCACTCTGGATTTTTCCAGATCCGAGATTCTTCGCTGTTCCTGCAAAATTCAAACGATAAACCCTTCAAACAATAAAAAATTGATAAAAAAATTTTGTACTTTTTCTATTTTCAGATTTTCATGATTTTTATAAAATTTATATTAACCTGAAATTACAAAAAGGAAATTTTTACGCCATCCCCGGCAACGGCGTCATTTGATTAGTGTAGGATTTTAACGATCAAAAATATTTTACCGCAATCAAGAACGGCGTCGCTTTGCAGCTAGCCGGTGAGTACGGGTCGTCCACAGGGATGGTGTTAATTTCCTAAGTGTTCTTACGAGCTAATTCCAATTGGTGTTGGATCTTCTAATTAAATCTAAAAACTAAGTTGTACGAGAATTAAGAAACTTGCTAGGATTAGGTATAGGTGAAGTTTGGTAAGATTAAGTTTCACACCTCTTTCAATGCCCTAAATTAAATCTTTTAGGAGTTATAGCAATTATTAGTAAAGGGGATTAGGATGATTGGGAAGAAACAATGTTTCTTCCTCTAGATTCTTGTCCGTCCTTTCCTAATAATTGCTCTAACCTTCATGGAAGACATGCATGTCCGGTCCTTTATACTACGGTTTCACATTTACCTCGTGGGTAGGGTGCCGTAGGGAGCGGATATGCATGCATGCATGAAGTTCTAATTATTACAAATGATTGGGCACGAGAGAGATGCGAGATCTTCATCTCTCAATCTCTTCCCTATTCCTAACCCTAACAAGCGAGGAAATTACTCGCTCATTAGGTGATCTATTAAAAACATCATTTTTATTATATGTATGTTTAGATCTATTAGATTAATTGCCTACTGCAGTTTAAGATATTCTACACTAGATTAAACTAAGGCAAAAGATTAATTTATCTAGGGCAAGAATTTAATTATAAAACTAAGGCAGAAAATAAAAGATGAACTTACAAAATAAACAGAATGATGCTTTCCCAACTTTGATTGAATCTGAATTTTTATTTGTGAAAAAGAGGCATCCCTCATACAATATTTAGAATACATATTTATAGGGGATAGAAAAATTAGGGTTACAATGACTCGCACATGTGATATTACAAAAATACCCTTTAAAAATCCCAACAAAAGCACCGACGCACCGCCACAAGTTTTCTGCACCGACACGTGCAATAGACGGCCGCGGAACCGCGGCATGGGTGGGGATAGGGCCGCGGTTCCGCGGCCTCTTGGTGAGGTCATCAGGTATTTTTTTCTGGGCTCTTTCTGTACTCTTTGGGCTTTTTATTTCTTTGGTTCTTTTCTCTATTTGGCTTCTGGGTCTTCTCCAGATCTTTCAGTGAAAACTTATAGTGGTCTTTTAATTGTTCACTTTGACATTTTAGACCTTGCGTTGCCTTGTACAATTGTGAACTGTTCTTCGTCTAGGCTTGACTAGGATCCTTCTACTTGTTGGTCAAAAGTCCCTCTTTTGTATCATCTTTTGTCTTTTTCACTGTTTTCGCTCCAAGAACCTGTAACCTGTAATATGTAGCAGACATGCGTCAAAGGCACCTGTTTATTTATAAAATGAATAAGAATGGGGAATATAACAATGCAATATTATGGTATGAACACCATCCTGATTGGATAAAATAATAACCAATCTAAAGATTAGATAAAATAATAACCAATCTAAACTTGCAAGAGCATACGCAGAGTGTTTTCTTCTCTCTCTCCTGGCAGCGACCATGTCATGCCTTAATCAAGATAATAATATATGAATGTATTGACCGAATCCACTTGTTATACTGAGCTGGGGAACGTTGGTTCCGCTCTATCTTATAATTGTTATAAGTCTGAGCAGGAAATAGGGGAATATCCGGATTTCCACGCAACTCAAACAAGGAATGTGCATGTTGATACATCTTCTTCGGGTGTGTTTGTTACCGAGAACTGTTTCTCAGTACACTCTACGTCCTGGGTATGAGATACCGGATCAGGATCCTATATATGTAATATGTTGCATGGGCTAAAGAAAGATGGACAACTGAGAAAAGATGATCATTCTCTAAGAGTAGGGTATGGTGCAAGTGTTGCAGCCAAAGAAGTTGGCGAATATCATTTTGTATTGCCAAATAGGAATACATTGATTCTGAACGAATGTTATTACATACCGAACCTGATATGCAGTATTATATCAGTTTCTTTATTAAGTAAATAAGAATATAATTTTGTATTGTAGGATAATATTGTGAATATTTTCATAAATCAAAAGTTGATTGGATCATGCACGTTATATAATGACATATACGTTCTAAATCAAACTACAGTTCTTAATGTACAGAACACACACAAGAGGAAAAGTTCAGAAATGAACGAATCCTTCTTGTGGTCTTATAAATTATGTCATATTTGTAGGGTTCCTAGGCACGCTAATGAGGTCTCACAAGGCATCAACCATGCGAATTTTGAATTTTACAAGTGCCGAGAAACCCTAATACGGATCGTTAACTAGAATTTTAGGCGAAAAGATAAAGTAGTTAACAACTTAACTAAAAGAACGGAAATACAACCTTTGTTTATCCGGTTCTCCACCTCCACGGCTCCGTGATGAAGTCCCCTCGCTGTCCATATCGGATCCCGGGCTCTAGCATCGGCTTCATCGGAAAAATGGACGGGCTAGGTCGTCGACTTCGATGCCGAAGATGATCTACGTCGAGGCATCACAAGATCAAGCTCCCACTTCACCAAGTCATGAAACTTGTGAAGAAAACACCCTATACTACTTGGCAAGAGGTAGAGGATGAAGAAATAGGAGGTGAGTTCACTTTAGAATTGGATTTCTCACTCATTTGCTCAAGTTGCCATTGATGGAGCAAGGTTTCTTCATGAAGAAGAAAAAGACGAAGAAGATGATAGAATATGATAAGTTCTTTTCAAAAAGAAAAGAAAAACAATACTTATCATATTCAAACTATGATTAGGTGTAGAGAATAAACTATGGTTAAGTGGAATGGTTAGGTTAAAGGAAAGAAACAAAATGGTCAACTTTTCAAACCTTCATGAACTTTCAACATAAAACAAAACTAGCAACCATTTTATTTCTTGCCAAAATGAAATAAATAAATGAATAAGAAAATGAAAACCCTAACCATTACACAACCATGGTTAAATCTTTACACAAACCCAAGTGAGCATGTATCATCAAACATGATACAATCATGTGCACAAAAATATATCACATATACAATGTGCACAATTCAAGTGAGAAAATCCATTTAAAGTGAAACGATATTAGTTAATGCAAAGTAATATATCAAATATATAATTATGCATTAAATCATTAAATCAACACTTGATTTAACTATCCGGTCATATCGCATATAACCGACTAATATCCAATGTATCGGCTTATCGAATCAATCCTTGATTCGATAACTAGGTTATATCGCATACAACCATTCGATACATTCATCGTGAGAATGGAATACGGTATCACATACACGCATGATTCTCGGTCCCGCACATATCTCATATGCGCTCCTATTTCGTTTCGCTTGAGCCAGGAAACCTCTGTGTAGGACTCTAAAGACTCGTCAATACGCCGGCAGCAGGTGATGATCATATCAAACACCCACAAGCCGCAAGCGGTCTGCTAAACGTAACGGCCACCCGGGTATTGAGCGATCAGAAGATCGACGAGCAAGCCCGCTCATACTCCTGTGAATCCAACCAGTAACACTTACCGTACAGTCCGGTCTGATCGTCTGATATGTCGCATATCTTGCCTGGGGGTGGTAAACGTCAGACCCCAATAGCTCGATAAGTCGTGTCGATATGAGGACTATAACAGTTCGAGAAACTACTGGTAACACTTACCAGTAAATCTCAGCAACCCTGGCCAGGGATTTCCGGTTATAGCCAATCGAACACTGCGCAACATCAACTCCCTATACCGGGAGAGACGAATCCCCTCCTATCGCTCATTGCCTCCATGTGACTCGGGACTGTACCCAAAAACCACCGTTTTGCACGCCCTCTTGGACGTGGTAAGGTGGAAATCAAAGCACAGTGGGAACCACACAAGACTCTATGACGATCTCGGGTCAACAGACTACTCTGTACCAGTGTCACCAGAGAACTGCCATCTGACGTAAGGTATAATACCATCTGGGAGTTCTCGGCGAGTCCGTCCAGTGTACCCAGTCTCCACTGAGCACCCGTATATCATCTCTGATGTCAAACACCAATGGATATGGGATCATCCATCGCCCATCTGTATGGGTCGAGAAGGTATACGCTAGTCTACACTGGTATATCGATGCCCCGTCTCGATACACCCACGACTAGGGACTTTGAAGGATGTACTTATGGACTACCATGTCCCCACTAGTATGATCCGCATCATAGTCCAGATAGTCAAGTACACATCCTAAGGGCTTTACCAACATGTAACAGAGAGACAGGTAGTGTACACGTTAAGGTAAAGAGTAACCAGATAGCATACTATCATGTCGAGCAAGAAAGTCCTCCCTATATATGTCCCAGCATCCACTACAATATACATCCTATGTATAGCAATGGCCTCTAGGGCATACATATAACTAACAATCTCCCACTTGCACTAGGGCCATCTGATAGCAGTGGTTGTAGTATCTCATACTCAACCATCCCATAAAGGTCTCTCTTTGGGAATAGGCCTTCGTGAGTGGATCCGCCGTGTTGTCCTCTGAGTCTACTCTCCAAACCTCGATCCCTTAGAGATCAACCATCTCCATGATCAGGTGATACTGCCTTAGAATATGTCTGGATCACTGATGGGACCTGCGTTCCTTGGCACAAGCCATAACTCCATTGTCACACAATGGTAGGAACCTAGTTCATCTCATGAACCAATATACACCCAAACAGCCTCTTTGGTAGCATCTTTAGTAGCGATGTATCCTGCCTTTATCGTCTAGTATGTCACGGTATCTAGCTTGGAACTCTTCTAACATACCGTCCCTTTACTGAGGGTAAAGACAATGCCTGCGACTGACATTCAGTCGTTTTTATCACCCTGGAACCCTTCCAGTGATTCTCCCCAAGATCGATTGATACCATCTCACTACAACTAGTGAGAATCCTAACATCCAATTAGATCTATCTCATAGATCCAAAACCCAGGATTTAGAAGGTATCACTTTGATCCTATATGGAGAATCATTGTGATGAGCGGAGATTGACCGAGCGTATCATAGGAAACTCCTTCCCTATCAAGAGTATGTCATCCACGTACTCTACGAGGATCATCACCATACTCCCTACTACCCTTTGTATATTATTTACTTTTCCGCACTAGGATAGACCCAAGGGGGGAGCACAAGTAACCGGGTTCTGGAGTCCAGTGGGAGACCAACTCGAGGAGTCGAGTTCGGGTCTCCTAACTCTAGAATTGGTAGGGTTGCTTGCCGCTCTCGTAGGGGTCTAGGGGTGTGGGTTTGGCTATTCATCACGACCGTGGAATCCGTGTTTTATACAGGCTCGTATTTAAAACACGAACGTCCTAGTATATCCAATATTTCATATGATTCTTCTGCTGCGATATCTGTGATGTGATCATGTGATGTTCTGTGATAGATACTTTATATAGTATATATGATATATTATATAGGCATTACTTATGTTTTACACCCGCGCTAGCCCTGCCCCGCTCTGTCGTTAGTTACCTAACCTAACGGTGCACGAGGGGACATCGAGGCGAAGGCGGATGGCATAAGTGTACGTCGTATTTATCTGTGATGTTTAGGTATATAAATGATGGGACTTCATTAATGAGATTAATGAAAGAAAAGAAACCTAAGATGTTGTAGAATCGAATTTCAAAATAAAAAAGGTAGCTACAGTTCTTGCTTTGCACAGCGGTATATATGATATATCCTGCACCTTATTCGATGAGGAAAGGACCGAGATCCCTTCACCGGGAGTGACTCCTTTAGCAATAACTGGCAGATGCTACAACCCTCGGTTTGTCTTTTGATTGCTTTTAAGAGTTTTTGCTTTGCACAGCGATATATATGATATATCTCGCACCTCATTCGACGAGGAAAGGACCGACGATCCCTTCACCGGGAGTGACTCCTTTAGCAAAACTAGAAAAAGCCTCAAAAGCACTCTATTTAAAAATCATTTGATTCTACAACGATATAAAGTTCATTACGCAAAAGGTTTTCTTAAAAACCTGTCGTAGCCCTCCGTCATTTCAGATAAGTAATAGTTAGTATTCGTGCTGCGTTTGTTGACTCAGTCAAGGCGTAGTGTGCGGTAGCTGATTAGTGCTTATCTGCAAAGCATATGATGCGATTGGATTAGGGTAGTCGTGCGGCCTTGTTGACTCAGTCAAGGGTCGTGCGGGTGGGTTTAATTCAATCGAGAAATGACGGGTTGAACTTTACTTGTGGTCTATGGTTTGTTGACTCAGTCAAGGTCATAGATCGCTTGGGGCAAAATATTATCGGGAATTTCAAGTGTTGAAATTTGCAATGAGATTGCATACCTTCTATGAGATAGTTGGATCCCGATACCCGCTGCGAGTAAGAGTTACTCCTGGGAGAGTTTTACACATTACAATTAGCCGATCAAGTAGGTGTCTAGAAAGGTGTCAACGAGGTTACGCCTCTGGGAAAACGAGGTTTACATTAATTAGGTTCGTGCGAAAGCACGGGGGACCTCCCTCAAAGTACCGACACTGGCCTGGCTGAAAGATTGGTGAACTTGTAGTGTGTAATTAATCCTGGCTAGTCTTTCCTTTTAGGGTTTGAAGGAAGATTTGATAAAAAGCAGTGGGAGCCATCCTGATTAGATAAAATAAATAACCAATATATTCTTGCAAGAGCGCACGCTGAGTGTTTTCTTCTCTCTCTCTCCCTGTAGCGACCATATCACGCCTTAATCAAGATAATAATACGGAATATTGACCGAACCCACTTGTTATACTGAGCTGGGGAACGTTGGTCCCGCTCCAACTTATAATTGTTATAAGACAGAGCAGGAAATTGGGGAATACCAGATTTCCCGTGCCGCCCAAATGAAGAAAGTGTATGCGATGCATCATCTTCGGGTGTGTTCATTACAGAGAACTGTTTCTCAGTATCCTTTACGTCCTGGGTATGTGATACCGGATCAGGATCCCGCATATGTATTATGTTACATGGGCTACAGATAGGTAAAGAACTGAGAACGGGTGATAAGTTTCATGAGGCAGAAAACGGGGAAAGTGTTGCAGCCAAGTCTGTTGGTCACTGTCACCCTGTATGACCAGTACATTGATTCTGAACGAATGTTATTAGATACCGAACCTGATATACAAAATCATATCACTCTTTATTAATAAAGAAATGATAAAATTTTGTATTGTTGGATAATGTTTTGAACATTTCCTATATCAAAAGTTGATCGGTTTAGGCACGTTATCTAAAAGCATTAATGTTCTAAATCAAAATACAGTTCTTAGTATACGGAACACACACAAGAGGAAGAGTTCAGAAATGAACAAATCCTTCTTGAGGCATTGTAGACTAGGTCATATCAATGCGATCCGACTGGCTGAAGTTACATTTTAGATGCATATTTAAATCAGTTTGAATTTACATCTTATGAAACTTGCCAGTCATGTCACAGAGATAAGATGACCATAGCTCCGTTTACTGGAAACAGAGAAAGAGTTAGTGAACTCTTGGGATGATACATGTTGATGTATGTAGGTCCCCTGTCTACATATGCCAAGACTGGTTCTTTGTATTTCATTACATTCTTTGATAATCTCTCAAGATTCAGACGTATGTTCCTGTTGAAACACATGTCCGAACCTTTTGAGATATTCACAGAATATAAGTTAGAAGTAGAGAACCAAAACGGGTATAAGTATTATGTCCTTTGATGTGATCAAGGAGGAGAATACTTGAGCACCGAATTCTTGGACTATTCTAAAGGAGAATGAGATTCTCTCTCAGCATTACTCCTTCGTATACACCATAGCATGATGGTATATCGGGGCGGAGCAATAACACCCTATGTGATAAGGTGTGCTCTATGATGAGTACTACTGAGTTACCCATTTCCTTTTTGGGAGTTATGCACAAAAAGAAAAGAAAAACAATACTTATCATATTCAAACCATGATTAGGTGTAGAGAATAAACTATGGTTAGGTGGAATGGTTAGGTTAAAGGAAAGAAACAAAATGGTCAACTTTTCAAACCTTCATGAACTTTCAACATAAAACAAAACTAGCAACCATTTTATTTCTTGCCAAAATGAAATAAATAAATGAATAAGAAAATGAAAACCCTAACCATTACACAACCATGGTTTAATCTTTACACAAACCCAAGTGAGCATGTATCATCAAACATGATACAATCATGTGCACAAAAATATATCACATATACAATGTGCACAATTCAAGTGAGAAAATCCATTTAAAGTGAACCGATATTAGTTAATGCAAAGTAATATATCAAATATATAATTATGCATTAAATCATTAAATCAACACTTGATTTAACGATCCGGTCATATCGCATATAACCGATTAATATCCAATGTATCGGCTTATCGAATCAATCCTTGATTCGATAACTAGCTTATATCGCATACAACCATTCGATACATTCATCGCGAGAATGGAATACGGTATCACATACACGCATGATTCTCGGTCCCGCACATATCTCATATGCGCTCCTATTTCGTTTCGCTTGAGCCAGGAAACCTCTGTGTAGGACTCTAAAGACTCGTCAATACGCCGGCAGCAGGTGATGATCATATCAAACACCCACAAGCCGCAAGCGGTCTGCTAAACGTAACGGCCACCCTGGTATTGAGCGATCAGAAGATCGACGAGCAAGCCCGCTCATACTCCTGTGAATCCAACCAGTAACACTTACCGTACAGTCCGGTCTGATCGTCTGATATGTCGCATATCTTGCCTGGGGGTGGTAAACGTCAGACCCCAATAGCTCGATAAGTCGTGTCGATATGAGGACTATAACAGTTCGAGAAACTACTGGTAACACTTACCAGTAAATCTCAGCAACCCTGGCCAGGGATTTCCGGTTATAGCCAATCGAACACTGCGCAACATCAACTCCCTATACCGGGAGAGACGAATCCCCTCCTATCGCTCATTGCCTCCATGTGACTCGGGACTGTACCCAAAAACCACCGTTTTGCACGCCCTCTTGGACGTGGTAAGGTGGAAATCAAAGCACAGTGGGAACCACACAAGACTCTATGACGATCTCGGGTCAACAGACTACTCTGTACCAGTGTCACCGGAGAACTGCCATCTGACGTAAGGTATAATACCATCTGGGAGTTCTCGGCGAGTCCGTCCAGTGTACTCAGTCTCCACTGAGCACCCGTATATCATCTCTGATGTCAAACACCAATGGATATGGGATCATCCATCGCCCATCTGTATGGGTCGAGAAGGTATACGCTAGTCTATACTGGTATATCGATGCCCCGTCTCGATACACCCACGACTAGGGACTTTGAAGGATGTACTTATGGACTACCATGTCCTCACTAGTATGATCCGCATCATAGTCCAGATAGTCAAGTACACATCCTAAGGGCTTTACCAACATGTAACAGAGAGACAGGTAGTGTACACGTTAAGGTAAAGAGTAACTAGATAGCATACTATCATGTCGAGCAAGAAAGTCCTCCCTATATATGTCCCAGCATCCACTACAATATACATCCTATGTATAGCAATGGCCTCTAGGGCATACATATAACTAACAATATCAATGCGACACGACTAGCTAAGTTATATAAGGATGGATATTTGAATCCGTTCGAATTTACATCTTACAAACGAATCCTTCTTGTGGCCTTGTAAACTAGGTTGTTTACTTAACTAATTCCCAATTGGTGAAGAGCTAGCTTGAGTTAGAGTTTCCTCGACGTAGATTATTTTCGGCCTCGAAGTTCTTTAAGCAAGTTTGTTCCTTTCGCCTTGTGGAGCTTAACGAGAGTCCGGGAGACCACTACTTGGAGCGAAGGGGCTACTACACGGAGCTTTTGAAGCGAAGGACCGGTCTACAAAGGTTGTATTTCTTGTTCACTTAAAGTAATGTTTGATTACTTGCTTCCAAACCTTAATTATCTAATTCGATTCTGGGTTTGCGATTTCTTAGCACACTAAAATTTTAAAAAATTGCATGCTTGATGCCTCATAAAACCCAGTAGTCATGCTAAAGAATCCCAACACGAGCAAGACCACTATCGACTCGACCGATGAATAGGTCGGAACGAGAGTGGGGGGCTGATGATGATGATCGTAAATGGAAATTTCCTAGATTATGATACGTAGCAGATGGTGTGTCATCTACGTAAGCCCACCAGATTCCTGGAGGCTACAGAGATGGAGTAAGTATGATACTTTGGGGACATTCCTTAGTTCCTCTTCTCGAGGCTGCGTCCGACTTTTTAGAGACCTTCCCGGAGTACCTTCCATATTCGCCTAGCAACTAACCAACAGCCCGCAGATGCAGTCAGTGAGTTGATAGCCGAGGATTTTTTTGAAGGCTAAAGAAAAGAATGGACCAACGAGCTATGTTACAGCTGAGGTACCTCGGCCTCCTCGCTCGTCACCAAACTATTGCAGAGCTGAGCTTCCTCGGCTTTCTTGTCCAGCCGAGAACACGGAGCACAAGCGCCCTCGTAACGGCTCCGTGTATCTCGCCACGATGAGGTCTCCGCCGCTCCATGTCCTGCATCCCACGCTAGCGTATCTCGTCATTAATGGGTGTATCTCGCCATCAACGGGCGTATCCCACCATCAACGGGAACGTGACGTAAGGGTGTAACATACGGCAAGAATCTCACATCGGCTCGCTCCCATGCGACCCCTATATAAACCACTCTTCCAGATGACTCAGGTACGTGGAACTCATTTCCAAGACACGATTACTCTGCCCAACTACTTCTCGGTACTTACTTGATCGTCGGAGGGTCCTACGGTGGTTTCCCACTCCAGGACTTCTCTTGCAGGTAGCTCGGCGTCAGCAACAACCATTAATCTATCGAGACCCACACGCTCAATTCTCACATCAAATCTCAACCATTCCGTCTCGTTGGCAGCAAAATCAACGGAGGACAACATCTGAGGGAGATTCCGACCTCCATCACCTTGACATCGGCGTCACTGCAATTCACTTTACAAATCGAGGATAAAACTCAAACATCAACCTCTTTTGAACAGCCAGAGAGCGCATGGTGTAAGCGAAATGAAGGATCCCTGAAAATCAATGTCGATGGTGCGGTCGGAGCCTCTAAGGCAAGTGCAGCAATCATTGCGTGCGATCATGAAGCAAAAGCCATCAACTCAGGGTCAGAGATACTGCGGCAAACGGACGTTGAGCTTTTTTGAGCAAGTGCTGTAAGGATGGGCAATTTGCAAGCGATACAATGCATAATCGAGCGCGATTCGATTAATATTGTGCAATGTATAATCAATCGCCTGCCGCCGCCGCCATCGTCTATTGCGCACATCGTTCTCGACTGTCGTCGGCTCTTGCGAGATAGCTAACACGTTATCATTAAATATGTCAAGTGAGGTCTCAACATATCAGCACATTCTATTGCACGATACAGTTTTCATCAAGATTTGTATGAATCATGGAGCATGCAAAAATGGCCCTCTATGTAAACAAGAGCTTATCTATTTATTAAAGCTACGTCTTCTCCTCAAACAAATAAAATAAAAATATGCATGATACGCACAAATACATGGATTTTGGATGTGTGCTATTCTTGGTGCTATTTTGAAATCCAAGCCACATATTAAGATCACAAGAACATGGTCTTTCATATTTGACTCTATTGGCCACCTTAAGAACAACAATAGCATCGATACCATTCTCTTAAATAGCTCCCACCTCAGATCCCAAATACATAATCTTTTCTTTTTGGGCGGTACATACACGAAGCCAACAATGAACTGACAAAGACGCGGCCACATACATAAACTACAGGGACATATCTGTTAAAAGGACCGAGATACCTCACTCAGGCCTTTTTATGGTCGAAAAGGGCTTTTATTTATTAAACTCTTCGATATCTTTTCTCCCTCTCGATCCTCGAGCAGCTAGAACCCTAGTTCCTCTCGGTCCGCTCCTTTCCATCTCCTTCGTCTGCGAGGACGCTGGATTCCACTCAAGCATCAGGCAAGTCTTCTCATTTTCTTTAGATTTTTCTTTCTTTCAATCTCCAGGGAGCATTCTATTAAGCGATTTCTTATTTTCTCCTCGTTTTTTCGAGCATTTTCTTACTATTTATAGCGATTCTTAGTTTTTCTATGATCTATGTTTCTAGGATATGATCGCGTTTCGATTCTCTTTGAATGGGCTGAAGATTAGTCTTTGTCAAAATGGGAACCCTAGAAATTACGCTGCTTTTTATTTAGCGCTTAAAACTTTGAGTTTGCGTTTTGATCTAAGTTCTAGGATAATGCTGCTTTGTTTTCTTGCTGAAAATGCCTTCTTTTAATTTGTATCAGCATTATCTGTTCATTAACTACTTTATAGTCCTTAATTTTGATGAAGAAACATTACGCCGATGCAACCAAGTAGGAAATGTTTGATTTCTCGGAGACTAAGGAAGCGCGGGAAGAAGAACTAAGAAATTCTAGACCAACAGTGGTGGTTCAATTATGTCGAACAATGCTAAGCTGTTATGCATCCGCACAAAACATTCATGTTGGTCAAGCTAGACATTTTGAATCCTAGTTCATTTTAAGTTTAACTAGGTATGGTTTACCATGAGCTTACGGGCAACCTAGGTGAAAGGGGCAAATGGACCGAGGCTGACATAATGTAGCGTGTATGCAAGTTTGGTTATTCAAGTGACTAAATGTGCTTTGCGCTGTATCTTTCATTACAACTAAAATTTGTTTATTAACTATATATTAGTATGTGACTAATGGATTACTGGACACAACCAATAATCAACACAACTTATTGTTTGAGTTTAGCCTTTTTAGCATCCATAGATGGCACTAGAGATCCAAGCACACTTTGGAAGTGTTGATAGTTTGACCATGATTGTTCGAAAATGCATACGTAATTAAATGGTGCCCATACTGACATATCGTACTGCCATATGCAATTATTCAAGGTGACTTCCTAGTAGAATCACCTCAGCATGTACCCAAATAATTGCATATGAATAACGATGTGACGACATGGGCGGACATGAAACTGATGAAACTTTCCTCAGTCGTTACTGGCAACGGCATACCCATGAATTTAGGTTAGAAGGGGCACACTGAAAACCACACACAATACTAACCAATAAGCTCAATCACATCATTTATTTAAGCCATTATATAATTTAATAACCGAATAACGAAATTTTATATTAATATGAAAATAATAATTTTACAATAATTATATCTATAGAGTTCATAACTTGGACCACATTATGCACATTTTAGACCCTTTACATATATACAAAATTTTATTTAAAAGAATTTAGTTTTTATTTAAGTTCTTAATACAAAACTTCCTTTGTCAAAAAGGATTAAATAAAAACACAAATAATAATGGGTACGGTGGGATTCGAATCCATGACCTTTCACCACTTGAGCTATACTCTTATTGATTTTTTTTGAAGCAATAAATATATTTAAGATACATTTAAGAATATCAGAATTCAATAGCAATTAATTCCCCAAAATTTCACAGGGGCTACGTGCTCCCTCTGGGTTCAGTGTGGATCCACCCATGGTTACTTGGAATATATATCATACTGTCATATGCAATTTTTCATGTTTGGTCATACAATGGTTTCATGATGTGAGGATTTAGGCATACAATGGTAGATAACGATGGAAAAAAGTTCAAACATGAAACTTTCCTTTATCGGTATCTACCATTTATGCCCACATCCTCACATCATGAAATAGTTTACCGACAAAAAAATTACCCTTTGAATATCTTTCAACTTTATTCTTTTACCGTACTCAAATCCATCACGTTAATTCGTACTTCTAAAATAATATTATTTCCCCCCTCTTCATAGGCAATAGACTTCGGATTTGAAAAGGCACCTTGAACGATGTTTAAGATAGGATTCAATACCGAATATGATTTTCTATTGTTAATTTCATTACGCTACCGTGGATTTCATTATATTCATGATGCTTTCTTACACATTGGAAACTTGGTTTTACATCCAAATTTCGGAATAACTTTCACAATGTTGCATATTACATGTCACATACATGATACTGTTTTAACTCGATGATACTGCGAGTCTACCACATAATTATAAATGTGAAATTTTCAAAACGGGATACTAGTATGAAAAGCATGTGAACAGATTGTTATTAAATGACTGTATATCATGAATAAACAGTAGGTTTGAGAACGCGGTATCTGTATCAGTTTCGGTCTTCGCTAAATTTTGTCCGTTATGGTAGGATTCGTTAGTTTCAGTATGAGTTTCGGTTTCGACAATTAAATTACATACACATATGCATTCTAGCTGATTTTCTTGTAACAAACGATAACTTTATGCTATATTCCATACATATATTTGATTAAGAAAGCTTTTCGATAAGAACGCGCGCGTGTGTAAAAGGAAATATAAATTTTATTTAAGTCATATATATATTCCATGACCTACCAATTAGCAATTTATTGAAATTTTTTTAACTGTGGTATTTTTTAATCAAGAGATGCATTCCTTCACTACGAATTTTCATCATTTTAATGGTAAAAATAAACCTTAATCTCATGCCTAATAAGAGTAATACATCAATTTTAATAATAGCTTGCCTTTTTATTTGATATTTCATATTTAGAACGACATATTTGATAGTTGAATCTGAATTTTTTATTATTATCTATATCATTGCAAAAAAAGGGGAAGAAGAATATGCAATTATGTCACCGGTATATTTGATAGTCAATTAGCATTCTAAATTGGAAACCCTTTGGAAGGGAAAAAATGATCACAATTAATTAAACGTACCAATTAACCAAATGTTTTAATTAATTAAACCCATTAAGTTTATAAGCCATTTAGAACAATTAACCCAACCCATCATAGCAAACCCAAACCGAAGCATACTAATACACCATTCAAATGTTCTCCCTGAACCCAAACCCCTCTAATTAAAACCCAAAACAACCTTACCCAAACCTCCATCCTAACCCATATATATATATATATATATATATATATATATAAAATTGAAAAAAACCCTTAGTCTCTTGTCACCGCCGCCACCATTTGCAACAGGAAAAAAAGATTTCCACCTGCACATTGTGTCGTCCTTGTGAAGCCCTTGGACTTGCAACTCGGCAGTTCTCATCTCCTTTCATCCTTTCAACAAAATCTATTCGATTTGCGCTGTTCATGATTAGATCTAGCAAAATATGATTTTTATATTTTTCTTGTTGATTTCAACCAATTTACCTCTGATTCATGTGTGGATCCACCGATTCTTATGATTTTATATGTGATTTGCACTGGGTTTTTAGGGTTTCGGCTGAAACTTTGATTAACCCACTTGTTTCGGATCGGTCTCCTCTGAAACTGATCCGAAACGGCCTTCTAAAATCATTGACTTAGCCCCTTTTATTGCTGAAAAGGGCTTTTTATCCTATTGAACTCTTCAAACACCCCCAACCCCCCATCCCCCCCCGGAGGGGGATCTTCAAGCAGCCAAATCCCTAATCTTCTCAACGACATGTAGATTTACTTAAATATGAGGGAAAGCCTTCTCGTTTCCTTTACATATTTCCTTTGTTCGACCTCCAGTGAGCATTCTAGCAAAGGAATTTCTTATTTTCGCTTAGTTTTTTGGGCATTTCCTTACTATTTCTAGTGGTTCTTAGTTTTTCTCTGATCTATGTTTCTAGCTGATATGATCTAATTTTGACTCTCGTTTTTCCATTAAGAAATCATGCAAGAATGGGCTGAAGATTAGTTTTGTGAACCCTAGAATTTACGGTGCTTCTAATCAGCGCTTAAAATTTTGTGTTGGTATTTTGATCGAAATTTGGCTATCAATGAACTCTAGGATAATGCTGCTTTGATTTCACGCAGAAAATGCCTTTATTTATTTATATATATCAGCATTACCTGCTTCTAACTACTTTGTAGTCCCAACTTTTGATGAACCAAGTGGAAAATCTTCAATTTCTTGGAGACTAAGTGTCAGTAAGAAGAATGAAGAAATTCCAGACCAGTGGTGGTTGTTTGACTATGTTGAACTTTGCTATCCAGTCATCAAGCATCATACATAGGCTAAGAAAGCGTGCACAGAGAGCATTCATTTTGGTCAAGCTAGACATTTTGAGCCCAAGTTTATTTTAAATTTTACCAGGTATGATTTACCTCAAGCTTAGAGCCCCTCTAGGTGAAAGGGGCAAATAGACCGAGGCTGACATAATGCAGTGTGAATGCAAGTTTTATTATTCAACTGTCTAAATGAGTTTTGCGCTATATCTTTTATTACAACCTAAAATTTGTTAATTAACTACTTGTTAGCATGTGACTAATGGATTGCTAAACTCAATCAATAATCAACACTATAGATTATTTGAGTTTAGCCTTTCTAGCCTCCATAGATGGCACCAGAGATCCAAGCACACTTTGAAAGTGTAGATAGTTTGATCATGATTGTTTGAATGTATACATAATTGAATGGTCCTCATGTTGGCATATCGTATTGCATATGCAATTATTCATGGTGACTTCCTAAGTGAATCACCTCAGCATGCACTCAAATTATTATTGTTTAATTTATTTATAATCATTTTTATGTGGAAATGAGCCTTCTGCTACATAAAAATGTATGGATTAATTGTTTATGTTTCAACTTATGGATTTTTTTTCAAACACGAAAACTTTCCTTTATCGTTATGTTACAATTGTATGCCTAGATCCTCACATCATGAAACAGCTGACCGACGAAATATGTGATTGCACCCTTGCATTTTCTTTCAACTTTATTCTTTCATCCTTCCTCAAGTTCATTCACATTTACCCCCTACTAAAAAATATTATTTTCCCCCTCTTCAAAGGCACGGATTTGAGAAGGCAACCCTGAACAATGTTTAATTAGGATTCAGTACTGAATGTGATTTACCATTATTAATTTCATTATACTACTATGGACAGTATATTCATGATTCTTTCTTACATATTGGAAAACTGGTTTTATATCCAAATTTTGGAATAGCTTTCACAATGTTGCATATTACATGTCACATGCATGATATTATATTAAATATAACGATTCTACCAGTCTACCACACACAATTATAAATGTGAAAATTTCAAACTGGGATACTAAGTATGAAATGTATGTGAAAAGATGTTATTTAAATGATTGTATATCATGATTCACAGCGGGAAGAAGGCAAGACAAAGATAACATGTGGATATTCTGAAAAAGAAGGTTAAGACATGAACAAATGTCAACGATTTAAAAAATAAATTGAAAGAATGGATGTTTAATAATGCACTCATCCTCATATGAACTATTTCATAGAATTTTCCACTTGCAGACATATTCTTGCCATATTATTTAATGTACTTATTGTTTCGTCTTTGGTAGTAGACTTTCATGAAATTACTTCTAGTCTATTGATTGTATTTGTGAGACTATTGAAAGGTAAAATCAACTTGTAGAACTAGTTTCATCTTAGGGAAATAATGAAACGTTGAAAGAGTGTCGTGATCTCCGTGGCTTAAAAAGTCACAATGTTTGTGTATTAAAACCTTTGCAGATTGAAGATCTGTCAGCTTTCTTGAAGCGATTATTAGATGAATATATTTCAATTATACGGCATTTTGGGTTATTATGCATCAACACACCAAAACACACATCATATTCGTGTCAGGCATCTATAAATGCGGATACTTGCCTGACATGTACGTGTTTGTAGTAAAATAGCATGTTTACACTATATTTAGTTTGTTAAACTTTGCTTCATGTATACATGTAGTTAATGCTTCTTAAATTGAAAGGTTAGCAAATCAATCAATCTTGACCACGATATATTGGAAAGATTATCTAGTCAATTAACCTTGGCAATATAAATATTGTGTGAACCTTCATCTTAGGAAACTTTGATGATGAGATATTTGGAAGATAATAAATTAGGAAGCTTTGAGAAAAAGCTGATGTAATGATTTTCAATCAAAACAATCTTGGCAATGAGATTTTCAATTATGCAATTCCGTTTGTATATTCTTTACTTGTAATTACACCTTTATTCTAGGATTAGAGTATGTAGTATCCTATTATACAAAAAGTAAATGTAAATTTGTATTTAAAGATTATCATGAGAAGAAAAGCTTTGAACTTGTTTTTATAATTTTTCTATCCTCTTCTTTATGCTATTGAAGCCATAAAGTTATTACATGGATTTTTATGATATATTTGTCTTTTTATGGATCACAATCCTTTTACTGGGTGAACTTATGTGTCTTTTGATGTTGTTCAATTCAATGGATTTATTATATAATATGAATATGCCTATACGTTTAGATTTTGCTTATCAATCCTTAGAAATAAATGTGGGTATGATAATACTTTAATGTTGATATTATGTTATTTTCACAAAATTATGTACACATACATGTATGTATGTATGTGTTTGTTTGTGTGTCTGTGTATGAATGTTCCATTACATACCACTTTGTACAATAAAAAGGTAATTTTTTGTCAATTGTGGATTGGTTCAATCCACACGTTTTCACCTTTTGCCCAATAATTGAAAACCTTTATGTAAAAATAATTGAATGGGGGTATTTAACCCCATGCATCAAGTGGGTGTGAAATGATTCTTTTCAATAATTGAACAAAAACTTCATTCAACACAAGTTAGAGGACTTTTAATCTTTTGTTTTTAATACATGTTGTAAAGTTAGGAGAACATGAACGGTGTAGATCATTCAATTATTAAAACTATGATTTCTTATTTTGCAAATCGGTTTGTAGTGGAACAAAAACACACACACACACACGCATGCACAATAACTATATAATAGATAAGGAACCTAAATACGCATTTCGTATGATTTAAATACCGGTTGCCTTTGCATTGATTGTGAAATTAAGGCGGTTTGGCAATACAACACTAGATGAATGATAAACTTTGTGGAAATTGGTGTATCCATATTTTGAGAGAATGATCAAGATGGATGGAGTTGATCATCCAGCTAATTGGTTGGTGATGACTTCTTGAGCGCCATTCCGACAAAATTTCTAGTTTGCTGCTCTATGTAAAGTTTCCTCTCTTACTCCCTTTATTTAAGGTAGTGTATGAATAAGGTGCCAGTTTAAAATTTAATTATTCATAGTTTTTTTGAATGATAACCACCATTCATCTTGATTTGCATGACGGAAAATATAAGTTCATCAATGTTTCATATTTTCGATGACGATTTGCTTTCTGATCAAGTTTTGTAAAAGGCCCAATGTCGGAAAGCCCGAAATTTTGCGACCATCTGGTGCACTAGTGGGGATTAGTGAAATCATATGAAAATTGCTGTAACTATGTTTTAGAATATGATGAATGGTTTTGATTAACATAATTAGTAATGTGGCATTTTATTTTTAATAAGGTACAACCTAATTAATATTTTTCTTTATATCTATATTTTTGGTCTACCACATCCACATAGCTGTTGTGGGGTTAGATATCTGGATGAATATTATATACAAACTTCCAATGAAACAATTCATACTTGCGATGTTTGCCTAAATACGAAGTGATACCTAAGAAGCAACAACAATATAGCTTGTTGCCTTTGCCGTGTTTCGGCATATGCATTCTTTATGTGAAGAACAATCTATCACACAACTCTTGTATCGGTATTTTTTAAAGAATATATCACCGTGTGCCATATCCGTGATCCTCATTTGAGTCCATGCTTCATAGAATTGGAGCACTCAAATGCTTAGCTACGAAAAGATGAAGATCATGAACATCGTCTATTATCCTTGATGGCCCATTGTGCGGTTAAAACTACTATTATCGGATTTTTTGCACCATGTCCTATCACTCTTATATGTAAACATGTATATGAGGGAGGGAGATTGACGTTGTCTATATGCTTTGCTAATACACAATCCTATGGACGGAAGGAGAAAATTACATGCTACTCGAAGATGTATAAGACTCCTAATTTGTCAGCTTCGAATTCTAAGCTTTCTATGGTTTGATGCGCCATGACGATTAACCTTTCTCGATTTTGAACGGGAGTACCTTCATAGTAGAATACGCCAAAGCATTGCATTGGCGATCAACCTATGTTAATGTTTGTCGATTTGGTTTATGGTTGATCAAAACTTGTATACACGACTTTGTGATGTTGAAGTTGAACAAGTAACGCATTCAACTGGAGTGTTCTATTTATCGCCAAATACATGATGTGTGGACTTTGAATCAAGATACTCCTTATGCTTTTTTAGGAAATTACCAATCATCGTTTCATTGTCCGTATTTGCTAACTCACTGGTCATATTTTCTTGAGATTATATACAACTATTTTATGATAATTTTAAGTATACCTGCCTTCGTTTATGTTCTATACTTTTAAGAAGCATTTCTCACTAACCTTTTGTTTTTTTTATCTTGAATCTAGGCTCGTAGAGGCATTTGTCGAGTCTTAGTTACCTTTATTTGAAGATTTGCAAGCCAAGGCTCTATGGAAGAACCAAATAATGATTATCTTCAATTTGAATGGGGCACAAAAAGAGGTCTTGGTGGTGCTAAGAAGGACGCTCAATTTTATGGATCCTTCACATTTGATCAAGAATACTACACATTGTATGATTGTGTGTACCTTTGCAAGGAGGGCGAAACCACGCCTTATATTGGAAAAATAGTGAAGATTTGGGAGCACATCGATGGAAAGAAGAAAGTTAAGATATTATGGTTCTTCCATCCAAGCGAAATTTTTAATCACTTGGGAGATTCTAAACCCTTGGAGAAGGAGTTATTTTTAGCATCCGGCGAAGGTGTCGGTCTTGCAAATATCAATCCCTTGGTAAATTTTCTACATGATCCATTATTTGAAGTGATCAAGCCTATAATACCTTTATTTGAATGATAGTTAGCATATTCTATTTCCCTTTCTATTATTGAATCGAAATACTAAACATGAATGTCACACATGGAATGTATTAGTTTAGCACATTCAATTTTATACATGGAAGGAGCTATATTGATTGATTTGATAGGGGAGGGGTGGATGGTGGGGTAGCAAAGTGGCCATCATCTTTAAGTTCCCTTAGAATTCTTGTATATATAGATATTTAGCCCTTCAAAATCTACTCAAGATTGTTTGAGACACATATATCTAAACAAATTGGATTATTCTTTCCTTCTAACGTAATGCCACAACAACAATATAAAGCATTATTAGATTTCAATTTGTTTGACACGCATACATAGTAAATTTATTATTTAGAATCTCAATCTTAAGTTCGTAATTAAGATCCAACTATTGATTATATTTGCTTGTCTATTTTATGTAAAACTTTTTCCAATATCATGTGGTTAGAAATCAATATTCTCGAGAGCTAGGCAAATCTATTTCACCTCGAAGATTAAAATGTAATTCTTATACCCGTGATCCTCGAAGGAATCGCAATCCACACAAGAGTTGCAGCGGAAAACCGATCAGGATTGCGTGCTTCATATATATTTGAAAAAGAACTACCGAACAACTACCAAAACACAACAATTTATCAAAAGCACATATCAAACATCATAAAAAACAAGATTTACCTAGGTTCGGCGTAACTCGTACCTACTCCTGCAATTCGACGACGAAAGCTTCGACCATCAAGAAAGAATTACGCGATAACACCCTCTGCGATCACCGCCCAATATAAAGAAAACTCCGAAACCCTCACAAAAACCTCTCCTTTCTCTCTCTTTCCCTCTTGGTTTTACTGCCACCCCCTTTAATAGTGGAGAAATATTGGTAACCCTTAAAAAAACCAGGCTATTAGCTTCATATTTATAGTCTAGATCAATTTAAAGGTAAAGATCAAAGTTTATATCTCGGATTTCCTTAAAAAACGAACCCAAACCCGACCTGAACCTGTGCCCACACGCTATAGCGCTCCTGTCCACCACGATCGCAAGCCAAACACAAAAAGATTCCTAGCACGGCCTTCGATTGTGCCGTTCGCGCCTCCGTTTGACCACGAGAATTTGTAGGCTTCTCTTCTTGGGTTGCGTCTGTGCTCTTAGACCCGCGCATGATTTTTAGGTTATATTTCAGAGCTAAAAACCTTGGGCTAATTAATAAAAAAACAACAATCTCTATCTTGATTTAAATTCGCAACAATCTCGACACTTTCTTGAAAATATTGGACTTCTGCTCTCGTTGTTGCTGTGCCTTCATCAATCATCCAGGCATATCAAGTCCAAGCACTGCTTGAACTCGATATCTCGAACCACCTTTATAGATGCAATTGTCGGATTTCCATGGTTATCAAACTCCACAAGAGCCACAACCTTCTTCCCGTCCTCTAGTAACACTCATCTTGTTTGGAACATCCAAAACCAACAAATCCACATATACATGATCCTTTTAATCGTCTCCAAGACGGTTAATAACCTTGCCTTGCCTGTTGATACCGCAATAATAGACCGGACCGTCAATCTCCCTGGCAGTGTAACCTGTCGTCGACCTTTGTCCCTATCGCATGTCCCTGATGATATCACCGAAAATCCGCAGTGCACCACTAAATGAGAAGACACGGGCCGAGAATTCTTCATCCCGTACCGAGTGAGAAGAGTGAGAACCTTTTAGATACACCGCCGCAATCGATACAACTCCCCATCCATGAGAATACCAATGCCATCAATCTTCCTCGCAGTCTTTCTGTTGAACTCCGGGTCCATATCCTCGGAGACTTGTCGCTAGACTCATGTGCGCTTAACTTCCATAGGCCTCCGCACAACCGGCTGTAGTGGTCTCTCCATCCGAATTGGAGTTTCGACCACTTCATCTGTATCTGTAACTTGGGACTCCGCACAGCTGGCTGGCTGTAGCAGACTCCACTCGAATTGGAGTACTGACCACTTCATCTGTATTTGTAACTTGAGCCGATCTTTATCTGTAACTTGGACCAGAACCTTGAACTCCACTTTGTTCGGTGGCATACCTGTTCTTCGTTCACCATCTGACTGAGTCAGTTGTCTTTGAAGTATCGCAGACTCGACGATTATCTTATGTCGATTGATTACTCCACCCTGAGTACTATGACACCACAACGTGTACCCTTTTGCTTCGCCTTCTAAACCGACAAGACACCTCCTAATTCTCGGCTCTTCAATGCAGCTAAAACCACGAAACCTGAGTAATTCCTAACCCCTCCAATTCATCCTTAGGAATTTCCATATCTATCGCTGTCAATGGTGATCGATCGATGAGGTATTTGGCAGTAGATAGGGCCTTGACCTCAAACTACTTCAGAAATCCAGCTGTAAATCGTTTATATTTGTTGTGTCCAAACACCGTCTGAATCATTTGATCTGCTTTGCTGTCTTACCTAGGATCTTCAAAAGTGGTGTACCGATGCACAATCCTTTCCGACTTGCAGAACCATCCACCATGATCGGAACGAAGAACTTTTATGCGCCTTCCAAACTGCTTCACAACAATCTTCCTGAATTTCTCAAAATTCTCGACCTTTAGCTTAAAAATGTACGCCCATAACTTTCTCGAGAAGTTAATGAAGGAACTATGATGTTTGACTCCACTTCAAGAACAAACCTGTGCCGTACCCACCTCTCTTCCCTTGAACACAATTCTCACAGATCTCTCATGCCAAACTTTACATCACCAAGTAACCACCTCTCTGAGGCATCTCCAAATTCGCATCGCCAATATGGCTCAATCGTGAACACGACACCTTGACGTAGTCTGAACCATCAGAAATATTAGAAGCTCCATCAACATCTTCTTAGACCGCCCATTCCTGATGAAATTATAGATTTCCTATTTTTTTTGCCTTCATGACAATACGAATACCCTTAGAAATCCTCATGGAATCTCTATCCATCACGCACTTACAACCAATTCTGCCCAAAACACCCAAATATCCTGCCCAAAACAACCAAAGGGACCAAGCTTCTCAGTTCTGGCACGTGCCTGAGATCCGTCAACGTTTGAACCATCCTATCATACATGCGAATTCATACTATTTCGATCCCAATAGCTTTAATCGACGCATTGTTTCCCATAAAGGTCGAGCCTCTATCAATTGAACTATACGAGACAAACCAACTCTTATGGAACGAACTCTCTGAATCCAACATCCACACCACATATGAAGTCGCACATCCCGATAGAACCGAACCATCATTACCCTCATCTAAATCCTCTACCGCAGCTGCAGTACTGGAAGAAACCTGCTTGCCTTTCTCCTTGTGCTTAAGACAATTTATGTTCCAATGCCTTTTCTCTTTGCAAATATAACAATCGTCGTTCTCATGGTTTTCAATTTTCTGTTGAAGCCTCCATCGGCCGCTTTTCCGAACGATCAATAACTGACATCGCATTGCCATGACCATTCTTGTCATCAGTCGCTTTATCGCTTAACACCTCACTGTGTAGACCCACTTTGACATCTTCTAGAGAGCTTATTTCGGCCATATCCCATCGATTTCATGAACTGGCCATATTCAGGGGTTAGAGCAAAGCAGGCTCATTGCTTAGTCCTCGTCTTTGATCTTCATCTCTATGTTCCGTATGTCCATTACGATTTGGTTGAGTTCGTCTAGACGGTCTTTGACGGATGTCTTATCCTTCATCTTTAATGTGTACAACCGTTGCTTGAGGTAGAGACGATTTATGAGTGATTTCTTCATGTATAAAGACTCTAGCTTGCTCCATAACCCTGCAGCCGTACTTTCTTGCTCGACCTCACAAAGAAGTTAGTTAGTCGAGCAAAGCTGTATCGCATTGAAGGCATTGTTTTACATTTTCGTTTGATTGATCATATATGGTTGTCTTTGGAATCCCGTCTTTCACAGAGACAATCTAGTGAACCCTTTGCTGCTTGAGTGTAGCTGTCAATTTCAACCTCCAAAGACTGAAGTTTTGCGCACATCAAACTTGTCAACCTTGTAATGCATAGGTACTATCTTCCTAAATAGTCCAAAACACCGAAACTGACGCCTAGATACCACTTGTAATTTTTATACCCGTAATACACGAAGGAATCACAAACCACACAACACTTGCAGTGGAAAACCGATCAGGAGCATATGCTACAAATCTATTTGAAAAAGAATTATCGAACAACTATCAAAACACAAGTTATCAAAAGCACATATCAAACATCACAAAACACAAGATTTACCCAGGTTTGACGCAACTCGCACCTATTCCTGCAATCCGACGATGAAAGTTTCTTCTACCAAGAAAGAATTACACGAGAAGACCCTTTCCGATCACTGCCCAATGCAAAGAAATCTTTGAAACCCTACAAAACCTCTCTTTTCTCTTTTCCTATTTTGGTTTTATTGCGACCCCTTTTAATAGTGGAGAAATATTGGCAACCCTTAAAAAACCTCGGCTATTAGCTGCATATTTATAGCCTACACCAATTTAGAGATAAAATCACATTTTAAATCTCAGATTTCCTAAAAAACTTACCCAAACCCGACCTGGACCCGTGTCTGCATCCTATAGCGCTCTTACTCACCATGACCGTGAGCCAATCACCGTATGCCACGTTGCTTTCTTTACGCTCGTGTCCAACCGGAACACGCAATGTGTCTCGCTCCTACACTGCCTCAATCTTTCGTGCGGCCAACAGGAACACGCACGGTTCAATTCCTATACACCCTTAATCTCTTGCGTGTAAACGACAAAAGGATTTCCAGCACGGGCGAACCGGTGTCGCTCACGTCTTCGCGTGGCCACGAGAATTCGTAGGCTTTTCTTGGGCCGCACCTATGGTCGTAGACTTGGCCTGAATTCTGGGTTTTATTTTAGAGCTAAAAAAAACTTGGACTAATTTAAATAATAAACATAGAAGTTATACAAATTTTTAACATAGATTTTTTATGATCAAGATTTAATTTTATACAGATATAATATGTTAAGTTTTAATCTTAACTAAACCAAGTTATTAAATAGAGGACAAATTGTCTAATATTACCCGAAAGAACCAATTTGTAATGAATCATAAAACTCGAACCTAAGGCAATAACTTCCAAAATATTGTATAAAAATACCCAAGTAGAGGAATAAAGAAAAATAAAAAATGTAGGTATAATGTAAAAATTCATAGCCCTAAACTTAATTAGGACTATGCAATACACCCTATGCCAGATAATGCTCTACAAGCCTGTCTGCAATAATCAGATAAAGTAAAAAATCTATAGTAAAAATATTTCAAAAGAAACAAAAAATAGATTAATAAAAATTAATAGAGTTATGCTGTAGCTTATGAGAGAAGAGAGGAGCTCTGTGAAAGTAAACTTATCATCTTCACTTGATGAAGATGATCTAATCGTTTTTTTGTCAATCTTGTCAATCTTGCGCTTTCTTTAAATCATTCGTTATAAATATCTACATTGTTAAATAGATTGGGCTGAACTTCCTGATTAAAAATATCAAAATAATAGGAAAATAATAGATTTGAAAGAAAAGTACAAAGAAAACTAATATCCAAATAGGAGTCATTTTCATATTATATTATGAGTTATGCCACTAACAAAATTCAAGATAAGTTGAGGAAAACATATAACTGCTTTACTCTTATTGATGCATTTTGGTACTTTTGTTATTCTCTTGTTTTTTCCTTAACCAAGGTAATTGGTTTTCTGTAATTAGACTTTCTATTATCAATATACTATTGAGGTGAGCGACGGTTCTACTTTTAAAAAGACTGTTATGAGATATGAAAAAGATGTCTAAGAAAACCAATAAACAAATGGCTTAACTTTTATAAAATAAATCATATATAAGATAAGAATAAGATAGCTAAGAGAATCAATAAACAAATTAGCATATGAACTCAAATAAATTATTAGAGTTCAGCATATAAACACATAAGAACTAAATGTGGTGCAAATTCAGGTCGAAAAACAAAATATGAGTAATATAATTGTAAATGGTCTTCATCTACTTCTTTAGAATATATATAATCCAGGTCTAAGATCTCAAAACAAATCGTCTCTTATGTATATACTTGCTCCTAATTTTTTCCCTTTGGACAACCAACTTCTCCAAAACTCATCCTCGCTATCTTTAATTATTCCCATAACAACTTGCAAGGAAAATGTTTCATATTAACAAAAAATGAGCAAGGAATATTAGTTCATACTAATTGATGTAGCGAACTAATGATATAATATGTAAGTTATATACAGAAAAGATAGAGACAAATCTTATTAATCTTTTGAGGCCAAATAAATACTTGATAAAAGGTGACGAAGGCATATGAACAATTGTAACGTGGCACGAAGATAATTAGTTACAAATATTAATGACAATATGAAGATAATTCATCTTCTTTCTTTTGTAATTTTAGGCTAAATTTCATGTAAATGCCCAAGGTTTCACTGATTTCACAGATAAATACTCGAGTTTTATACAGTTGCACATAAATACTTAATCTTTGATTCAAGCATTTAAAAAAAAAACCCTCGAAAGTAACGGCAATGGCAAAATAACCGTTATACCACCTTCATATATCATAAGTAGGTAGTTAAGTGCAAACAGATTAAAATGATGGGTATTTATCTGCTACTCATAGAAACTTAGGTATTTATCTGTCAAAACGGAGAAACCTTAGGTATTTACATGCAATTTAGCCGTAATTTTACATGGAAGTGGTTAGGGAGTTGAGCGCTGATAATTCAAATTTTAACTTAATCCTATTTTATCATTACACATGCTTTGCATAAACATGTAAGCTGCGAGAATAACTTTGGAGTGTATAATCAAAATTTTGAGTGAATACATAGACGAACTATTAAAATATAAGGGAAAATAGCATACAATGTCCATCTAGGATTTTTCCATAGTTCTAAGACACATAGCAACACCATTTATCTATCCACGTCTTTTATTTTTTTTCTAATCTAAAATATTCTTGTATTGCTAAACATACTTGCACATGGATTAATGAATAGTATGATGTTGCTAGCAGAATGTGAGAAATTACCCTTTGATTAACCAGGAGTAAGGCAATTGCAGACTGATTTTCACTGGACTTCGAGGTCCATCAATTAGAAAAGAGATGTAGATTCTTATCCAAGACTTGTATCATTTGATGATACCATGTGAATCGCTAGAAACATATGAAGTATACGCCTAACCCAATAACGGAAGTTTCGTATTGGGACTCGAGCATGCTACTATGATACAAAAAATCTTTCTAAAAGAGATTCGATTCGGAACTATTATATGTCCAAGGTCCAATATTTAAGTCATTTCAGAGGTTTTCCTTTTCTTTGTCCGTGTCAACAAACAATTCAAAATACCTTGACTTTTTCAAAATAGGTCCGAGTCAAATAGCAATGATTCGAAGCACTTCTTTTTACATTACACTATTTCGGAAGCCCAAGGACTCGATCGTATGGATATGTAAAATACAAGATTTCCAATCCTAGCATGAAAAGGAGGGGGAAACATATACTCAATTTAAAGTGAGTAAACAGAATTCCATACTCGATCTCATAGATACATATAGAATTCTATGAAAAGCCGTATTCGATGAAAGTTGTATATACGGCTTGGAAGGAGATCTTTCATATCTTTCGAGATCCACCTATCAATATGGGGTCAAAAAGCCAAAATAAGTGATTCGTTTTTAGCCATTATTAGAAGAAAACTGATTACTGAACCTCTTTCACGCTCATGTCACGTGTACTGCAGAAGAAAAAACTGCAAAATCCGATCCAATTTATCGTAATCGATTAGTCAACATGTTGGTTAGTCATATTCTGAAACACGGAAAAAAATCATTGGCTTATCAAATTAGCTATCGAGCCGTGGAAAAGATTCAACAAAAGGCAAATAAATCCACTATCTGTTTTACGTTAAAGCAATACGTAGAGTAATTCCCGATATAGCAGTAAAAGCAGTGTGTATAGGCGGATCGACTCATTAAGTTCCTATTGAAATAGTATTTACACAAGGTAAAGCACTTGCCATTTGTTGGTTATTAGGGGCATCCCGAAAACGCTCGGGCTAAAATATGGCTTTCAAATTAAGTTCCGAATCAGTAGATACTGCCAAAGGGAGTGACGATACCATACACAAATAGGAAGAGACTCGTAGAATGGTAGAAGCAAATAGAGCTTTTGCACATTTTAGTTAATCCATGAACAAGGTCTATATAAACACAAAGATCCATGGATCCATACATCTGACTTATAGCAACGTCTACCGTGTGTATATAAGATAATAAGAAAATGAATGGGGTGCGTGTTTTTAGAAAGAAATTCCAGTTTCAAGTCACAGGACTCATAACCCTTCATGTTTTTTCGACGTTCGGCACCAATCGGTGCAATCTATACATTTTAATACAACGACAATGGAATGACTTCATCCTAAATTTTTATCGTCGTCTGTATGAATCCCTTTTTTCCCATTATGATCGTCAATCAAAACATTGTTCTTAATTGCTTTTGTCCATGTCCGTTTTGGGTCTATCCTGCCTCTAGTTGCGTTAACTTCAATTTTGTTCTAATCGGGGCATTGATCGATCTCTGTTGCACGTGACCAAACCATTTTAATCCGTTCTCTCATTTTATCCTTTATAGGTATGTTTTTCAATTTGTTACGAATACACTAATTTCTTATGCTATCTTTTAGTGAACTACACTCATTCATATTAACATTCTTATTTCAACCATTCATTTTTTGGACATGGTTTTTAGTTGCTTAACCATAAAAAAGTTCTGTCCGTTTTGTCATGGCATACAATTTTTTTTTTCAATTTCAAAAGTGTCCTACGATCACATAATACTTCCGAGGCACTTCTCCACTTCAGCCATCAAGTTTTTGATCCTATGAGCTACATTCTCTTCGATCATACTTAATTGTAGATTTTAAGTAACGAAAATGGTTTTATTCAATATTTTTTGACCATCAATTTCCATCATACATTCTTTTTGCACTGTTTTGAAATCATATTCCATATATTTTATTTTTTATTATGTTAATTCTAAATGCTTTAAATTCGAAAGTTCTCTCCATATTTCTATTGTAGAAATTATCCTTTTATTTAGATTCATCTATTAATCCAATATCATCAACATATATCATGAATATGTTTAGTAAGTACATCCTGAACATGTTTATATTTATCTACTAAACCAATATCATCAACATACATCCAGAATATGTTTACTAAACATACAGCCTGAATAACTAATGCACAAAGATGAAAGAGTTAATTTAGATCCTTGGTGGAAACCTATGGTGATAGAAAACGACTCGTTTCTCCGCTAATCATATCTTCATTGTTTCTCCGCTAAACATAATCCTTTTTTGCACCGTTCATGTTTGGCCCATCAATTGATATTTGGATACTTTCAACTCTCAAGATTTTTTTTATACTTATGGATAACAAAATGTTCAAACTATTTTGGAATTAAGCCTCTAAGTGTCAATTGATGGACCAAACATGAACGGCTTTTCGTTACATAAAATATGGGATCATTCAAATACTTGTGCTATAAATCACGATAACCAGTACGATTTGTTGAAACTTAAAAACAATGCGAGTCATTCTGAGGCGGGTTAAAGGTGACCATAACAATGTGAGTCATGGTTTGAGGCGGGTCAAAGGTGGCCATCTCATATCCGTATTCTTCAATATATCGTCTCATAGAAGAAATAGAAAGGTGACCATCTCGTATCCTTCTTCCTCAAACATTGTCCCTTAGAAAGAGTAGAAAGCTGGCAATCTCATCTCTCTTTTCCTTAAATATCCTCTCATAAAAGGAATATTTCCTCTTATGACGATCAAAAGTAAATCCTACACAATATCTTGGGATGATCCACATCTTCCATCTTAAACCAAATTTCAATTAACGGATTAAGATGCTCCGGAATGGAAATGCGAGAATGTTACCTGGATTTAGTCGTATACAATTTGATGGATTTTGTAGGTTCATTAATCAGGGCTTGGCGTAAGAATTTCATAAGTTTCCAAAAATTTAAGATAGAGATCAAGAAATGAAATTTCAATTATTAGTGGAAAGATATCAATTGGTAGAGCCCCTGATAAAGGAAAGAGATGTTATGCATGAATCACTCACATATTCTTTGGAATTATGTTTTCGCGCGAATAATTTGGAAAACCAGTAGGGATGCAACAACAAACCGTTTTCATTGGAAACATTCTTCCAAATTCCATAGGAACCTCTATAGTAGATGGAATATACAGAATTGTGATCAATCAAATATTGCAAAGCCCCGGTATTTACCGTCGTTCAGAATTGGACCATAACGGAAGTTTTGTCTATACCAACACTATAATATCAGATTGGGGAGGAAAATCGGAATTAGAAATTGATAGAAGAACAAGGATATGTGCACGAGTAAGTAGGAAACAGAAAATATTTATTATAGTTCTATCATTAGCTATGGGTTCTAATCTAAGAGAAATTCTATATAATGTTTGTTATCTTGAAACTTTCTTGTCTTTCTCAAATGATAAGGAGAAAAAAAAGATTGGATCAAAAAAAATGCAATTTTGGAGTTTTATCAACAATTTGCTTGTGTCGGCGGGGATCCGGTATTTTCTGGGTCCTTATGTAAGGAATTACAGAAGAAAATTTTTCAACAAAGATGTGAACTAGGACTTGTGTCGGCGGGGATCCGGTATTTTCTGGGTCCTTCGGCGTGTCGGGTTTTTAAATTCTAAAGTTTAACCGCGATCAAGACGGTGTCGCTTTGTAGCTAGCCGCGATGAGCACGGGTCGATCCACAGGGAGATGGAGCGTTTTAAGTTCTTGTTTTCACGAGTTAATGCGCGGAGCGGAATTGTTCGTATCTATCCTATGTGTATATATGCACAAGTAAAGTTTGTTAGGAATAGATAGGTTAGCGTAAGCTAGGGAATTCCGTACTCAATCCTTTGAGCTGAACTTACCCATTGAAGCTAGAGCAATCGGCAATAATGTGGATTAGGGTACTTAAGCACGGTATTAGTGAAATCCGGCTTATTGACCCTTGTCCGTCCGTTCTTGTCGCTTCTTTTCGCCTTCGGCCAATCCGAACGTAACCGGTCGCGGTTAGGAAACATCGATACCTTGGTAGGGTAGGGTGCTTAACAGAGCGCTTGCGTAAGGTTTGTGCGGAGTTTAATGGAAAAGATCGGGAAAAGGAAATGAGAAACGAAATCTTAACTTACAATATTGTATTCTTTTCCTAACAACACATTCACAAACATCTCAACAACAAACCCAAAAGAGCAAAAGAAAAGAACAAAGAAAAGAGAAGACAACAATACATGGAAGTAAATAGCATGGAATTAAAGTGCAAGTAAGTAAATGCAAGTATTGAAATGCAAGTAAATTGCAAGATAAAGAATACTAAGAACCATAGAATACAATACAAGCCATGGGTTCAATAACCTAATTTTAAACTTGCAAGCTCAATGAAGAGGTTGCAAGATCAAGAGGAGGCAAAGAACCCAAGGGAAATGAAGGCAAAGAAGAAAGCTTTATTAATCTTCATATAATGATACAACCCTTGAGATCAATAACCAACACTTAAACTTGCAAGATCAAGTGAAGGCAAAGAGCTCAAAGGGACTAAGCTATGTACAAGAACAAAAGAGAAAATAAAAGAGTTGTGAATGAAGAATGAAACAATGCAAGACAATCCAAGACCCCTCTCCCTTGCTCACTGGTTCTGCTTATATAGGCACAAAAGAAAAGAAAACTAGTAATAAAAATATGATGAGGTGGCAGCACGGGAGGGTCCACAGAAGACTGGGGCATTTTGGGGCGGGGGGCCGACCAGCTCGGCCAAGATGATGATGTGGCCGGCCACTTTCCAAGGGAGTGGTCTCGTATTTGGTGAGTGATGTTTTGTTGTCTCCACAATTCCACTGGTGCTGTTAGATTTCTCTAATTTGAGCTGGTCTGCATTCTTGGATTTGGAGGGAACATGTAGCTATACATCACATCATATCTTTTTGCATTTATTATTCTTGTCCTCCCACTTGTGCTTTGGGCAGCCCCCTCTCTAGGTCCATGCATCAAAGAGCTAGTGCACACTTGCTATGTGTTGGACCAAAATGTGTGCGCACTTGTTTATTAGCAAAATCTCTTTGAATATCGGTCGGTTTCCAGTTCCGGTTGCAGTGTTGGCTCACAAACGATATATCCGTGATTTTAAATGTATTTCCAGTATTTTGTCACGGATACCTGTAATCTATATTACTGAGCAAACACTGGTTAATAGTATCGATATATAACAAAATAGATAATGAATGAGCGGTATTAAAATGCAGTTTTCTGTGATGAACAAATACCCCTAAACTTATCGTTTGCTCGTCCCGAGCAAAACAAAATCCTAGCCTCACTTTCATAAGGAACGCGATTGCACTGGGTTCGTGCAACAAGCCGTTAAACCTCTAAGTGTCCCTAGTAGGAGGAGTGTTGTCTCCTGAGGGTTTTCAGCGGATTATAACTACAAAATCCCGTCAAGCTAGTTTTATAAGTTAACGTCGATTCTACTCTTACAGTTTAGTATGTAGGTTAGAAATTCTATTATCCTAAGTTTAGAAATATCCAACCCTTATGCTTCACACCTCCTATTTATTCAACCTCAGATCCAAAAAATACGTTTTTATAGTTTAGAAAGATCTCGGTTTCTTTTTAGTTTTTCTTCTAAAGTGCGGTCTCCAATAAGGGATTTTTATCATCTTTACGGAAAACATAAGTCTTATTCTTTATTTCCATCTTTCCTCCAAACATCGATTGTATACTATACTTGTGTGTAAATTTTCATCCCTACACTTAAGAATTCAATTCAAGCTATAGTATCCTTGTCCTAATACCTAATACTACTTTTCATTAATGATGGACGGTGTTGCTCACACACCTTTCATGCGACTATTAATGCTTCTTGAGGCACTAACGACCGATTACTGAATGTGTGAGCTTAAAGCGTAAATAGCAGTTTTCAGGTCTTGACTTTATTTATTTATTTTACTTTTCTTTTTTCTTTTTCAAGACCGGATATATTTTTCAATGGTGGTTAGCTTTAAATACCGTTTTTTCTTTCATACTAGGTTTTCAGACAAGAGTATTTCTAGGTATCCTTTACTATTCCAAGTTTCAAGATGCGTGTAAGTGCAGTTTGTAGCGTATATACTTTCTAAATTTGGACTCGAGAATAGAAACTATTTTTCAGACTTATCCTTCAGTAAAGCTTTCAATATTTTCCCTTCATTTCGACTTAACTCAAGAACTGAACTCAAGATTATCTACTTCTATAAGAAAAACTGTAAGGACGTATAATTACCGAGGTTAAACAAAATGAAGGAGGGTTATTTTTAGGGTTTTCAATTCCTAGGCCTAGGATTTAGTTATTTCAAACGTATCAACTAAACTTTTGGAATAAAAATCTCAGTTACCGTAATAGCTAACTTGACGGCAAAGTTTTTATATTTTAGTAATTTTTTTTTGATTTTTGTGGGTTTTAAATAAGTATGCAAATGCAAAATATACAAATGAATGCGAAGGAAGAAAGCTTACCGAGCATATCCCCAAACTTAAACTTGACAGTGCCCTCACTGTCAGGCTACACCAAGAGCGTCAAAATTGTCGGCGCTCCCCTCAAATTTTTTTTATACAAAACAAAAAGCAAACCAAAAATACACACAAAAAGGCCCTCCCAAACTTAAGTGAAACAGTGTTTCCACTGTTTAAGCGGTGAAGTTCAGGATTAGGAGGGAAAGAGAACATTATCAATCTATACAAGGCCTTACATAGGCCAAAAGTGAGCACCAACCATTCAAAATTTTTTTCGCTATAATATGCAGGTTGGTGAAAGAATGTGGAGAAGAAAGAAATGGAGAATACACGAGACCGTATGGGGATATAAGCGGGATATGATCTCGGTGGAGGAGAAGAATGGCGGAGGGGAGAGTGAAATACGAACTTGAGGGTGGAAATGGAGTGAATAAATTAGTACAATTTGTGATGACCGATGTGTAAAAAGCGATTGTACTAATCTATTAATCCGTTGAGAAATTGGGTCAAATCCCTCAAGATTCGTGAGAAAACATGGGTAGACCGAACTTGGTAAACCAGACACAAGAAATGAAAGTGATACGGTGTCTTGCAAGGTCGGAACGATGGAAAGGATGTGGGAGGGTGATCGAGGAAGCGTATCAGGTAAGGGTTTAGGAGGGTGTACACAGTCAATGAAAGGGACATGATGAATTGGAAAATCTGGTTCATCAAGTAAAACTGGTTCATCCTCAAAACTATCCTCAAAATTCAGCTTATCCATGCATTTATCATCAATATCTAGACGCATACGAAGTTCGGGGAAAACCGTTAAAGACTCGGGATGACGAATTGGAGAGAAAACTCATCCAAAACTGCGGGTTCATCATCCAAAATATTCCCAGCGTCAATATCCTCAATCAAGTGAAAATCAATATTCACAGACACCTTATCAAAAACATAGATTTCAATGACATGTGGTCCTAAGATAGAAATGTAGAGGCCAAAAGTTTTGGGTGTGGTTTCATTCGAAAGGGACCCTTCACAATCGGGTAAATCACACTATAAAGTCACAACTCATTAAACATTCTATTTTCAATTGGTAAATCATTTGGGACACTTGATAGATATTCAAAACCGGAGTTGTGGGATTCAATTTGCAACGGATAGGTTTGATTTGAAAGGGTGTACAGCTCACTCTCACTACTTAAATTCTCAACCTGTTCTACTGCCTCATCATACATTGGAAAATTTGGAGCTAGTTAGAAACTAGCTACCGGGTCACTAGGTTGTATGAGGGCTGCCATAGACGCATTCAAATCCATCATCTGTTGGTACGATGCTACCTGAAAGTCTTCTAACGACTGTTTCAGACTAGACATGGGTTGTGAAGGGGTTTCAGTAAAAGATTCAAAGTTGTTTGGATACTGAAAACTCTCAAATGACGGTTCAGAAACAATGTCTAGGGAATGTGTAAAAGTTGGGTAGGATTGATAGTAATTGAATGGTTGGACAGGAGTAGGATCAACATTATGATAAGAAGATGGTTGGAACTGTTGATCAAAAGAATTTGAAGTGGTGAAAGGAGTGAAAGATCGGCTACGGGATTGTTTAATTCGGTCAGCAATGGACATGGGACGACTCACAAAATAGGTATCAACGTAAGAAGGTGGAGTAGATTGAAACGGTTGATACAAAGTGGATTGCGGAGTCCAATTGTTTTTCCTAGACGCGTCTATCCGATCTTTCAAAGAGATTTTTGGCATGGAGGGATCGTTCGAAATTTGACCAAAGCAAGAACTGTAAGAAGTAATGTTTGGTTGTGGGTATCAAAGTTCGGCAAGAGTTTTTTGAGGTGGGGTACCCATGATATGAAGAGAAGAAGAAAGAATGTGGTTTTATTTATTATTATTATTATTATTATTATTTTGTTAGTTATTAACAAAAGAATGAAATACACAAAAAGAATCTGGACAAAAACAATCACGATACAAAAATACCACACCCCTAATTAGTCTAGGGTTCACCTAGGTCAACTAGATCTGCTAAAAAACTTGATTGTTGAAGTAAAACTGTGTCGAGAAATGAGCTCAAGATATACTGATCACGAGACTATGTAAGTGCAGAGATAAGATGAGGTTTTCCGACGCTTTCTTGAAAGTCCTTAATTAGATAACCCTTTTTCTTTTGGCGGTTTCGCCGTGAACACTTTCCTAGATATCCCGTAAACGATATACCGTTAAACAGTGTTCTAAACACAGTTAACTTCTTCTAGTGAGCGCGAAGTCCTTAAGGCTTAAAATCTAGTTTCTTTTAAAATTTTGTGCGGGTAAACTTTATGCTCAATTCGTGATTTGTGGGCCACGGAAAAGGTGATGAAATCCTTTACCGTATGTTGTGGGGTTCGCTTGCCCTTAAGTCCGTATTAATGTATGCAATGCACAATTCAATAAAAAAATTATTCAAAGAATCAAACAATCGTTTTTCGTTTAAGCTCGGCATTGCAACAAATACGGGTTAGTCAATTTTTTTGGCGTTTGAAAGCGAACTTGCAAAGAATCCTGCAAAGATATTATATTGGATGCGTCGGATTTGAGAAGGTGTTAGTAAAGTACGTACCGATAAATTTTCGAGTTAAGAAACCCCCAATGAAATGAATCCAAGTAGCTTGAAAAGTTCGCTTGCTCGGGTCAAACTACCCGGATCTTTGGCGCATTGTACTTCGCAATCACCTTAACCTTGAATGTACACTTTGCTCCCGACGACCGCAGTTCGCAAATCCGCAAAAATTTGAAATGTCGGAAAAACGGATTTTAGTGCGAAAAAGCGATATGAATGCCCAAATACCTGCATACTAAAAATTATAAAAAAAGCAATAAAAATGGGGAAAAAACAGAATACTGGAGCACAGAAACAAATTTGGGAGCAAAATGAGGAGAAGAGGCCGGCGAGCTCGGATTTTCCAGGGGTGTCGCCGGTCTGCCTGCGGAATTTGGGCTCTAAGTTTCTTCTGCTGTCTCAGTGTTCCACTAGTGCCTCATTGGTATTGTTTATCTTTTTAGTTGAGATCTAGAGTGCTTGCAGGTAAGAAATCTAGAGAGCAAAAATGTTAGCAAAGTTATTTTTTTGTTTTGGTTTTTGTAATTTTGAAATTTTTAGTTTTTTTAAGAATGGTGTTAAATGGATATTAACAAGATTAACCTGAAATAACAAGAATAAAAACTTTACCGTCTCCCCGGCAACGACGCCATTTGATCGGCACGTCTTCGACGTGTCGGGTTTTTAAGTTCTAAAGTTTAACCGTGATCAAGACGGTGTCGCTTTGCAGCCAGCAGCGATGAGCACGGGTCGATCCACAGGGAGACGGAGCGTTTTAAGTTCTTGTTTTCACGAGTTAATGCGCGAGGCGGAATTGTTTGTATCTATCCTATGTGTTTATATGCACAAGTAAAGTTTGTTAGGAATAGATAGGTTAATGTAGGCTAGGGAATTCCGTACTCAATCCTTTGAGCCGAACTTAACCATTAAAGCTAGAGCAATCGGTAACAACGTGGATTAGGGTACTTAAACACGGTATTAGTGAAATCTGGCTTATTGACCCTTGTCCGTCATTTCTTGTCGCTTGCTTTCGCTTCCGGCCAATCCGAACGTAACCGGTTGCGGTTAGGAAATACCGATACCTTGGTAGGGTAGGGTGCCTAACGGAGCGCTTGCGTAAGGTTTGGGCGGAGTTTAATCGAAAAGATCGGGAAAAGGAAATGAGAAACTAAAGTTTAACTTACAATATCGTATTCTTTTCCTAACAACACATTCACAAACATCTCAACAACAAACCCAAAAGAGCAAAAGAAAAGAACAAAGAAAAGTGAAGACACCAATACATGGATGTAAATAGCATGGAATTAAAGTGCAAGTAAGTAAATGCAAGTATTGAAAAGCAAGTAAATTTCAAGATAAAGAATACTAAGAACTATAGAACACAATACAAGCCATGGGTTCAATAACCTAATCTTAAACTTGCAAGCTCAATTAAGATGTTGCAGGATCAAGTGAAGGCAAAGAGCTCAAGGGGACTAAGCTATGTACAAGAACAAAAGAGAAAATAAAAGAGTTGTGAATGAAGAATGAAACAATGCAAGACAATCCAAGACCCCTCCCTTGCTCACTGGTTCTGCTTATATAGGCACAAAAGAAAAGAAAACTAGCAATAAAAATATGATGCGGTGGCAGCACGGGAGGGTCCACAGAAGACTGGGGCATTTTGGGGCAGGGGGCCGGCCAGCTCGGCCAAGATGATGATGTGGCCGGCCACTTTCCAAGGGAGTGGTCTCGTATTTGGTGAGTGATGTTTTGTTGTCTCCACAATCCCACTGGTGCTGCTAGATTTCTCTAATTTGAGTTGGTCTGCACTCTTGGATTTGGAGGGAACATGTAGACGTCACATCATATCTTTTTGCATTTATTATTCTTGTCCCCCCACTTGTGCTTTGGGCAGTCTCCTCTCTAGGTCCATGCATCAAAGAGCTAGTGCACACTTGCTATGCGTTGGACCAAAATGTGTGTGCACTTGTTTATTAGCAAAATCTTTTTGAATATCGGTCGGTTTTCAGTTCCGGTTGCAGTGTCGGCTCACAAACGATATATCCGTGATTTTAAATGTATTTCCAGTATTTTATCACGGATACCTGTAATCTGTATTACTGAGTAGACACTGGTTAATAGTACCGATATATAACAAAATAGATAATGAATGAGCGGTATTAAAATGCAGTTTTCTGTGATGAACAACTGGTCGACGAAATATGAATTGAAGGTTGAATCTTGATATACTTCATAACAATACATTTTCGTTACCACGAGATTTATTGGCTACTGCAGATCATTTAATTGGAATGAAATTTGGAATGGGTACACTTGATGATATGAAGCACTTGAAAAATAAACGTATTCGTTCTGTAGCAGATCTGTTACAAGATCAATTCAGATTGGCTCTTGTCCGTTGAGAAAATGCGATTCGAAGAACTATATGTGGAGCAATTACGCATAAATTGATACCGACTCAAAATTTGGTAACTTCAACTTTATTAACTAATGAATCCTTTTTTGGCCTACCTTTATCTTAAGTTTTGGATCGAACCAATCCATTGACATAAATCGTTCATGGGCGAAAATTGGGTTATGTTGGTCCTGGAGGGTCGACGGCGCGATCTGCTAGTTTTCGGATATGAGTTATCCATCCGAGCCATTATGGACGTATTTTTCCAATTGACACGTATGAAGGAATCAATGTTGGACTTATTGGATCCTTAGCTATTCATGTGAGGATTGGTCATTGGGGATCCACAGAGAGTCCGTTTTATGAAATATTTGAAAGATCAAAAGAGGTACGGATTTATTTACCACCAAATAAAGATGCATATTATATAGCAGCAGCGGGAAATTCTTTGGCCTTGAATCAGGGTATTCAAGAACAGGTTCTAGCTCGATACCGTCAAGAATTCTTAACTATTGCATGGGAGCAGATTCATTTTAGAAGTATGTTTCCTTTCCAATATTTTTCTATTGGAGCTTCCCTCATTCCTTTTATCGAGCATGATGACGTGACTCGGGCTTTAATGAGTTCTAATATGCAGCAGCGCCAAGCAGTTTCTCTTTCTCGGTCCGAGAAGTGCATTGTTGGAACTTGATTGGAACGCCAAACGGCTCTAGATTCAGGTGTTTCCGTTATAGCTGAACATGAAAGGAATATTATGATTTTGTTTTACCTATTTATCTAGCGTCGTAGAAAATGTCTTTTTTTTGGGTAAAAATGTCTTTTTATTTAGAACCTATTAGTTTTGATTTATTTGATAAATATTTGATGAATGGGGAAGAATTGTGAAAATTGAATATAATTTGCATATTTATTTTTAGAACTGGACGATCAATTCAAAGGTTCTATTTATTAAAAAAATAGTGTAGTCGACTCTCCTGCAGCCTGCCGAAAAAAAGATTAGCGAGCCATAGGTGAGATTCTCTTTTGTAGGCTTTGCCATTCATTATTCTTATATATAATAAAAAATAATGAACCGTTAGAAGAAACATGCAAATATAATCTTAAAGGCTTTTTGTTATATCCGGTGTTCTAAATATCGTCGATATATCTTCTATATCGGCTGATATACGGTTTTGGAGGGAAAACGATACGATATGCTAGATTTATATCTTGTAGTTTTGGGTAAATATCGGTCGATATATCGTATTATCGCCCGATATATCTATCCAAATATCATTATATTTTCCTAATTTTATTTGGCTTATCGCTTTTTAGACAACATTGGTAATAGACTCGACCCGACCAGTAATAAAGTAGGGATGGATCCACTAAGGAGGTAGATGGGGCATGTGTCTCATTTGAAATTTCAGAAAATAAAATTTAATATATATTATATACAAGATTTTGGAATTTGGGTATCTATTATATATGTTTGTTATATAAATAGAGCATAATGAGACTTTAGTCTAAGTAGTGATATGTTTTGTTTCTCAACAAAAGGCCTTGGGTTCAATTTCAATTAGCCATATTAGTTTTGGATTATTTTTAAAGGATGAATATCATTATACTTTTTTTTTAAAGAAAATAACTTTTATATTATTATGACTAAATTGATTTAAAATATTGTTTTATTTTTTTAGGATATTTGTAAGACGTATAATATGATTTTTAACTAAATCTTGATCTTTGTGGCGTACCTGCTAGTGAAAATCCCAAGATCCATCCTATGTTGAAGGATAAGTTAAAGTTGAAACTGCTAAGAAAAAAGCCTGTAATCCATTTAAGCTTTTCTTCTCTGTAGATTCATATTCGGTTATTTATTTTTACATCAATTCTTCTAAAATAAGATTCGAACCTATAATCAACCACTTCATATCATCGCTCTACCACTGAGTTATTGGGAAAAAACTTATTTAAAAAGCCAACTATTTGTATTTTCATACATGACATTTATGATACATAAGTATTTTTTTAAAACATATCTCCAATATATCACGGATATCTGATATCTGATATGAAAATCTCTGGGTTGATACGATACCGATGTCCGATATTTAGAACATTGGTTACATCTCATCTCCAAAACTTCCATATTTTTATATTTCAACCCTAAAAGTTCATGTCTATTTTCCATTTTTATAACTTTTCTTCCATAACAAAAAAAAAACATATGCTATCTATGATCCGTTAGAATTTGACTTTGGTTAGCCTGTTATAACTAGGGACTTGAGATAAAGGTGCGTTTCCTTATCTCTCCTTAAAAAATAAAAATACTATAATCCTTTTTTCCCTTCATCTTCAACCTTGCCATAATCATCTTTTCGATTGACATTTGAAATCTTTTATCAGTTCTTTCTTGTAGTTGGAAATTGGTATAAAAATGAGCATAATCTGCACTGCAACAACCTATAAAACATAGGTGAAGAGGAAACACTTTTTTTATCTACAAATAACCATATTTCAAGCTCAAATATTCGAGTGGAAGATGACCGATGAAGCATTTCTGTCATTTACCAATCATTTAACAGATTTATGGAGTAACCAAATATCCATATACGATGCTAATTAAAACTAACCGAGGGGAGATTTTTCAACATTTTAATGGTTTTAGCGGTGAAATTTAGAAATATGAACTTCTAGGGGTGAAATTTATAAATGTGGAAGTGTTGGGGGTGAGATACAAAAAATCCAACTTTAAAAGTATAGTAAGAATAGAATCAAGGTTTTAACTTTCATATATAATCGTAAGACCCGAGCATACAAAAAATTATAAATATATATACAATTAAAAGTAAAATACAGAAAAATTGCAATCCAAAAGTGGTTTGCCTTTTAAATTGGAGCATACTTCCACACATCTGACTTCATTTTCACAATTTCGGATCCTTGCTCTTAGATCTATTCCATAAAAGGAGGTTCGAAATTTTCAATATTCTTGTCATTTTAAAATATCGACGCCGTCTATAATGTCTCATATTCTTATTATTAACGTCATGTGCGAAATACCTTTCCTTTAGGATGTAATGATCCAAATGTGCCAGATGCTACGGTGAGTGGCGTGTCGATGTGTCTGATATGCGCCTGACATAGACACCAAGCAAATAAAAGTATTTATTAGTGCTTCTTAACTCTCTTTGAAATTATGTTGTGCTGACTTCACTGTTTCCTTTGTTATTATTCTTCATTGACAATCGATGTGTATCTATCCTAACAATCAACATGATTGCTTGATATTCCGTGTTGACGACAAATGACTATTGTCAACCGCTGGGTTTAGTTTGTTCTTGTTTCAAAATTATTTGTTTATTTTTATTTTTTACTTTTCACACTTCTATGTATATAATTAATTGTTTTATTGATTTTTTCCGTACTATCAAATATTATTAAGGTAAATTTTGTTAAACACTATTGATCTTTCAGGATTTTTGAGATACCATCATTAAACCTTAAAAATTCTATGGGACCCCCGGGGCACCACTTGGACAACGATCTTTCTTAACCGTGACATTTTAGGAATTTGTTCTTCCGGGGTAAATTATAGATTTGCCTCTATAAACGAGTGACATTATCAACTATTTTCACGGGATTTTGATTTTGATGTATTTTTCGTGGTCACCGAGTTAAATCGTATATCATTTTTCTTATGTATCCCATTTTTCTTATATACCGTATCATATATAACTAAGTAATTAAGCATATAATTATATATGTTTACAATCATATGGTTAATTTAACAACATAGAACCATATATTAAATAATTTAGTATATTGCAAGTTGCAAAATTGACACAATTAACGCTTACATATATGCAAAGTGCAAGAAGATTTGGAGCCGCAAAGGTCAAAAGATTTAGGGCTTCAAAGTAGATGAGGGCTTTGGATTTGGGGCGTCTAAAGAGTTTCTAAAGGTTGCTAGTTTAAGTGGAGTTTTTGAAGGCGAAGACAAATACGAGGAGAGCTCAAGTAGGGCTTCGATAACTTAGGGCAAAAAATTAGGGTTGAGGCATTTTATATTATTATGGTCGTCAAACCCGACCCGAGAGGCTGCAGACCCGACCGAATAACAATTTGAGTTTCTAAATATGTATCGTCTATATCCCATGCCGTATCACAACTTATTGTATCATACCATATGTACCGTATATCGTATAGATACGATTGGTTTTCCGATACAAAGCATTAATATGTATCAAAAACCATTCATATCGATATATCCCATATCGTACGGTATTAACAACCATCCTGGTCACTTAAGAGAATAAAGTTTTCAATTATAAAAAGTAATAATTTCACAACCGTTAGATGCAAGAGTAAACCATATGGAAATCACATTCTTTTAGTACATTTATGTTTTGAGAAAGGGGTGTTGCACGGCAAAGTTGTGCAGCGCCCTGCGCTACAGAATTAACAGAGGGAGGGCCCACTGCCCCACCTCTATCTGCCCCGGTTGTGCAGGCATTTCACAACTTTTTGTTGCGCAACACCCCTAATTTCTTATGTTTAGCCTTTTAAATTAGGAGATTAAGAAATAGTATGCCAACAACGAGAAAGGAATGAGTTGACTATTTAATTATCACTCCACAAAAAAATTGTAGTCACTTAATTTTGTATAGGGCACAGATTATAGAGCGTAGGTCCATGATATTTTTCACAATGCCGGTCCAAACGTCAACTTTACACCACCTTTTTTTTGATGATCTATGATGTCCATATTCTATGTAGCACAGGTTTGGAAACGGGATACGATACGGATTCGCAGATTCGCAATTTTCCAAAAACCTAGGATACAAGATACATTTTAAAGTCGTTTTTAGATCAACTAAATATGAATATATATTAAGGTATACATACTAATATATAATAATATAAATAAATAATGGCATTATGATAGATATTCAATACACTTTCAAACCTTTTGAGTGCCTTAATTTTCGGGAG
This sequence comes from Agapanthus africanus, assembly GCA_030015575.1. Taxonomy (NCBI): domain Eukaryota; kingdom Viridiplantae; phylum Streptophyta; class Magnoliopsida; order Asparagales; family Amaryllidaceae; genus Agapanthus; species Agapanthus africanus. The sequence continues at coordinate 88,674,308 of CM057337.1, forward strand.
AAAGAGGATGCGTCGATTCGAGAGGCTGGTGAGATTTACTAGTCCGAGCGAAGCCAAAAGAATCTGAGAGTTTATGAGAGTTTTAGATTCCGATACGCGATCGGGGACGATTCGTGAGGCATATACAAATATCCATGCTTCATAGTCCATATTGATCTCCATGTTCTAAAGCACACACTCCATTTTTAATGTGATTTAGATATTATATGCCGATTGACTTGGAGGTGTAAAATGATTGAAAAATTTAAGTTTTTTTGACAATTGTACATTTTACACTTCTAGATCAATGGAAAAATATATCTGAATTACATGAAATTGCTCTACTAGAGTTTTTTGACATCGATTTCAAGATTAATGGTGTTAATTATTTTTTTTATACAATCCAGATGTGTGGTGACTTTTTTTGTACAGTTCTACAAGGAAATTTTCTAGGGAGACTCTTTAAACTTTGTTCTATTTTGTGCGTGTGCACGTATGAAAATGATTGTGAGGATGGATCTAGGAAGTTTTTGTAAGAAGACCATTTTAAAAGCGAATGTGCACCACATTTGGTTGGATGATAGATACCCTCAATATTGAGCTTCATAGCCTAGAACATCGATAAACTATCTTTATGTTATTTAACTACCATCCCTACATCATTTCGGGGAGTAAGATATTCTAGTGTTGAAAAGTTGTTGATCTTGATTCTATAACCATGATACCACTGTTTGAAATATCGTCTTTGACCGATCTATTGGATTTCGACCCCTTACGATATGATTGAACTGATATACTTTTGCCCGATATATCGGCCGATATTTTGAATATCGGTGATTGTGACCCTATCTGATTCAGGTAACGCTTATCTGATACGATTCCAATAGCCGACGATATCTGATATTTAAAACCCAATGAATGGACATATGACATCCAGCTTCCAGATCATATAAAATTTAGTGTATTCATGTTTTAGGCCATGAAGATGAAGACAAATAGTGCCATTCACCCGAAAAAAATAGTGAATACTGACTTTTTAATGGGCAGTAACCTAAGTTTGTTTTGGAAAATGGAGCCTGATCAATCGCATTCTCCAAATTATTATTAAAAATCCGGTTTCGATGAGACATGTGACATCCGACGAGGATGGGACATCTCATAATATGTGGCGGCTGTAATATAGGCACTACAATCCCCCCCCCCCCCAAAATTATTAACATCGCTCATCTTGATCTTCATGTCATGTAGTATTGGTATATCAGTTTTCTTGTATATATGATTTCTTTGTTTTCTTGCACCTGACAGTTGCAAAATAATTGTTTTTGACGATATAATATTTTACAAACCTAGATCAGTGTAGACACAGTATTCGAATCACGGAAAAATTGGCTCCCCTGATTTATGAAATGGAGACAAGATGAACTGTTCCGATCATCCAGAAGAAGTAACATAGCTTATGTTTAATGCTTCCACTTATGTAGGACATACCCCTGCTCCATCTCACTGATATAATATATATGTGGTGGATAGAGAATATAGCTATAGAGTACCACTGAAAGAAAATTTCGAGAGTACCGATCAAAAAGTCAACTATCCAGTCTTTTTTGGATATTAGCATCGTCCATCTGAATTTTCCTATCCTGAAACGCGGATACACCCATTTTCAATTGATTATATACTCTTTCCACATTGATTTAAGGATATAAAATGTCTTACAGTTGATCAACCATTACTTTTGCAAAACTCCGCAGCTAGGGAATTTTATGTATCCCTGTTTTACGGTATGTGAATATCAAGATGAAAGGTGCTGATCACCTAAAAAGGTTTTGGACGTTTTTTAGATCACTCTAGAAAATTCATAAAGATTTCGCTCTAGATATTCGTATAATAGATTATAGGGTGATGTGTTTCTCAATGGTCTCCTAGGGTAACTACTTTAAGGAGTTGCTTAAAATATTATATTTCTTCAGCTGACTTTTTAGGTGTAACTAAAAGTTTTATGCTCACATTGTTCATTGGGTTTATATGTTGTAAAACGGATGTTTATTAAAGATCATGTAATGTGAACAGTGAATCGTATAGCCAACAATCAAGTGGTCTACCGTCTAATATGATCTGTCATCAATAAACCATTTATTTTTAACCACTTGGTGCATTTGTTTTGTTGATAGTTCTCAGGATTTCATGATACTTTATAACGAGACATGTAGATTAAGGAAAACTATATTCAGTATATGTGGATGGTATACTAGGAGATTTTCAGCGACTCCAGGGGGTGTTTTTTTTTTGGGGGTGGGTGGGTTACATCAGGAGTCACCTCAGTAACACTTTATATGTTTATGTGCTTGACAAGTAGATACATGCATGTGAGCCAACACACATACACACAATGGAGGACAAAGGCCCTAGGAGGGGATTTCCTCCCATGGCGCAGAAAAAGTCATCGATCGACTGTTTGTTTTGATGATCGGTACCCACCATCCTCATCTTCATCGGCTAAGGTGTAGACATACCAACTTTCATGTGCTTCTTACATTTTTCACCGTTGATTTAGAAGATGCAAAATTAATGGTTTTTCGACAATAGAAACATATTTAGAATTTTCACATCACTAGATCAACGGTGAAAAGGTGTTAGAATCATATGAAATTTCGTTGCTCTACATCTTAGAAGATAAGGATCAAGATGGGCAGCACCGATCATCGAAAAAATCGGTGGAGGGTACACTCCTTTCAGCGCATAGGAGGGTTTCCCTCCTATGGCTTTCGTCCTCCATATATATATATATATATATATATATATATATATAGGGTGCGGATCCGTTAGGGCGGGTTTGTGTTTTTTCAAATTCACGAACATTTTCGTGCGGCGTCCTACGAACGATCCGTTCCGTTCAAGTTGTGTATGGAGTCGTATCGATCTGAAGTGTTTTGCATGTGTCGAAACATATGGGTTTATTTCAGCCGAACTAATTTTAAAATTTTAGTACTAGGTTCGACACATGCAAGACACTTCCGATCGATGCGACTTTTCATCCATACACTATCTAAGACGTGGATAACAACTTGAACGGAACAAATCGTTTGTAGGATGCCGTGAATTTGAAAAAACATGAACCCGTCATAATGGATCTGCGCTTGCACATGTATATAGGGGAGTGATCTATTACAAATCGGTCGACATTTTTTAAAAACGGAAACTCTTGGTCTACGACATATTTTAACGATCCGAACCGTTAAAGTTGATCATCCCACCCTTAAATGTTGTGTATGAAAAATCAAAGGATTTGAAGACATCTGACCTATGCATCGATAGGTGTAAAAATGAACGTCTTTGGATAATGCTACATAAACTTCATCCGATGCATATGTTAGAGATTTTTAAATCCTTTGATTTTTCATACACATTCATTTAAGAGTGGGGTGATCAACTTGAACGGTTCGGATCGTTAAAATATGCCTTAGACTGAGAGTTTCCATTTTTTAAAAACGCGGACCGGTTTGCAATGGAGCACTCCCATATATATTTATATGCATATAGTATGACTATATTGGATCCATATTGCGATGTGCAAAAAATTATGAAGAAAATCTCATATATTCAAACATTGGTATAATTGTTTGCACACATCTTAACATGGATCCAAAGGTTAAAAATCCTATCGATAGGAGCATAGTTATACTCTCTCTATATAATAATGAAGAAAAGAGGCCCTATGAGGCTTTTTTGTCAGGTGGCGTCAAAAAGTACACCCCCAATATTTTATTCGACGATTGACACCCATCATCTCCATCTTCAACATCAAAGATGTAGAAACCTAATTTTGTGATTTTATCATTTTTTCACCGTTGAATTAGCTTTATAAAAAGTTCAATTGTCGGTAAACTGTTAATTTTGCACCCACTAATCAACGATGAAAAAGTGATGGAACCACATGAAATTTGGTGTATCCACATCTTAGATGATAAAGAGATGATGGGTGCAGGTCGTCGAAAAAAATCGCGGAGGGTGTATTTTTTCGACGCAATAGGAGAAAATTTCCTCCTATGACATCTTACCTTCATATATATAATGGAGGAAAGAATATATATATATATATATATATATATATATATATATATAGAATGGAGGAAAGAGGCCTTAGGAGGCGTTTTCGTTCACCTTCCAACATTTTATTCGACGATCGACACCCATCTTTATCATGTAAGATCTTGATACACCAAATTTCAAGTGATTCTACCATTTTTTCACCATTGAATTAGCAATGTAAAAAGTTTTATTGTTGGTAAACCGTTAATTTTTCACCCACTAAATCAACAGTGAAGGTAGAATGATATAAAATTTGGTGTATCCATATCTTAGATCATGAAGATGATCAACGACGATCGCCGAAAAGAATCGTGGAGGGTGTATTTTTTGGATGCTACAGGAGGAAATTCCCTCCAATGGCACATTTTCTCCATTATTCTCTCTCTTTATATATATATATATATATATATATATATATATATAGGAGTGCTCCATTGCAATCCGGTCCGTGTTTTTAAAAAACGGGAACTTCCGATCTATGGCATTTTTAACTATCCGAACCTTCCAAGTTGATCAGCCTACCCTCAAATATATGTGCATGAAGAATCAAGAAATTTGAAGACCTCTAACTTATGCATCGATGGGTGCAAAAATGAACGTCTTTCGATAATGCAACATATACATCATCCGATGCATAGGCTAGAGGCCTTCAAATCTCTTGATTCTTCATGCACATATATTTGAGGATAGGCTGATCAACTTGGAAGGTTCGGATCGTTAAATATGCCGTAGATCGGGAGTTCCCGTTTTTTAAAAAAACATGGACCGGTTTGCAATGGATCACTTCCCTATATATATAATGGATGGGCTGATAGAAGTTGTGTAAAATTGGAATTCAAGACTGATCTTGGCATGCTGGTAATTGCTACCTAGAAACTTCTGGTGAGACGCAAACCTCGCGACAAGCTTTTAAATTTATCACCAAATAATTGGGAACATTGGGCAAAAAGATGCGAATACAACCCTTACTTTTATACTAAATAATTGCAAAAGAAATGTGAAGTAGATCTTACCTAGGCGCTAAGTATTTACTCACTAATAAATTAAATAAATACAAGATATGATGGTTAAACTTTGCCTAAACTTCAATCGTAGCAAGATTCCTGTAAATCATCTAATAAACCTAATTTAAAACATTAACGAATTAAATACATAGCGAGAATTTAAGACCTCATCTATCCTTAAACTAATGTGCAAATTCAGTTTTCATCTTATCCTAAACTTATTCGAATGAAATCTTATATGACTAATCCAAATCTTCACACTGGTTGGATACCGACTTCAAAGCCCAGCTACAGTTGGGTAAGATGCAGTGATGCACAGGCCTGTATGTCCTGCGTTGGTCTGCTGAGGTACCTCATCAACAGTATAATGCTCTAGTAACAAAACTGTTCATCTTTTATGTGTGGTAGGCTTTACATGAAGTCAATCACTATGTTGAACTCAGGGTCTATGTTGAACTAGTGCAAATGAAAGAATATCACCTTCTAAATGGTCTTTCCTATTTTCATATTTGCTTAGTCCATGCTGTTTTTTGCTTTAAATTCTCAAATTCATTCATTCATTAGTAATATGATCTTTAGACAGCCTTATGTCAATTTGGTTAATTGATCTCTTTCTTTTCCTGTAATTGTTTTCTATATGCTAGATGCTTGTCTTTTAATGTAGTTTCTTTTCTCAGGAAGCTATCGCTGGCAAATGTTCAGTCATCTGCACTTCAAAGGATGAAAGGAATCCACAGCCTTCCAAGGATGCATTGGTAAAGGCTGATTACATATTTTATCGCGCTTTTGATGTTGGGACCCTTGCAGTATCTGATAAGTTACCAGATAAAATTGCTTCGATTGATGGTATGCATTTTGTTACTTTTATCACCTTTTGATATATGACATTGTAATTCTCGATATTTCTATTTCGTTTCTCTGTGTGGATGTTCATAGTCAAGTTTCTGTTAAACCGAGAGAATCAAGTGGAACACGCTTTTCCAATATCTAAGGCTAATGGCTCAGATATAAAAGAAAAAGCAGAGGCAGGTCCTGCTATAAATGCTCTATCGAAATATGAGGCTTTAAAGTTAGATGAGAACGAGGCAAAAGGTACGGCTTTAGAGCTAGATGAGAACAAGGCAAAAGTTACTGATCCTGTCGTGTCAGTATCATCAAAAGGTAAAGTCGTTGAAAAGAAGACTGAAAATGAAGCCAAACCTCTTCTTGATGGAAGCAGCGATCCAAAATCTAAAATCAAGTCATCTCAAAATGTTGGAGAGGCTAATAACTCTTTGGCCCATCTTGTTGATAAGAAAGTCACTTCACTTAAGAATAAAGCTCAGTCAGATATAGGTGATAATAATCCTTCTAAGAAGATGAGAACGACCCGTGACGATTTGAAGACAGATGATTTGCAAAAGAACAAGCATGCAACAGGTGCAAACAATGCGGTTGTTAAACCTGTTGAAGATGATTTCATCAAGTCATCTCAAAATGTTGGAGATGCTAATAACTCTTTGGCCCATCTTGTTGATAAGGTCACCTCAGTTGAGAAGACAGCTCAGTCAGATATAGGTGATAATAATCCTTCCAAGAAGATGAGATTGACCCGTGATGATTTGAAGACAGATAATTTGCAAAAGAACAAGCATGCAACAGGTACAAACAATGCGGTTGTTAAACCTGTTGAAGATGATTTCGCTAAAAGTTTAACCCAAAACAAAGAGAGCTTTGAAAAGATGAATCTGAGCGAGAAAAAAGTCAAGTCCTCAAACATGACAATACCTAAAGTGCTTCCTTCTGATCCTGTAAAAGGCAATACAAAACTAGAGCTTCAGACGATGGAAGTTACTCAAAGACCAGATGTGGTGAGTTCTCCTATACACCATCATGCTCATAAATAACACAGCAATCTACTAAACCTCACATCATTTTCTCTGTGGTGAGGTTCATCCTCAGTTGGATTGGCAACGTTAAACAGCTTTGATCCTGATCTGTCTTAGTAGATCATTGACTACATAAATTAGCTACCTTTACAGTAAATCAACCTATGACATGGTGCGATCATTGTTGGTGAATTGAATTATGCTTTTATGTTGTACAGCCAGTGGATTAGTACCCTTAAAGTTACATATAGACCTTTTATTTCTCATGATGGACATTTTTGTCAATATGGCTAAGATATTACTAAGTTCCTTATATTTATATTTGCTCCCCCCTCCCGTGTTATTCATATGCTCAGGAATAGCTTTTACCATATCTTGTAATAGTAGAGGCATTTCATTTTCTTCTCATATGTGTACATGACATCGTCTCTGAAATTTATAACAAGTTTGTGAAACAAATTTATCTGGCTGTTTTTTTAGTTTTGTTTAACATGCTTATTATTGGAAATAAATTATCTTTATCGAATTCATGGAGCGATGTTTTTGCTTTAATCATTAGTCATTTTATTGGTTCCATAACGTAGATCTCTAATCTTTTGGTCCTTCACCGTTAATTTGGATAATTGATTCCATTCAACATATCTCCATGGTGCAAAATACTGATACACAAATTATAAAGTTTACCTTTTCATCAAGTGGGCTGTGGGTGAAATCCAACGGTTTTCTGGTAATAAGACATTTTTCACTACTGGATTTAGGCAAAAGGTACTGAAATGATATTGGTGTATCTTTCTTCGAACCGTGAAAATTAAGATGGACAGTGGCAACCGTCCAAACATATTGGAGAGCTGACTTTTGATTGTCTTAGAGCAAAATTCCCTCCTATGGGACCTTATTTATACCCATTATTTTTGCATCTTACCGTTTGTTACTGATCCTTAACTGAATTATCTTATGGAACCGATTAACCCTACTAGTTAAACATCTGTTCTTTTGAGTTTGAAGCTGGTGAGAATTAATCAGATTTGAAAATTTTGAGCAATTTAATTTACATTGTTACAGCTTGAAATAAATAGAATTGGTTACATTTCTCTAATAAATACGAACGATTGGGATGTAAAGCATAGGCATTGAAACTACCAGTATTGTATGTACCCTGCGGCAAGTCAATATGTACTTTTCATAATATATTGATTATAGCATGTCATTCCAAATTCAGTACACCAAATGGCTTCATTTGCTTGATGAATGACTTCCTAAAGATATTTTCTTTTCTCTCTGGCTGCCGGGAAACTCATTTTGTGAATCCTTTTACTCTATTGGCAGGATAGAAGCAAATGGTTCAAGGGAATTGTAAGCATCCTTCTCTTCAGGGTTTTTTTCTTCTTGTGGTCATTCATTGTATGGTTAATTTGAGAATTTATATTTTTTTTATCTAACTCCTTTATATATGAGGTTTAAGCAATTTCATCATTGTTACTTTTGTGTCTTGCACGTACTTCTAGCCATGGGCAGATAAAATGCAGAAGGCTCATGAACAGGGAACATTAATGTTACTTCAGAATTTAGATCGATCCCTCTCATCGTCAGCTATAGAGGTACTATTCTAATCCTCTTGACTTTGGAAATAAGTTCATTGTGTTCTTCATCAGACCTTTGTTTACTGTTACTGATGTAAAGGTATGTTTAGTTAAGTTATTTTAGGTTATATTTGCGACAAGCTGGGTATTCATGGCATGTATGGTCTAGTTTGCAGGGGAGGGTTACATTTTAGCTACATATTAGTTGCATACAAGGTTGTTAAAAGCGCTAGGCACTGCTAGGTGGTTGGGATGAAGTCTTGTTGTTGTCGTCGCAGTGCTAGGTGGTTGGGGTATCACCTAGCTCTTGGCGCTAAGGCAGGTGCTTAAGCACCGCCTAGGACGGTTTTAGTACTTCTATTTAAATATGTTTAGGAGTGGGATGATTAGGTTTTCTAGTGAAGAATCAAGTCATGCGTTTTATTGTACCTTTGGGTCCGCAAACTGTTTAACCGTACTCAGGGGCGGAGCCAAGGGGCAGGGGCCCGGCCCCCCCAAGCTCCGGCGAACTGCCCTATGTATATTATGTTATGCTGAGTATTATCTTAAATAAATTGGTGTAGTTGCCTTTCATGATGCATCAGTGTGCCTAGCTCTGTTGGTTTGGCTAAAGTCTCATGGGTTTGAGGTTGGTGTGTTCTACTCCTCGTTCACAACATTTTTTTTCCTTATTTCTTTTTCCTTCTTTCCAAAAAATAAAAATAAAAAATCCTGCCATATATAATTGTTTATTGTTTCTCTTAAGTATCAGGACTGTCTACCAAAAGAAAATATCCATGCAACATATGATTTAAACATATTTTATAAAAATTATCGACTATCTACCATTTTGGTTCTTTCATACTGTCCATGTCAATCATATAACATGCTATACCTTTTGTTTCTTATATATTCATTTTGTTCCTTTATTAAATTTTCATTTTTACACTTTTATAAAAGAGAACCTTTATTCATACTTTAGAGCTATGAATTCTAGTTATAAGCATAATACATAAAATCTAATTAATAGTCATAATTTAAATCCAATTAGCTCACTTCTATCGATATACAATATATCTCTTAAAATCTACGAATTATAGAAGATTTTTTAGAGAGTTTAACTTTAATTTTTGGCTAGTTCAGTATACTTAACTTGAAAAAATATAACTATGTAAATGCCTTGTTGACCTTTTAGTAGATCTGCAATTAATTTTTTGAACACATGCTCCTAATACATATATACTTGGGTCCCCCATGGAAAATTTTCTGGCTCCGCCCCTGACCGTACTGATACTCTATACCGACCACATGCAATCAATGTGTGTCATCAACAATCATGCAGTATATAAAAAAAACTTCTCTAATTTAAGCTGCAGAAGTAACTATAAATTTCTGTAAGTAACGATCCCTGGATTGACTGCATACACCCCCGTACAAGGATAGGATACAACTTGGTTGGTGTGGAGTCTCAGTGCTATTGCCACTGCTTGGCTCATTTATTTCATTAGTGTGCTGACTAGCTTTTGGGAGTGGAGAGGATTTTCATGCATTTAGATCTCTGGTCGGAAGGGTGATGCCATGGCAGTCTTTAATGCTGAGAAAAAAAGGAACACATTTTAGGCGGAATAGAAAAAACACCGTTTGTTTGAAAAATACAGCGACAGATTTTTGAACATCTTGATCTCGGCTTTAATGCGCGTCCCTGCGTGACTTGACTATAATTTCTTAACCATATGAAATTATTCATCTCATTAGAGCTATCAGGAGTAGTTATGCAATCCCCCTCTACCGCTTAATTAAAATTATAAGCCCTGTAGTTTGATGATCTGATACTGTGCACTTAGTCATAGGTTGAGCCTCCAAACTCTTAACAAATATGTTGCCTCCAAAACTTAAATGAAATTATAAGCCTGTTGCAAGCTAGTTTATGAGTAAAAATCTTATTTGGGGAGTATCTTTTAGTCTTGTGATATTTATTTTTACAGAATAATGGAGGGAAGGTGCCATAGGAGGGAATTTCCTCCAATGGTGTCGAGAAAATACACCCTCCACGTTTTTTTTAGACGATCGGCATCCATCATCATCATCTTTAGCATCTAAGATGTGGATACACAAAATTTTATATGATTCTACCACTTTTTCACCGATTTAGTGGGTGCAAAAATTAACGATTTACTGACAATAGAACTTTTTATATTGCTAATTCAACGGTGAAAAAGTGGTAGAATCATATGAAATTTGGTATATCCACATCTTAGATGGTAAAGATGAAGATGATGGGTGCCAATCGTCGAAAAAATAATGTAGGGTGTATTTTTTCGACGCCATAGGAGGAAATTCCCTCTTATGGGCCTTTTCCATTATTCTCTTATTTTTATATGTTTGTATATTTTCTTTTATTAAACTCTGCACTAATATACATATTGTTGTGATTGCTAATAGCAACTTAGATCAAGTGTAACTTTTGTTCATAAAACCGTCTGTTTATTACAGGATATCATCTATCATGCTTTTAAACAAAGTTGCAGTGCAAAGGTCATACCGTTTATGCCTCCTTACCATAATCCTCACTACGGTACGTCTTTCTACAATTCCAATGTCATTGTTGCGGGCGAACTTTAAAATACGAAATAATATAAGCAGTGAGATTGGATGAAATTTTTAGCCTTGGTATAATTACCTTTCATCTATGTATGCCAGTAACATAATAATTAACTAGCTTTCTTTTTAGGTCAAGCATATGTTATCTTTAAAACCCCTGATGCAGCAGCTGAAGCAATACAAAGGATCAACAAAGGATGTTTAATGCTACCAAATGGAAGGTACTCGGTTTGTTTTCTCACTGAATTATATACCACTGTCCTTTCAAGGTTGGGATGTTGTGTTGTGAAAGTCATCACTAATTAGTTTCAAGTGTCATTTCTTTCTTTCTTTCTTTATTAATTATAATATTTATTTTCCATCCGTATAGCTCACTGCGTATGGGCTTTCGTGTAACTATATTTATAGAGACGATTGTTACTTGATCTGGCATTAATTTTATGTTGAATTCTTGGTCTTTACGATGTTGAAATACTTCATACATCAACATTGGTGGGCAAAATTAAAAAATAAATAAATATGCAGGTTCCTACTAATTCTGTGTGTTGACTGTCTCGGTGTTACTAGCCTTCTCATCACTTCTACACCATATGCCATTATGTATTTTGGTTGATTGCATAGTTATTTTATGCAGCCCCCTTATAGCAAGTAAAGGTATGTTGCCACTACCTACAAAGGCGAACACATTCCCCGGTCATCTGTCGTTTAACAATCTTAGGAAGATGCAGAGAGAAGACTCGGTACTGGCCTTGCCTTTCATTCTTAGAAACATTAGCATACAATTTTTTTCTCTTTTCTGTAAGCTTATATCCTGTTGTGTGTTTTCAGAGGAAAGCTGTGTCAACATCCCATTGCTCTCAGCCGAACACTATAGAGTACGAGATGGCAATGGAGTGGATTCTAGGGCAAGAGAAAGCTGCCTACCGTTTTAATCGGCTACATAAGGTGGCGATCTTTTGTGGTAATATTATTTTCAATTCCTCCATTCTTTGTACTTATTAAATTCTTGTGATTTGTTTGCAGATGCATCATGATGATGTGATGAAAGTTAAGAAGAATGTGAAAACCAATAAGTAGGAATTATATACTCTGACTATTCTTCTTTAAGCCATGCTGTCAATCCCTCATCAGGTATGAAAATGTTGTTGCTTTTTTTTTACATCAAGGGTTCTGAAAATCTTCCTATTCATGTACTTGGGATGTTTCTTTCATACTTATAATCTGATGACGACAAATAGTAATAAATATTGCGGGCTGCCCAATTTTGGTAGAAGGGTGGCATCATACCGATGCGGTCGAAACCATGAAGCTTTGATGGGAAGCTGCTGCAATTAAGTGTCGGCTATTTTTTTTGGTTATTTTTCTTGGAAACGAGGACATGGGGATATGGGCATTGTCCAATGGGGGAAACTAGGCTTATTAAAGTCGAGGATGGTTAGTCTTGTTGATAGTTCAGGGGTTAAAGATGGTCCACTGTAAAAATGTATACAGCTTGTATCTTACTTCTGTGGCTTTAACCCCATTTATGAAAAAGATATTGGGCACCGAAGTTTATCAGCTAAGATTTTGTGCTTTGGTTTTTTTTAAATACCCAATTTATTATATATGTCTGGTTCTAGTTCTAATGTAACATTTTGAAATTATGGGTTTCTATGAGAGTGGAATCAAATTTGTAATGGGATAATTTCATCTTAGTCATGCCGTTCCAAAAACTTGCTGTGATGAATCGGCTCGCATACCTTGGGAGTCAAGAAACGAGTCTGGGTAAAACTAATGTGCATGTGTGTGGTTTCTGATGTTTATGGTTTTACCCCATTTATGGAAAAAGAGATTTGTCACTGATGTATTTCAGCAGTGATTTTGTTATGTTTCTGAGCCTGGTTGTAGCTTTAATGTTTCCATTTGGCCTTAATGGGTTTTTGGTTTAGGATTAGAATTGATTTCATTTGTTATAGTTGTCATTAAAAAAGGGTGATATGTTTATTTTGTCAATACAATTGAAATAAGTTGCTGTGTGAAATCGGTTCATGTGTCCCCTGGAGATCAAGAGTCGAGCTTTCCAGGAACTATTGTGCTTGTGCCATTGTTCCCAAATATATATATATATATATTAGATGAGGAGACTACGTTGGGGTTCATCACAACTTTTGATTAAAATTGCTTCCGGCTTACTAATATAAACTTCGCTTGAGACGGTCAAGTTCGCTATGGATTTTCATCCTCTACACACAAAAGGGGAAATATTTCAAAATTTTAATTATGCATTGCTATTGCTTTTGCACATAGGATGCATGTGTATTATAAAGATCATGCATCAAAAGGATTTGATGTTGACATCTTCATAATGTTTACTAAAAGGCTAAGAATTCATTGTCTTAACTTAAAAGCTTGATTCTTTCATTTCAAATATTTCAGTTATGATGGTGACATATTTTTAATATTAAATTCGAATAAAACGTGGGATCGACACATGTCCCCATCCATACAGTAGAATTAGAGATGGAGATAATCATCTCTCTTTAAAAACCTAACGTTTTATATTCAAAACATCTATTTTTAACAAGAAAAAAAATCGATTTGTTAAAACTCTTTTAACACAGTGCGAGTTACATGAGACGGCTTGCATATATATATATCTACTATTATAATGGTAGCTTTTTTGTGATGTCCAATGATTTTGTAGCTCATTCATATCCATCATTTCTTATAAATACAAGAAAAATAGAAAAAATATTATCATTTATACGGGATCAAAAGACACCATGTTATTATAACAAGACAAATTATAATAAAGACAACTCTCACACCAACTTTTGAAATTCAAATTCAAAATCCAAAGTCTTGAACGTAGAGTTTTTAACAGCATCAATGACATGTATTTATGGAGCCAAAATTCTATGGAGGATAAATTATGGAGTGATATAAAAAATAGTTATGTGCATGAAGAAGGGAAAGAGTAAAATAAGTACAAATGTGCATGGAGCGGGCAAAAATACTGGTGTACATATATACACCATCAAGTTAGGGGTTTTATTTTCTGGTCCCCATACGCTCCCGCTGCCGCTCTCATTTTTCTTAAGAACCGCCGCCATTTCGATTCCCCTCAAAATTTCTTGGGTTTCATCTCATCCCAAAATGGTGCGAATCTCCCTCTTAAAATTTTCTAGGTGTTTTTTTTCCCTTTGATGATTTATCTTCGATTGGATCTTCTCCCAAACGACATTGATCTGTTGAATCCCCCAGCGGAGCTCGAGAAGACACAAGCTCAATCGCCTCGTACAATCCCCCAACTCTTTCTTCATGTTGCGCTCTTCTCTCGTTACTCTCTTTCTATCTCTATTTTTTTTTGTTGCTAACAGATGAGATTTTAACCATTGGCTTCAGATCTGTGTTGTTTTGATTCTAGGACGTGAAATGCCAGGGATGCTTCAACATGTAAGAAAAATTCTCGCCCCTTAAAACTATTGTTTTTTAGATTATTCTAATGATTGATATTTGTTTGTGATTATGGTAGTTAAAATTTCCCTGAAATTTTAGGGAAAGGATAGTTCAAGGCCAGCATGAAAAATTAGAAAGAAAAAGTATAAATAAAGGATATTGTGTATCTCATTGGGTTGTTCTGCGTATGATTATATCTCTGAATGGGATGTCCCAAATTGTGTAGGTCATTGTGTTTATCCGTGTATGATTATCAAAACGAATGGGATATTCAAATTTCATTAGTATAAGCCCCATTGAGTGTGTCCGTAACAGATTTGAGGCAGCTTCATAGAGGATAAGATGAGAAAGAACCGACTGAGATGGTTTGGTCATGTGCAACGGAGACCAATCAATGCCTCGGTTAGAAAAAAATGACGAAATTGTAGTTGGTGGCAACCAAGGGTAGGGATAGACCTAAATGAATATTGATAGAGGCAATTAAGAACGATAATTTAACCAAGAAGACGGACCTTAACAGAGCAGAATGAAAGAGAATGATTTGTATAGCCGACCCAAAATTTTTGGAATGAAGCCTTGCCGTTATTGTTGCTGTTATTATTTATAAGTTCAGAATATTTTTGAATGCTAGTTGTATCGTTAATAAAAGATATATGTATTTCCCAACCTTCGTCACAACTTCAGAGTTGTATTCTACGTAGCATGGGTTCGGATACGGATATGAAATACGATATAATATGGACTCGCGGATTCACAATTTTTTAAAATCCCAGGATACATGATACGTTTTTATATCGATTTTTAGTAAAAAAATATGAATATATATTAAGATATACATATACATATGAATATACAATAAAATAAATAATGCCTTTTTGTTAGATATTCATTGCAATTTCAAATTTTTGAGAGCTTTAATTTTCAAGAGAGAGTAGAGCGGTCGATTCGAAAGAGATTGGTGAGACATTTACAAGTCTGAGCGAATCTGAGAGTTTCCAAGAGTTTCGGACTTCGATACGCAATTGGGGACGATTCATAAGGCATCTAGAAGTATCCGCGCTTCATAGGTTGTAGTGCAGTGGAAGAGACATGTAAGATGCATACATGATTGATGTAAAATGCAGACTGTCTACAGAGTAGTAGAATACTTATCTTGTAACCCATTGAGATATCTTTTTGTTTGGTTGAAAGTCACCATCTGTTTTTTTGTGTAGTTTTATTAAGATTGTTATGGGGATTCTAAGTGAGGGGCTATTATTTTCAGATGCAATGCAAGATGCAGAAAACATATAAAAAAATATGTTTGTCTATCTTCACAATCATGGGTCTAAAATTACAAAAGAATCATCATGTATTTCTACTTGATTTGTGATGTGTGAATCAAAATAAGATGTCATGTTGTGTCATTCTCCTCATGGCATAGGACATACATTACGTTTGACGAGATGGTATTGATACTTTTACTCGAAGTACTTTGTATTTTTATATTACTTTTGAGAAGCATTAGTTGACGTGAGCCTTTATTCTATGATTTCATATAAATCAGGGTGTTAAAAAATAACGTTCAAGTTTACAGAAATAACCATACATTTACCTGTGATAAGTGATGTCACACTCAAGGTTTATGAAGGGGGGTGTTTGGTTGCTTGTAGTTGGAACACAAATGTGGTTCCAACTGCATGGAAGAACAAATTTTGGTGTTTGGATCGATGATGTTGATGTGGGCCCATGTAGTTGTAACTACAAATTGGATTGTGTTGGAGTTAAAATTCTAACTCCCAAAAGAAACTTGAAATACTTACAGTATTTCCACAATGATCAAAACATGATCAAGAACAAGCCAAAGGCTTGTTCATTACTGGTTGACTCCCCTACCTAAGACAGTCCTCCTCAACACAACAAAAAACAGAGTTGCCTCAACTCAAAATTGAGTTGATTTGGGGACCCCTATTGGGAACCCCCTCCCGATGTCGGGAGGCCCCTAATTGGGGAGTCCCGATACTAAATAGTGTCGGGACCTCTTCTCCTGAATAGGCTTAACCTATTCTTCAGGAGATAGTGAGGGGATTTCCCTCCACTTTCCCTGTAATCGAGTGAGTAGCAGAGGAGTATAAATGCCCCTTGTGTGCAACTAAAAAAGGGATCAAGATCAAAACAAAAAGCTTTCTTTTGCCTTGAAGCTTTGAAAACTTTTGCAAAGTTCACGAAAGAAGAAAAGAAGGTGAGAATACATGAATGAGATATCCCATTCCTTCACTCCTATAATCCCTCTTTATCTCGCTCTCTCTGATCTGGATAGAGAGGGAATGAAAAACTTATACAAGTTCCAGTTCTCAAATGAGAACTTAAGAAGTCATGGCCATGATTTTTCCTTCAAGAGGATGAAAACTTAGAACGCAATATGTTCTTGATTATATGGATAGAACCAAGAACATGGGCCACCCCATGTTCAACATATTTGAGAAATTAACCATCCTATTTCCCACACATAAATAAAAAGAGACAAACCCTTTCTTGAAGAACATGGGTCAAAACCCTATGCTCTTTCATATAAACACATGAATAGAACATTCTATACATTCTGAGACATCAAATTATGTCTCTGATAATGTGTATGAATAGGAAAACCCTATTCATCCTCAGACACATTAATCATATGAATAGAAATCCTATTCATCCCTTAAGGCATGAGAATGTCTTTAGGATATCTATGAACATGAAAACTTGTTCATCATTTCAGACATGAAATATATGTCCTATCCATAATCTATGAATAGGAAAACCCTATTCTCAACCCATTTGTGAATATGAATACCCTATTCACTCGTCAAACCCGTAGAGTATGTCTGTTTTAGTGAATGCAGTGCATTCATCACATAAACATGGCCCCTAAAGCCACGTTCTTATCTTTTAAACATAAACTCATATGTTCGTTTTGCACAAACCATTGAGAATGATATCACACTCCTAATAGGTGCTTGAAACTCAAAATAAATGAGTTTCATGTCAGAAAACTCCATAACATAGTTTTTGATTTGGCTTGAAGCTGCTTTCGGGAGGCTCCAAAATGGCCTCGGCTGCTTCGGGTCCCTTGGGAGGCCCTAAATGGAAACATCTTTGTTTCCTTAACATATGCGGACCTCATCTATAGGTCCTATCTACACTTTGAATGAAGTGTTCCTTGCTTCAAATGAAGTAGTGTGGACCACATCGAGAGTGTCTTACTCATGCATGACTGGTGTGGACCTTACTTAGGGTGCCCCATTTGCATTTTAAATAAAATGCCACCTATACTTCAAATGAAGTATTACCTATATTTCAAATGAAATGATATCCTTAGGTTAAAGAGGTTAGTGTGGACCCTATCTAGGATGACCCACTTACACACCAGCAGAAGTGATGTGGCCCCCACATAGGGCATTGCTCATCAACATTCACCAAGTTGACACAAAAATACCTTCAAGTATTTTCATTCAACTCTCAAATAAGAGCTCGATGTATTTTACATTCTTTGTTCAAATATCAATTTATTTACATTCAAATTGTATATAAACTTGAACAAAATGAATAAAATATATATTTTTGTTTGACCTATGTTTGGTATTTATTTTAAAAATATATACATGAACCACTTCACTATTTTGACGCGATTTGAAATGAGCTAATATGATATCCCGTCCAGGTGCGTCCCGTGACAATATGATGCAATTAACGGTACGCGCTTATGCTGCTGGAAGTCTTGAACTCAGGACCTTTTGGTCAACTTTTAAAATACTAAATAACTTGTATTGTTTAAACTCACATTTGTTTTAACGTTCAATCGCTGGAGGTCTCAAAAGAGGGCAAACGGATTGTTTTGCATGTTGGAACTGCGCTCAAATTGAGCGCACTTCCAACGCATGTGTTGGAGCGCAAGTTTTAAGTGCCTTATTAGCACTTGACCATTTACTCAGGCCGGATCATATATTTTTAAGATGGGCCATTTTGTTTATGTATGAGGGTTTATACTAGAAATAAATTATGTTGACCCAATCTCACACCAATCTTATGTATGATAAGAATAAGAAAAAGTTCCACATATACGGGAACATAATTTAATTAATAATAGATTTAATAATTTTTATTGTGGTTAAGAAAAGTTTGAGATATTTTTCACTGATAAAAGTTGGTATTTTAATTCGTCATAAATGTTTGATTCTATTATTTCAAGTAGGTGCTACTACAACTACAAGGCAACCAAACATTGGTTTTTAAAGCATAGTTCGATTTGCATCCCTACCAAATACTGGAATGCAAATCCAACCACAGCTGTTGCAACATGTAGTTGGAAAACCATGTGGTTTTAACTTCAAGTAACCGAACACACCCATAGAGTAGTTTATTGATTAGTTTATTTGACCGTGAATAAAACCCTTTAATTCAAATCCTCCAAAATTATTAATTTGTTGATTCCATTAAGTATCAAGAATGACAACAAAAATAAAATAGGAAAAATACCCTAAAGCCCTTGCCGAAATCAAACATTTGAAATAGTTTTTCTATATTACATTGGTCCTTCTCACACAAGAAAGAAGAGGAAAAATGTTAGCAGTGGCGGTTTTTTTCCCTTCCAATAATCACAATAAAGGATAATCAATTAAAGTCACCAACCAAAATTTAATATAAAAAACGTCAAACAATGCCTGAAAAAATCATGTATGTAAATTTCTTTGATAAATAAATATTAAGAAAGTAATTGAGAAATGGAAACATAATTTAGAAAGGAAAACAAAACGAAAGAAAACTAAGTAAGAAGAGAATAGTTACAATTGTTCTTGATTAATATATTTCTCAAAGATTTAAATTTAGTCCTGTGTGATAATTTGTAATGTAAAGTTGATGCAAAAACAAAGAAGTGAAAGCGCAGGTTTGTGGATAATTGGCTAAAAATTTCCAGAGTATTTTCCAATCTCTTTTAATAGTAGAATTGTTTGTGAATTTGAGGCCTGCTTTAGGAGATCTAAAATGTGTTGTTTTATCATCTTGGGCCTCTTACATAATAAAGATCTATCTTTACACTTAATAATATAGAAGATAGTTGATGTTAAATATGATAGTAGCAGACATGTATAAGAAGTTAAATTGAGAATTCATGTTTTGTGGTTTAAGAAACAAATCATAGAATGGTAAAAGCTCTCCACAATACTTGATTTTCAACATGTTTAGCACATAATGGAACTATATCAATGTGGCTAAAACGCGAGGGCTATTGTCGATTTGTCATAAAAGTTTAAACATGATGAAGAAATATGAATATTACTAAAGTTATTAAAAGTGGATGTAAACAAATAGCGTAATTTGTAAACAAGGTGTGGGAATTACAGGTTACAATGCGGATGTGATAGATGTTGCCTCTATTAGCAGGAGCATGTGCTGCGAAGAAGTGCTTTTTTTGGTGGTGGGGGTGGGGGTGGGGGTGGGGGTGGAAATGATAATTGAGTTACGAATAGCGAGAAAAGTAGCAACTTTGATTGGACCACTGTATGTTCTCAGGACAGGAACCGGCTTAGAATAATAAATGTCAGCTCCAATTTGTTTGGGCTATGATTGATGGCTATTATTGTTTTGGTGATGAAGTTTTATGCTGATTCTTGTTCATGTTCAATTATGGAAAATATGGATAGTTCAGGTATTGCCTGTATTTTTCTCGTTTGAGTAGAAGTGAGTATGTAGCTATTGCATATACTCCAATATTCTATCCGTATCTGATATGCATTATTTGCTGACAGTTGTGTATATATAGAAAAATAGGAATTATCTCAATCTTGCACCTTTAGAGGCATGTGCAGTTTGCATAGGAGCATCCTGCTCCATAGAATTATTAAAGTTGTCAAGATAAGCAAGTACACAATTTTTATTTCAACCCATTTCCTTATGTTTAAGAAGATGGATGAGACATTTGCGTGAGTTGTGGCGACTGAATGGATGTTGATGTGCCAGATGTCGACATGCTATGTTGGTGATATCTTGGAGACTTGGTTTTATGATTTGAAATGCGTATACTTTTCAGGAAGCGTCATTGTCTGGAACGATAAACTTATATATGGATTCTGAACCTAGTTTTTCTCATGGATTCTGCACTCATGGGCTATGCCATTGTTAGGTTTTTAGGTTAACTTAATTGCTAAATGATTGGTTGCTTAACAAATGTTCCTTAACATGGCACCCTTCAGATTGAAGCATCACATAATATTGTATAATCTATCTCATGGTTCTTTTGTACTGTCCGAATTTTACATATTTAAAATGCTAAATTACACTAAAATATTTCACTACTCTACCTTTAAGCTTTTTAACTACAGTAAGCTCCTGTAAATTGCTACATGTAAGGGCATTTTAGTAAAAAGATTCCCTTGAAATCATATTTTGAGAGAGCTCACTCTAATAAAATAAACTTGACAGTCTAGCGAAAAAATGATAGTTAAGGGTATTTTTAGTGTAATTTAGCCCATTAAAAATGCAAATGCTGTTTGTATCTATAAAAAGAAAAATGCTTAACCTACCGGGCTTGAAATCCTACCAAAACCCATCCAAGAGACGAACACTATGTGCTTGCTTGTTTGACACTAGTATCGAGGTGTTGTGGGTCCCACCATTTTGTCTCTTTGGTAGATCGTGCTAGGATTTCAAGCCGGTAGGTAAATTGGATGAAATGATGACTGGTACATGACATTTCTTATTCGAACCGGAATATTTCAATCTATAGACCCACTTTTAGTGTAATGTAGTTATGCGTTACTGAAGGTTTATGTTTGTTATTCTTTTGCAGAACAACTGTGTTTAGCCACTCGCAGATTGTTGTGGTGTGTGGCAACTGCCAGACCGTGCTATGCCAGCCAACAGGAGGACGTGCAAGACTCACTGAGGGATGCTCTTTTAGAAAGAAGGGAGATTAAACACTTAGGGGTTCAAATCAAGTGTTTGATTTGTTTAATTTTGAACGGTGTTTTGGTTTTAAACTCTTCAGAGTGGTGGATATCTTGGCCAAAACTTAGATCCGATGTTTGATGAGAGATAATTTATGAGAATACTAAATGTGGATGAAATCATCTTGAGATTTTGTGAAGAAACCATTGAAAAGTGTTTGATTTAAATTTGTGAATGCGAAAAATGTGATTTATTTTTTATGTTGAATTTGTTGGTTGAGGAAATATCATATGTCCCTTTCATATCAGGGACTGTGATGTGGTGTTTCAGCTGATGCCACGAGATTATCTGGAGCCAGAGGTTATGTATATCACTATCTCGAGCAATTTGGTTGGTTACGTTCATGAAGTTAATATGATTCATTGATGAGGGCAACAATTGGTTTAGTTTTAGTGCGTGCATGAGTAAATTCGCCGTTTCCGACCAATCTTAGCTTCTTTCTGTTCATGATATGTGGATCATATGCGTAGTGTGAAGGCATTGAGTGGAATGTGATTCAACAATGAGATGTGGCAATCCCTTCTCTGCAATATGAATGCCTGTAT
The DNA here is from genome assembly GCA_030015575.1 of Agapanthus africanus. Classification (NCBI taxonomy): domain Eukaryota; kingdom Viridiplantae; phylum Streptophyta; class Magnoliopsida; order Asparagales; family Amaryllidaceae; genus Agapanthus; species Agapanthus africanus. Next base: position 88,696,357 of record CM057337.1, read on the forward strand.
GCATTTACACATCATGAGTGTCGATGTCTGTCCTTTCATTTTCCAAAGCTGTAGTTACTCGCATAATGCTTTATCATCGGTCATTATCCAACCTTCTAATCAAAATTAAGATCATTTCTGTGCCTTTTATGTTCCTCATCTGCCTCATACCATAATATTCAAGACCAATTACGGAATAACCGATGTTGTGAAGTATATGTGCTATCCTCATGCGGTATAACTTTTCTCTACAAAATGAAAGATTGCCGGTCCGATCCCCGAGTGCGTCGGCATCCAAAAGAAAAAAGATAGTGAGTAGACTAAGGTAAAGCTGAAGAGAGAGTGCCATGTTTTGGTCAGAGCAGTACCTTTTCAGGGCCCTATCTATTTCTTTTTCCAATTCCTCAGGTGTCCTGCAGATGCAAAAAAAGAAAAAAGAAAAAAGGATCCATCATTATTGGAAAGAGAACATGCCCAAATGAGCCTAACAGAATCCATTTTGTGTAATTATTGTAGGCCTTTAAAGGAGCAACAGGATAGGCACAAAATGACTTCACCAACCGTTCTTGCTATTTTCTCTGTGATGCACCACCCCTTTCATTTTTATACATTAAAATTTCTTTCTTTGATGTTCATCCCCTTATCCTTTCTTTGACTTGATGTTAAACATTTAAAATGCACCAATGGAAACATAAATGATTGGGCTTTCGAGTACAAAACCATCGCTACCAAATTCTTGGTTCTTAGGTTTATTCAGGGAATTGTTATCATTCTTAATCTCGAATTGATAAAAACCTAGATGCATCCATGTTGCAAAACTAGCAAACGAGTTTTATTCTGATACGATATCAACCAAATGTATAAGAGCCAAAGTCGATTCATTGCATATGTAAATGACTGATCCTAACCCGATTCTTCGAAAATATGATCCTATTTACTCGTGCAAATTTCATATGCGAAACTTCGTATCGAGCTCGTATCATACTAGCAGATATCAAAGCAGTCCATGAAAACATATGTGCTTGATGTGTATGCATGTACAACGAGAGAGCAGAGGTCAAAGGGCTCACTAGATAATGAGTTGCTCACTGTTTAGAAGGTGGCTTGGCCACTTAGAAAAGGTGTGAGGGCCACGGGATTGCTTTACTCTGGCTCTGCCATTTGCTTTTGATCCAAAGAGAAGGGAGGGGAGGTGGTAAAATAAAGAAAAAGCCAACTTGAACATTCCCTTCCTCTATCCGCAAGCACCTCCTTTTGCATCCACCAAACCACAAAGGTGCATCATTATTTTTTTGGTTAATATATAATATAATTTAAGTGGGGCCCATCCTTTGCTGCACCTGGAAAATATATTTTTCAATTCTTCTTATTGTCCTGAATACGAAGTCAAGTGTGTGTGTATATATAATATTATGGAAAGATGCCATAGGAGGAGATTTCTTCCTATGGGCGTTGAAAAAATACGACCTCCACCATTTTTTCCGATGATCGGCATCCATCATCATATCATTATCATCTAAGATGTGCATACACCAAATTTCATGTGATTCCACCATTTTTTCACTGTTGAATTAGCAATGTAAAAAGTTCTATTGTCGGTAAACCATTAATTTTGCACCAACTAAATCAACGGTGAAAAAATGGTATAATCACATGAAATTTGATGTATCCACATTTTAGATGATAAAGATGGACGTGCTGTATGCCGATCGTTGAAAAAAATCATGAAGGATGCAATTTTCCGACGCCATAGGAGGAAATTCCTTCCTATGGCACCTCTTAACACCTCTACTAGGTTTCCATATGCATCAAGTATGTAATTTAAAAAATCTAAAGGTGTAAACTACACCAAATTAGAATCGAACTAGAGAATTACGGTTGTCTAAGCATGTAAACAAGTTTTACACTAAGTGAATAGGGGTTACAACCTTCGTAGACCAAGTCCTTCACTTTAATAGCTCCAAGTAGTAGTCCCTAAGCTCTAAGTAGTGATCCCTATAACTCTTCTTGGCTCCACTTGAAGAAAAGATCGAGCTTGCTATGTCGTCTTCGAGACCGAAGATGATCCACTTTGAAGTTTCTATAACTCAAGCTATCTCTTCACTAATTAAAGAACTAGTGAAACAAACGACCTAATCTAATGGGCTAGATGAGATTAGCTTGATGGAATAGAAATTTTGCTCACTTTAGAATTCTTTTTCTCCTTTTCTTTTCCAACTCAAGAAAATCTAGAGAGGATGAAGATCAACTTGGGTGAATATGAGGTTAATGGAGGAAAGGTGCCACATGAGGGAATTTCCTCCTATGGCGTCAGAAAAATACACCCTCCATGATTTTTTTTCGACGATCGACATACATCACGTCCATCTTTATCATCTAAGATGTGGATACACCAAATTTCATGTGATTATACCATTTTTTCACCGTTGATTTAGTTGATGCAAAATTAATTGTTTTACCGACAATAGAACTTTTTACATTGCTAATTCAACAGTGAAAAAGTGGTGGAATCGCATGAAATTTGGTGTATGCACATCTTAGATGATAACGATGATGATGATGGGCGCCGATCGTCGGAAAAAATGGTGGAGGTTGTATTTTTTCGACGCCATAGAAGGAAATGCCCTCCTATGGTCTCTTTCCTCCATTATTCTCTCTCTCTCTTTCTCTCTCTCTCTCTCTCTATATATATATAAAACTATATTTCCTTGATTTGGACGTTAGTGGAAAAATTATTATTTGGCCCTTATTTAATCCGCTTACTAAATTTGGGTCATGAATTTTTTTATTGATTCCCTACTTGATATTCATCACTTTTTTATCCCATACAATTACGCTTATATGGTGGAAAAATTTTAATCAGGCCGTTCTTTAAAAATCTCTTTCTACTTTTTCTCTCATCAGTTTGGTTTTACTGGCAAAATATAGAAAGTTTTCATGAATTTTTATATGTAATAACATGCAAAATATTGAAAAATAAGAAGAAAAGAAAACGGTTTAGAGGTAAAAAATTTGCAATTTTTGTTTGGTATTTCAACAATATATATATAAACCAAAGAAAACTAAAATTTTGATATTTTTTGAAAAATTCTCTATTTTCATGTGCTATAACAAGTAAATTATTGAAATTTTACAGAAAACAAAAAATTTGAGATTTGTTTGAAAATTTTGCAATTTTCATTTGCAACTTGTTTAATATTAACAGAGGAAGAAAACAAAAAAATTTGCGATTTCGAGACGTTAGAAAAACGGAAGAAAACAGAAAAATATCGACACGTTTGAAAATTTTGCAATTTTCGTGAGTTATTCGCAAATAAAAAATATCGAGAAACTGAAATACAAAAAATTCTTAAGATTTTTGAAAATTTTGTGATTTTTTTGCTATAACAAGCAAAATATTGAAAAACAAAAAAAAATTTCGAGAGTTTTGTGCGCTGTATAGCATGCAAAATATTGGAAATTTGAAAAAGAAATTTGTGTTATTTTTTAAAATTTCGTGATTTTCGTGTGTTTCTAAGAGTTCCCGGTTATTAGAAGTTTGAGCCTTCGGACCAGATTTCTTTGTTTTTGTAACGACCCAAAAATTCGTATATCATTGTATTGTTCCTCGTTAATAAAATATCGTTTTTCTTTCGAGTAGTGAGCTGTATTTATTTTTTGATGTCTAAGTAGAAGAATAATCTTGCAGCTCATTCGTTAAGTCGGCGATGCACACGAGGCCCCGAAACCATATAGGAAAAATGTAGGATTGTTCGGCACGACAACAAGATTTCGGGAGGTATCGTCCATACCATTTTCAAAAATTTGTCGTACAAAACAATCCTAACCCTAGAATCTTAATTAAAGATTTAGACAACACAATGTGTAAACATCTTTACAACTAAGTGATTAGGGATTACAATCTTTATAGTCCGGTCCTTCACTTCTTTAGCTCCTTGTAGTAGTCCCTTCGCTCCAAGTTGTGATCTTGCGGACCCTCGAACGGCTCCACAAGAAAAAAGATGCATACTTGCTTGAAGTCTTTAAAGCCGAAAATGATCTACGTCGAGGAGTCACAAACCCAAGCTATCCTCTTCACTAATGTGGAATTAGTGAAGCTAACACTCTATACTAAAGTGCTAATCTAGTAGAGAATGATGAAGTAGGATTTTTACTCACTTTAGAATTTATTTTCTCACTCCTTTTCTTCTTCTCTCAAAACCTAGAGAGCTTTCTCTTGCTCTTGATGAAGATGAAGCAAATAAAAGATGAGAGAGAGAATGATAACCATGGGTGAGAAAATATCTAATATATCTCATGTAGAGACTTAACCATGAGTTTAGATAATGGTTGGGTTAATAAATATCTAGTGTAAGATAAAACTAGTGGACTAAGTCAACGGGTCTCCAAGTTTCATGAAGCTTCATGCCATGTGACAAATTTCCAACTAATAATTGAATTACTATAAATAAATAAACCCTACATTATCTTTATCATGGTGTAAGTCTCATACACCCATATTGCATGTATCATCAACCATGACACATAAATAAAACACAATTAATATATATCACATATATATTAAGTGTGCACATGTGAGAAAAAGAAATGCTTAAGTGAGCTAATATTAGTCAATGTAAATTAATATATCAAATATATAATTATACATTAAATCATTAAATCAACTCTTGATTTAATAATCCGGCTATACATAATATGACCGACTAATATTATTTGTATCAACTTATCGAATCAACACTTGATTCGATAACCCGGCTATATCTCATATAACCGACTGATACAGTATCGACTTATCGAATCAACACTTGATTCGACAACTCGGTTATATCTCATATAACCGATCGATACCTTATATCGCGAGAATAGAATACGGTATCATATACTCGTATTAATCTTGGTCCCGCACATATCATATATGTGCTCCTACTGCGTTTTGCCTGAGCCAGTGAAAGCTCTGTGTAGGACTCTAATGACTCGTTAATATGCCGGCAGTAGATGATGATCACATCAAGCACCCACAAGCCGTCAGCGGTACTAGCTGGGTATTGAACGATCAGAAGATCAGCAAGCTAGCCCGCTCCAACTCCTGCAAAAGCTTGTCAGTAATACTACTGTACAGTCCGGTCTCTTCGTCTGATATGTCGCATATCTTGTCTAAGGGCGGTAAACGTCAAACCCCAATAACCGATAAGTCGTGCCGATGTGAGGCTCATAACGGGTCGAGAAACTACTGATAACACTCATCAGTAAATCTCCGTAGCAGCCCTGGCCAGGGACTTGTCGTTATGGCCAATCGAGCACATCGCAACATCAACCCCCAATACCGGGAGAGACGAATCCCCTTTTATCTCTCATTGTCTCCATGTGATTCGGGACTGTACCCAAAAGCCACCGTTTTGCACGTTCTATTGAACGTGGTAAGGTGGAAATCAAAGTACAGTGGGAATCACACAAGACTCTATGACGATCTCGGGTCTACAGTGAAGGGTTACCTACGACGGCTGCAAGGTTTTGGGAGGCATCGTCCATGCCAAATTTAAATTTTGCCGTTTTAGCTAACCCTAAACTAGATCGTAAACTAGAAATATACGGAAACCTTATGCAAACTCTTTGCAACTAATAGTGAGCGAGGAATACAATCTTTGTAGACCGGTCCTTTACTTCAATAGCTCCGTGTAGAAGCCCCCTCCGCTGCGATCATAAACTCCGGACTTTAGAGAAGCTCCACAAGAAGAACGAACGTGCTTGCTTCGATGACTTCGAGGCCGAAGATGATCTACGCCGGGGAGACACTAACTCAAGCTATTCCTTCACTAGATCATGAACTTTGTGAAGAGAGCACCCTATACTACATGGCAAGTAGTAGAGGATGATGAAGTAGGAAGTGTGCTCACTTTAGAATTGATTTTCTCACACTTTTTCTCATGCCACCATTAGAGCTAGCAAGCTTTTTCATGGAGCTTGAAAAAGAAGAAGAAGACTTGTGAATAATTCATCCAAATGAATTATGTAACCATAGGTGAGTTAAGTCATCATGCTTAACTCATGTAGAGAATTGACCAAGCTATAAGGTTAAGGGTTGGGTTAAATAATATCTTAAGGAATGATAAAAGAGTTGACTTTGTCAAAGTTTCTACAAGCTTCATGAAAGCTTGACAACTTTGACTAAGTCATTCTCTTTTGTTATTCTTAAGACATAAACAAAACTCTAATTTAACCTAATTATGGTATAAGTCTCATACACGCATCTTGTATGTATCATCAAGCATGATACAAACATGTACACTTGCATATATCATATATAAACAATATGCACAATCCAGTGAGAAAATAAATCATAAGTGAGCTAAATATTAATTAATGTAATATAATATATCAAATATATAATTATACATTAAATTATCAAATCAACTCTTGATTTAATAATCCGTCTATATCACATATAACCGACTAATATTATGTGTAACAACTTATCGAATCAACACTTGATCCGATAACCCGGCTATATCGCATACAACCGATCAATGTCACGAATCGCGAGAATAGAATACGGCATCTCATATCGTATTAATCTCGGTCCCGCACATATCACATATGTGCTCCTACTCCGTTTCGCTTGAGCCAGGAAACTCCTGTGTAGGACTCTAAAGACTCGTCAATACGCCGGTAGTAGGTGGTGATCATATCAAACACCCACAAGCCGCAAGCGGTCTGCTAAACGTAACGGCCACCCGGGTATTGAGCGATCCGAAGATCAACAAGCAAGCCTGCTCACACTCTTGTGAATCCAATCAGTAACACTACCGTACAGTCCGGTCTCTTCGTCTGATATGTCGCATATCTCGTCTAGGGGTGGTAAACGTCAGACCCCAGTAACTCGATAAGTCATGTCGATATGAGGCTCATAACGGGTCGAGAAACTACTGATAACACTTACCAGTATATCTCTGAAGCTGCCTTGGCCAAGGACTTCCTGTTATAGCCAATCGAGCACTGCGCAATATCAACTCCCTATACCGGGAGAGACGAAACCCTTCCTATAGCTCATTGCCTCCATGTGACTCGGGACTGTACCCAAAAGCCACCGTTTTGCACGTTCTCTTGAACGTGGTAAGGTGGAAATCAAAGCACAGTGGGAATCACACAAGACTCTATGACGATCTCGGGTCTACAGACTAACCTGTACCAGTGTCACCAGAGAACTGCCATCTGACGATAGGTATAATACCATCTGGGAGTTCTCGGCGAGTCCGTCCAGTGTACCCAGTCTCCACTGAGCACCCGTATACTGTCTCTGATGTCAAACACCAATGGATATGGGATCATCCATCGCCCATCTGTATGGGTCGAGAAGCTATATGCTAGTCTACTCTGGTATATCGGTGCCCTGTCTCGATACACCTACGACTAGGAATATTTGAAGGATGTACTTAGCGACTACACTGTCCCCACTAGTATGATCTGCATCATAGTCTTGGTAGTCAAGTACTCAACCTAAGGGCTTTATCAATATGTAACATAGAGACAATCATAGTACATGTTAAGATAAATTGCAACCAGATAGTATACTATCATATCGAGCAAGAAAGTCCTCCCTATATATGTCCAAGCATCCACTACAATATACATCGTATGTACAGTAATAGATTCTAGGGCATACATATTACTAACAATCTCCCACTTGCACTAGGGCCATCTGTTGTAGTATCTCATACCCAACAATCAGCAGTGGTTGAAGTATCTCATACTCAACCATCCCATAAAAATCTCTACTGGGAATAGGCCTTTGTGAGTGGATCCGCCCTGTTCTCCTCTGTATCTACTCTCCTAACCTCGATCTCCTTGGAGATCAACCATCTCCACTGATCAGGTGATACTGCCTAAGAATATGTCTGGATCACAGATAGGACGGGGGTTCCTAGGCCAAAACCACAACTCCATTGTCAGACAATGGTAGGAACGAAGTTCATCTCATGAACTAGTGTACATCTAGACTATTTCTTTGGTAGCATCCTTGGTAGCAATGTATCCAGCCTTTATCGTTTAGTATGTCACGGTATCTAACTTGGAACTCTTCCAACATACCGTCCCTCCACCGAGGTTAAATACAATGCCTGTGACTGACATAAGGACGTCCTTATCACCTTGGAACCTTTCCAGTGATTCTCCCCAGGATCGATTGATACCATCTCACTACAGCTAGTGAGAATCCTAACATCCAATTAGATTTATCTCATAGATCCATAACCCAGAATTTATGAGGTATCACCTTGATCGTATATGGAGAATCCTTGTGATAAGATGAGATTGACCGAGCGTAGCATAGGAAATGTTAGTGTATATGCCCTAGAGGCCATTACTGTATCATACTAGTTTGTATATTACTTGATGGAAGCTTGGGATATTCACAGTTGTATATACAATCTTGCTCGAAATGGTAGTATGCTACTTGGTTTGTCTCTACTTCAATATGTGCATGTGTTTCTTTTAGCATATCGCTTATATACATATTAGTAGAGCCCTTAGGATTATTGCTTGATTACCAGCGTTGTGATGGCACTCATACTCGTGGGGGCTGGGTAATCCATAAGCACATCCTTATACATGTCCCTGGTCGTTGGACTATCGAGACAGGGCATCGATACTCCAGAGTAGACTAGCGTATGCGCTTCTCATCCCAGCGTGGGAGACGGTCTGTCCCACAGCCGTCAGTACGTCGTACTTGAGATAGTATGCGGGTGCTCGTTGGGTTACGAGTACACTGGACATGACTCGTCGGGAACTGTTGGTTGGTATTATACCTATCGTCAGTTATCAGTTCCCAGGTGACATGAGTACAGCTTAGTCCGCTGACTTGACACTGTCACTTCGCCTCGAGTGTGTTCCCACTGCACTTTGATTACTAACCTACCACGGCTCAAAGGAGTCGTGCAAACAGGTAGTTTTTGGGTGCAGTCCCGAAGTACTTGGAGGCAGTGACGGTTAGACAGGATTCGTCTCTCCCGGTATTAGGGGTTGACATCGCGCTGTGTCCAGGAGAGCCATTACACGAGTAGTCCCTGGCCAGGGCAAGCGGGATATACTGGTAGGTTTCCAGTGTTATCTCAGGGTGTTCTGGGCTACACTCTGACACGACTTGTACCACTATTAGGGGACTGACATTCACCTCCCCCTAGGCCCGCCATGCGATGTATCAGACGAACAGACCGGACTGTACGGAGACTGTCACATACAGGCTCAGTAGGAGTTCAGATGGGGTTACCTCGTCAGTCTTCTTATCGGCATCTACCTGAGGACCGTTACGTACAGTTAGTGCCGCTTGCGGTCTGTGGTTAAACCCACTGCCAGCGTAGTGTCGAGTCTTTAGAGTCCCACACAGAGAGTTATTCGCCTTTAGGCAAAATGAGTAGAGGTCGCATGGTTTTGCGACAGGGTTCGTTCACATCCGCGCACTTGTGCACGTTTGCTGTCCGGACAGCTTATACTAGCGGGCTTTGGTTTAAGCCGGATCCTAGTATATGATTTGGGATTGGTTTTATCTCATTGTATTCGTGTTCCTCGGATCACGAATACGGATGCGTATGCACAGTTGCTTGAGACAGAGGGAGAGGACTTTGATTAGGGTTAATGACCATTGTCATTTTATTAACCCTAATGCTTATGTGTGTATTATGGTTAAATGATATTAGTTTAATATAATTGTGCATGGTTATGGTTGTTGACCATTTGACATTCTTGACTTGTTGACCTAGGTTGACACTTTGACCATCATCATTTCATTTGGAAGATGCTCTTTGATCCTTGCAATTTGCATTAAAAATAAAATGATAATGGTCATGTCTTGATTAAGCCATGACAATTATCTCATTAATTATCTATTTACAATAATTCACACATATATGTGAGAATGGCTTATTATTCTCTCATTCTATCATTCACTTTCTCTCTCTTGTTCTTCCTCTCCCTCAAGCTCTCCCCTCTCATGTGTTGAGAAACACTTGAGCTTGAGAAAAACCTCTTCTTGATAATCTTTACTCTCATCTAGGGTTCTAGGACTAGCACTTCTAGCACCCTAGTTACTTCTAGCTTGAAGTTGAAGCCAAAAGTTGAGGCTTTCGGGTGGATCCTTCTTCGACTCAAGAAGACGACAAAGGTGATCCCTTTCTACTATTCCAAGGAGCAAGGAGAGAAGGACATAAAGCCCTAGGTATAACCATTCTACTCTTTAACTAGTTTCTAGTTAGCTTTAGCAAGTTTTTGTTTAGCAAAGATCCGACTTTGTCTAGTCCATGTTGCCTAGAGTAGTAAAAATCCGATTTTTATTCCGTTTTCCGCCTCCCCGCAAGCACCGGGGTGGGCAACGTGGACTTACAGGAAACTACTTCCCTATCAAGAGTATGTCATCCACGTACAATATGAGAATCATCACCATACTCGCTACTACCTTTTTGTATATACAAGGTTCATCTACCATTTTGATGAAGTCAAACACTTTGACTACCACATCAAAACAGATGTTCCAACTCCGCGATGCCTGCTTTAACTCATAAAGCAATTTGCACATGTTTCCACTGCTCCCACTGTCTACGAAGACCTCTGACTGTGTACTTATAGACGCTCTCTTCTAAATCACTATTTAGAAAAGCAGTCATGACACCCAACCGCCAGATATCGTAGTCATGGTATATAGCAATTGCAAGTAGGATCTGGATGGACTTAAGCATAGTTTTGAAAATCTCAACTTTTCCATGTACACTAAGTAATCTTCTCAAGATATACTTGCTTCTGATGGGGATTTAACCCTTCAGATAAAGCAACCAAAGTCCATACTTTGTTGGTGTATATGGATTCCATCTCAGATCACTTAATATCCAGCCATTCTCACAGAGTGCCCACTCCTGATGGCCTGCTTGAAACTAGTTGAGTCATCATCTCATGATGCAATCCTCGCTCCCACTGTCATAGAGAAACTGAAGTACCTCTCAAGTGGATGAGGAAACCTACTAGATCGGTGGAGAGGCTGAGCTTCGTCGGGAACTATTGAATCCTTCGGTTCTACCAAATCATCAGCTGCAGTTTGTATAGCTGGAACTCCTTCCAGTTCTACCTCATTACCACTAATTTCTTCACAAGAAATTCCTTTTCCAAAAGGTGGCATGCTGAGAAACAAAACACCTTTTGCTCCTCAGTGTGGTAGAAGATATTCCCTTGCGAATGCTTAGGATATCCAACAAACTTCCACAGAACTGATCTTGCCTCGAGTTTGTCCGGATTTTGTTTTTAGACATAGGCCGGACAACCCCAAATCTTAATTTCCTTAAGAGATGGGCTCTTCCCATACCATATCTCATACGGAGTGGTAGGCACCTGATTTGATTGGAATCCTATTCAATATATATGCAGTTTCATAAGTGCATAACCCCAAAAAGGAAATAGGTAACTCAGTAGTACTCATCATAGAGCACACCATATCACATAGGGTGCGATTTCTCCGCCCCGATACACCGTCGTGCTGTGGTGTATACGGAGGAGTAATGCTGAGAGAGAATCCCATTCTCCTTTAGAATAATCCAGAAATTCCGTGCTCAAGTATTCTCCTTCTTGATCACATCAAAGGACATAATACTTATACCTGTTTTGGTTCTCTACTTCTATCTTATATTCTTTGAATATCTCAAAAGTTTCGGATTTGTGTTTCAACAAGAACATATGTCTGAATCTTGAGAGATCATCAGTGAATGTAACGAAGTACAAAGAACCGGTCCTGGCATGTGTAGACTGGGGACTTTCATACATCAACATGTATCAATTCCAAGAGTTCACTAACCCTTTCTCTGCTTCCAATAAACGGAGCTATGGTCATCTTATCTTTGGGACATGACTGGCAAGTTTCACAAGATGTAAATTCAAACTGATTTAAATATGCATCTTTATGTAACTTAGCTAGTCGGGTCGCATTGATATGACCTAGTCTACAATGCCTCAAGAAGGATTCGCTCATTTCTGAACTCTTCCCCTTGTGTGTGTCTTGTACGTTAAGAACTGTAGTTTGATTTAGAATGTATATGCTTTTAGATAACGTGCCTGAACCGATCAACTCTTGATATAGGAAATGTTCAAAATATTATCCAACAATACAAAATTATATCCTTCTTTACTAATAAAGAGACTGATATGATGGTGTATATCAGGTTCAGTATCTAATAACATTCATTCAGAATCAATGCGTTTTGGTAATACAGGGTGATATCTGCCAACTCTTGAAACTTATCACCCGTTCTCAGTTCTCTTCCTGTCTATAGCCCATGTAACAGATTACAATAACGGTATCATGATCCGGTATCACATACACAGGACGTAGAGGATACTGAAAACAGTTCTCAGTAATGAACACACTCGAAGAAGATGTATCAACATACACTTTCTTCGTTTGGGTGGCACGGGAATCCTGGCAATCCCTAATTTCCTGCTCGGTCTTATAACAATTATAAGTTGGACCGGGACCAACGTTCCCTAGCGCAGTATAACAAGCGGGTTCGGTCAATACATCCGTATTATTATCTTGATTAAGGCGTGACATGGCCGCTACCTGGAGAGAGAGAGAAGAAAACACTCAGCGTATGCTCTTGCAAGATTAGATTGGTTATTAATTTATCTAATCAGGATAGCTCCCACCGTTTTAGTCAAATCTTCCTTCAAACCCTAAAAGGAAAGATTAGCCGGGATTAATTACACCCTACAAGTTCGCCAATCTTTCAGCCAGGCCAGTGCCGGTACTTTGAGGGAGGTTCCCCGTGCTTTCACACGAACCTAATTAAAATAAATATCATTTTCCCAGAGGCGTAACCCCGTTAACACCTTTCTAGACACCTACTTGATCGGCTAATTGTAATGTGTAAAACTCTCCCAGGAGTAACTCTTACTCGCAGTGGGTATCGAGATCCAACTATCTCATAGAAGGTATGCAATCTCATTGCAAATTTCAACACTTGAAATTCCCAATAATATTTTACCCCTAGCATCTTATGACCTTGACGAAAGCCAACAAACCATAGGCTGCTAGTCAAGTTCAACCCGTCATTTCCCGATTGAATTAAACCCACCCGCACGGCCCTTGACGAAAGCCAATAAAATCGCACGACTACCCTAACTCAATCGCATCATATGCTTATACAGATAAGTATAAATAGCTACCGCACACTACGCCTTGACGAAAGCCAACAAACGCAGCACGGATACTATGAAATACTTATCTGAAATGACGGAGGGCTACAACAGGTTTTTAAGAAAACCCTTTGCGTAATGAACTTGATATCGTTGCAGAATCAAATGATTTAAATGGTGTGTTTTTGAGGCCTTTACTAGTTTTGCTAAAGAGGTCACTCCCGGTGAAGAGATCGTCGGCTCTTTCATCATCGAATAAGGTGCAGGATATTTCAAAAATACCACTATGCAAAGCAAAAACTATAAAAGCAATCAAAAACAAATCGAGTTTGTAGCTTTTGCTGGTTTATCTAAAGAGGTCACTCCCGGTGAAGGGATCTCGGTTCTTTCCTTATCGAATAAGGTGCTGGATGTTCCTCAAGGAACACCGCTATGCAAAGCAACAACTAGAGCTACCTGTTTTTGAAAATTCGATTCCACAACATCTTTAGGTTTCTTTTAGTTTCATTAATCTCATTAATGAAGTCCCATTTTATTATGCTTCACAAGCATCCGATATGAAACAAAATCAACAATATATAATATATATCTCATATATATATAATATAAACATTCGTCTCAGGAAGTAATATGATCTCATCACAGAACAATGCAACAGAAGAACATATATGAAATATTGGATATACTAGGATTTCCGTGTTTTATATCAAACCAGTATAAAACACGGATTCTACGGTCGCGATGAATAGCCAAACCCACATCCCTAGACCCCTACGAGAGCGGCAAATAACCCTGCCAATTCTAGAGTTAGGAGAACCGGTCTCGACTCCTCGAGATGGTCTCCCACTGGACCCTAAAACCCGGTTACTTGTGCTCCCCGCCTTGGGTCTATCCTAATGCGGAAAAGTAAATAATATACAATGGTGACATCATCCTCAACCCAGAAGTGCCCCAATAAAAGAATATTACATGAATGAAAATGAAGAACTCTCATCTCACATAAAACCCCCGGCTATTCAATCACGACGATCAAATATAACATATCCCAGCAACACATAACATCACATGTCATCAACGTATGTAAATATGCGTATCCCAATTGTCGTTGACATATATCACCGAAACCGGCGATACACCACATATTACACTTACGGTCGCAGAAAAGAAAGTGAAAAACTACAACAGTTGGAATCCGCAACCACCTTAGACATCACATGTCTAACCAAATGAATTCTTTAGACATCGCATGCCTAACAATTATAAACTCCGCATTTTAGTCTCGATACCGAAAACACTTTTCAATAACAAGTTGAGCAATTCAACAAGATTCCCGAAATCCTGATCGAATGATCGTCGGAAATTTTAGTAGACGGCCGCACCCCCGATACCGTCGACGAAGTGCACTAAGGCGGAACACCGCTGCCGTGAGCACCCGAACAGATACTTTTGGCGACGGGGTTCTCCTACAGTCACTTGGTCGTGGCTATCTATTAAGTTTACCCGGCGAGTATCCGCATACGCTATGTGATTGCGACGGACTTTTGATCACATCAAAATCCTGTGGCAACCGATCATCTGAGACTAAACTTCTAGATTTATAACATTCAAACTAGTTATCTCATAACTATTTGTGGATTCTAAATATTGTATCCCATCACATAATATCCGGACGACGATAAACTTTTCGATCGATTCATCAAAGTCCCACAATTTCCCGACAGCTCAACACTTGAGCACAGTTTTAATAATACCCAGAAGATACCACAGTACCTATGAACCAGCCGTAGAAGGGTCAAACCAACGCCTCACATGTGAAACGCTAAACTACCACAAACCCTAGGGTTCAAGTGGCGGTTTTGACGGCCACATAATCGAGTTAAGGTTTACGTTCTTCTAGAGAGTCCACAGAATCACTTGCATGTTTTTCCGAATACGTTAAATTTGGAAAAATGGGATTTTAACATTCAATCGAACCTTTTAACTTCGTCTAGACAATACGTGAAACACCCGAAACATTGTTAAAACTATGAATACGAAACACTCCGAATTGCTTAAAGTGTAAGATTACATCATATGCAAAATTAACAAAATTAAACAATACCTGAAACCCCAAATCCCAGATACCAAAACATGAAAAAATTTTAGAACCAAAAAACCCTACCAGGGCCGGCCTCCTCGGTTTTCCAAGCCATGTGCTCGGGCAAAATCCGAGCACATGGTCCCAATTTTCTCCCATGTTCATCTCTCTGCCCAAATGTCATTCTGCACTTGTTTGAAAAATTTTTGGAGCTCGTTTTAAAATCGACAGAAACATGGATTTGGCGTTTCAAGTTACGGAGTTATTTCGGTTTCGTGATCTTAACAAAATCCGTATTTATTTCTAGCCTGGCTTTGATACCACTGAAGGGTTACCTATGACGGCAGCAAGGTTTCGGGAGGCACCGTCCATGCCAAATTTAAATTTTGCCGTTTTAGCTAACCCTAAACTAGATCGTAAACTAGAAATATACGGAAACCTTATGCAAACTCTTTGCAACTAATAGTGAGCAAGGAATACAACCTTTGTAGACCGGTCTTTCACTTCAATAGCTCCGTGTAGAAGTCCCCTCCGCTGCGATCGTGAACTCCGGACTCTAGAGAAGCTCCATAAGAAGAACGAACGTGCTTGCTTCGATGACTTCGAGGCCGAAGATGATCTACGTCTGGGAGACACTAACTCAAGCTATTCCTTCACTAGGTCATGAATTTTGTGAAGAGAACACCCTATACTACATG
This sequence comes from Agapanthus africanus, assembly GCA_030015575.1. Lineage (NCBI taxonomy): Eukaryota > Viridiplantae > Streptophyta > Magnoliopsida > Asparagales > Amaryllidaceae > Agapanthus > Agapanthus africanus. Next base: position 88,712,275 of record CM057337.1, read on the forward strand.
GCAAGTAGTAGAGGATGATGAAGTAGGAAGTGGGCTCACTTTAGAATTGATTTTCTCACACTTTTTCTCATGCCTCCATTAGAGCTAGCAAGCTTTTTCATGGAGCTTGAAGAAGAAGAAGAAGACTTGTGAATAATTCATCCAAATGAATTATGTAACCATAGGTGAGTTAAGTCATCATGCTTAACTCATGTAGAGAATTGACCAAGCTATAAGGTTAAGGATTGGGTTAAATAATATCTTAAGGAATGACAAAAGAGTTGACTTTGTCAAAGTTTATACAAGCTTCATGAAAGCTTGACAACTTTGACTAAGTCATTCTCTTTTGTTATTCTTAACACATAAACAAAAGCCTAATTTAACCTAATCATGGTATAAGTCTCATACACCCATCTTGTATGTATCATCAAGCATGATACAAACATGTACACTTGCATATATCACATATAAACAAGGTGCACAATCCAGTGAGAAAATAAATCATAAGTGAGCTAAATATTAGTTAATGTAATATAATATATCAAATATATAATTATACATTAAATTATCAAATCAACTCTTGATTTAATAATCCGGCTATATCACATATAACCGACTAATATTATGTGTAACAACTTATCGAATCATTTGGAATCCATTTAGAAAGGCGGTCTTAACATCCATTTGCCAGATTTCGTAGTCATGGCATGCAGCGATGGCAAGCAGGATCTGGATGGACTTAAGCATTGCTACTAGAGAAAAGGTTTCATCATAGTCCACACCTGGTCATTGACGAAAACTTTTTGCAACAAGTCTAGCTTTGAAAGTCTCAACTTTTCCATCTACACCAAGTTTCTTCTTAAAGATCCATTTGCTCCCGATGGGTTTTACCCCTTCAGGAGCAACTTCCAAAGTCCATACTTTGTTGGTGTATATGGATTCCATCTCAGATCGCATTGCATCCAGCCATTTCACAGAGTCCCCACTCATGATGGCCTGTTCAAAACTAGTTGGGTCATCATCTACCATGATGCAATTCTCGCTCCCACCGCCTACGAGAAAACCGCAGTATCTCTCAGGTGGATGAGGAACCCTACTAGATCGGCGGAGAGGCTGGGGTTCATTGGGAACTATTGAATTCTCTGGTTCTACCAAATCTTCTGTCGTAGTTTCAATCGCTGGAACTTCTTCCATTTCTATCTCCTCGCCACTAATTTCTTTATCAAGAAATTCCTTTTCTAAAAAGGTGGCATTGCGAGAAACAAACACCTTTTGTTCCTCGGAACAGTAGAAGATATACCCACATGAATTTTTGGGATATCCAACAAACTTATACAGAACTGACCTTGCATCAAGCTTCCGGATTTTGCGTTTTAACATAAGCCGGACAACCCCATATCTTAATATAATTAAGACACAGTCTCTTCCCCTTCCATATCTTATATGGAGTGGTAGACACAGATTTAGTTGGGACCATATTCAATAGGTGTATGGCTGTCTCAAGCGCGTACCCCCAAAGGAAATAGGCAACTCAGCAGTGCTCATCATAGAGCGCACCATATCTAATACGGTGCGATTCTTCCGCTCCGATATACCGTTGTGCTGTGGTGTATATGGCGGAGTAAGCTGAGAGAGAATCCCATTCTCTTTTAGATAGTCACGGAATTCCGTGCTCAAGTATTCACCTCCCCAATCAGATCGCAGGATTTTAATACTTTTACCCGTCTGGTTCTCAACTTCATGCTTATATTCTTTGAATTTCTCAAAAGCTTCAGACTTGTATTTCATCAGGAACATATGTCCGTATCTTGAGAGATCGTCAGTGAATGTAATGAAGTATGAGGAACCATTCCTGGCATGTATAGATATGGGACCGCATACATCACTATGTATCAGTCCCAAGAGTTCCGTAACTCTTTCTCCGTGTCCAGTAAATGGAGTTTTGGTCATCTTGCCTTTGAGACATGACTGGCAAGTGTCATAAGATGAAAATTCGAACGGATTCAAATATCCATCCTTATGCAACTTAGCTAGTCGTGTCGCATTGATATGACCTAGTCTACAATACCACAAGAAGAATTCATTCATCTCTGAACTCTTCCTCTTGTGTGTGTTTTGTACGTTGAGAACTGTGGTTTGATTTAGAACGTATATGCCATTATTTAACGAGCCTGATCCAATCAACTTTTGATCCAGGAAGATGTTCATAACATTATCCTGTACTAAAAAATTATATCCTTCTTTACTTAATAAAGAAACTGATATATGATTGCATATCAGGGTCGGTATGTAATAGCATTCGTTCAGAATCAATGTATTACCATTTGGTAATATAAGGTGATATTCGCCAACTTCTTTGGTTGCAACATTTGCACCATTCCCTACTCTTACAGAATGATCACTCTCTCAGTTTTCTACCTTTCTTTAGCCCATGCAATATATTACATATGTAGGATCCCGATCCGGTATCTAATACCCAGGACGTAGAGTGAAATGAGAAATAGTTCTCGGTAACTAACACACCCGAAGAAGATGCATCAACATGCTTATTCTTCGTTTGGGTGGCGTGGAAATCCGGATATTTTCCTACTTCCTGCTTGGACTTATAACAATTATAAGTTAGAGCGGAACCTACGTTCCCGTGCTCAGCATAAAAAGCGGGTTCAGTCAATACATCCATATTATTATCTTGATTAAGGCCTGACATGGTTGCTACCTGGAGAGAGAGAGAAGAAAACACTTAGCGTATGCTCTTGCAAATATCAGATTGGTTATTTATCTTATCTAATCGATGTCTCCCACTGCTATTCTCAAATTTTCCTTCAAACCGTTAAAAACAAAATTCAGCCAGAATTAATTGCATTCTACAACTTCGCTAACCGTTCAGCCAGGCCAGTGCTGGTACTTCTGAGGGAGGTTCCTCATGTTTTTGCATGGACCTAATTAAAATAAACATCATTTTCCGAGAGGCATAGCCCCGTTAACACCTTTCTAGACACCTAATGAGTTAGCTAATTGTAAAGTGCAAAACTCTCCCGGGAGCAACTTTTGCTCACAGTGGGTATCGGGATCCAACTATCTCATAGAAGGTTTGCAATCTCATTGCAAATTTCAACACTTGAAATTCCCGATAATATTTTTACCCCTACCAACCTATGACCTTGACGAAGGCCAACAAACCATAGGCCGCTAGTCAAGTTCAACCCGTACATTTCTTGATTAAATTAAACCCACCCGCGCGACCCTTGACAAAGGCCAACAAAGTCGCACGACTACCCTAATCCAATCGCATCACATGCTATAAGCAGATAAGTACTAATCAGCTATCGCACACTACGTCTTGACGAAGGCCAACAAATGTAGCACGAATACTAACTAGTCTTTATCTGAAATGACGGAGGGCTACGCAGGTTTTTAAGAAAACCATCAGCGTAATGAACTTGATATAGTTGTAGAAACAAGTGATTTTTGAAAAGGAGTGTTTTTGAGGCTTTTTACTAGTTTTGCTAAAGAGGTCACTCCCGGTGAAGGGATCTCGGCTCTTTCCTTATCGAATAAGGTGCAGGATATTTCACAAATACCGCCATGCAAAGCAAAAACTAAAAGAAGCCTTCAAAAGACAAAACCGAGTGGGTTGTAGTATCTGCTAGCTTTTGCTAAAGAGGTCACTCCCGGTGAAGGGATCTCGGCTCTTTCCTCATCGAATGAGGTGCTGGATATTCTATAAGGAATACCGTTATGTAAAGCAAAAACTAGAGCTACCCTTTTTGAAAATATGATTCTACAATATCTTTTAGGTTTCTTTCTTTTCATTAATCTCATTAATGAAGTCCCATCATTTAAAGCTTCCTAAGCATCACAGAAAATGAAAGGAAAATATAACGTACGCTAATGCCACCCGCATTCGCCACGATGTCCCGTTATGCACCGTTAGGTTACTTAATTAACGACATAGCGGGACGGAACTAGCACGGGTGCAAAACATAAGCAACGTCTATTATATATCTCATATACAATATATAGCCATTCGTCTCAGAATCCACAGCGATCACATCACAGAAAATCAGCAGCAGAAGATAACATATGAAATATTGGATATACTAGGAATTCCGTGTTTTAATTTAAGCCAGTATAAAACACGGATTCCACGGTCGCGATGAATAGCCAAACCCACATCCCTAGACCCCTACGAGAGCGGCAAGCAACCCTACCAATTCTAGAGTTAGGAGACCGGGACTCGACTCCTCGAGATGGTCTCCCATTGGACTCTAGAACCCGGTTACTTGTGCTCCCCTCCTTGGGTCCATCCTAATGCGGAAAAGTAAATAATATACAACAATGGTGACATCATCCTCAATCCGGAAGTGCCCCAATAAAAGAATATTACATACAATGAAATTTACATGAATGAAAATAAAAACTCTCATCTCACATAAAACCCCCGACTATTCAAACACGACGATCCAATATAACATATCACAGCAATACATAACATCACATGTCATCAACGTAAGTAAATATGCGTATCACAATCATCGTTGACATATAGCAACGAAAATAGTGATACCCCACATATTACACTTACGGCCGCAGAAAAGAAAATGTCAAACTGCAACATTTGGAATCCACAATCACCTTAGACATCATAAACCCAAAATATCACATACTTTGGATTTCATGCCTAACGATATGAATTCCACATATTGTATCACATTCCAGAAAAAGCTAGACGATGTTAAACATTCCGATCGAATCAACAAACACCCAAAATTTTCCTAAAAGCTCAACACTTGAGCGGAGTTTAAAAAGCCTCCAGAACATGCTACAGCTCCTATGAACCAGCCGTAGAAAGGTCAACCAATGCCTCACCTGTGGCACCGCTGAACTACCACAAACCCTAGGGTTTGGTGTCGGTTCTGACGGTCACAGAATCGAGTTAGGGTTTCGTTCTTCTAGAGGGTCCACAGAATCGCTTGCATGATTTTCTGAAAGTTTTAAATTTGGAAAAAATCAAACTCTTGGAAAATTTTCCGGTAAGGGTTAAAGTTGGGTATTTGATATCCGTTCGAATTTTTTAACACAGTCTAAATAACCTGAAAAATGTTAGAATTACGACTACGAAACACTCCGAATTGCCTTTGCAGAAAGTTAACATCACATAAAAATTTAGCAAAAATAAACAACACCTGAAATATCAAAACCCAGAGACCAGAACACCAAAAAAATATGAACTCTAGAAGCCTCAAATAGTCCAGCCTGCTCGGTTTAATGAGGTTGTGCTCGGGTCAAATCCGGCCAAATGAGCTCGTATTTGTTTAGTGTTCATGTCACATCTTATATAACATTCTGCAGTTGTTTAAAAAAAATTTCGACGTCTTTAAAAAAAGGACAGAAATTGGGTTTTTAGTTTGCAGTGTTTCGGAGTTGTTTCGGTTTCGTAATTCTACAAATATCGTCTAAATCTCTAGCTTGGCTCTGATACCACTGTAGGATTGTTCGGCACGACAGCAAGGTTTCGGGAGGTATCGTCCATGCCATTTCAAAAATTTGCCGCACAAAACAATCCTAACCCTAGAATCTTAACTAAAGATTTAGACAATACAATGTGTAAACATTTTTACAACTAAGTGATTAGGGATTACAACCTTTGTAGTCCGGTCCTTCACTTCTTTAGCTCCTTGTAGTAGTCCCTTTGCTCCAAGTTGTGATCTTGCGGACTCTCGAACGGCTCCACAAGAAGAAAAATGCATGCTTGCTTGAAGTCTTCAAAACCGAAGATGATCTACGTCGAGGAGTCACAAACCCAAGCTACTCTTTTCACTAATGTGGAATTAGTGAAGCTAACACCCTATACTAAAGTGCTAATCTAATAGAGAATGATGAAGTAGGATTTTCGCTCACTTTAGAATTTATTCTCTCACTCTTTTTCTTCTTCTCTCAAAACCTAGAGAGCTCTCTCTTGCTCTTGATGAAGATGAAGCAAATAAAAGATGAGAGAGAGAATGACAACCATGGGTGAGAAAATATCTAATATATCTCATATAGAGACTTAACCATGGGTTTAGATAATGGTTGGGTTAATAAATATCTAGTGTAAGACAAAATTAGTGGACTAAGTCAATGGGTCTCCAAGCTTCATGAAGCTTCATGCCATGTGACAAATTTCCAATTAATAATTGAATTACTATAAATAAATAAACCCTACATTATCTTTATCATGGTGTAAGTCTCATACACCCATATTGCATGTATCATCAACCATGACACATAAATAAAACACAATTAATATATATCATATATATTAAGTGTGCACATGTGAGAAAAAGAAATGCTTAAGTGAGCTAATATTAGTTAATGTAAATTAATATATCAAATGTATAATTATACATTAAATCATTAAATCAACTCTTGATTTAATAATCCGGCTATACATAATATGACCAACTAATATTATTTGTATCAACTTATCGAATCAACACTTGATTCGATAACCCGGCTATATCTCATATAACCGACTGATACAATATCGACTTATCGAATCAACACTTGATTCGATAACCCGGTTATATTTCATATAACCGATCGATACCTTATATCGCGAGAATAGAATACGGTATCATATACTCGTATTAATCTTGGTCCTGCACATATCATATATGTGCTCTTACTACATTTTGCCTGAGCCAGTGAAAGCTCTGTGTAGGACTCTAAAGACTCGTCAATACGCCTGCAGTAGATGATGATCACATCAAGCACCCACAAGCCGTCAGCGGTACTAGCTGGATGTAACGGCTATCTGGGTATTGAACGATCAGAAGATCAGCAAGCTATCCCGCTCTAACTCCTGCAAAAGCCTGTCAGTAATACTACCATACAGTCCGGTCTCTTCGTCTAATATGTCGTATATCCAGTCTAGGGGTGGTAAACGTCAGACCCCAATAACCGATAAGTCGTGCCAATGTGAGGCTCATAACGGGTCGAGAAACTACTGATAACACTCATCAATAAATCTCCGTAGCAGCCCTGGCCAGGGACTTGTCGTTATGGCCAATCGAGCCCAGCGCTACATCAACCCCCAATACCGGGAGAGACGAATCCCCTCCTATCGCTCATTGCCTCCATGTGATTCGGGATTGTACCCAAAAGCCACCATTTTGTACGTTCTATTGAACGTGGTAAGGTGGAAATGAAAGCACAGTGGGAATCACATAAGACTCTATGACGATCTCTGGTCTACAGACTAACCTGTACCAGTGTCACCGGAGAATTGCTATCTGACGATAGGTATAATACCAATTAGGAGTTCTCAGCGAGTTCGTTCAGTGTACCCAGTCTCCACTGAGCACCCGTATACCATCTTTGATGTCAAACACAAATGGATGTGGGATCATCCATCGCTCATCATATGGGTCAAGATGCATATACGCTAGTCTACTCCGGAATATCGATGCCCTGTCTCAATACACCCTGAACTAGGAACAATTTTAGGGTGTACTTATGGACTACCTTTGGCTCTACTAGTATGATCTCCATCATAGTCCTGGTAGTCAAGTACATAACCTAGGGGCTTTATCAAAATATGAGAGCAAGACAACATCATATATACAAGTCAACATGTTATGATAAAGAGCAACCAGATAGCATACTATCATGTCGAGTAAGAAAGTACTCTCTATATATATCCAAGCATCCACTATAATATACATCACATGTACAATAACGGCCTCTAGGGCATACATATAACTAACAAAAACTATGTATGATTTTGGATGATAAGGAATTACACGAGCCAGGGGGTCGAGGCTCGAGCCCAACGCTCGAGCCAAGCCGACCCAGGCGGCCAAACGACCACCCGGGCTGGTGTGAGGGGCCCACTCATGCTCAACTTTTGAGCACGAGTCTTGTAGAACATAGGCGTTTGGTTTTTATATTCCAAAACACTCAAATCAATTCTGAAACGGGAATCGATTAATTCTTCATATTAAATTTTTTTAATGTCACTTTTACTCCATTCTTTAGTTAATTGCTTCACCCTCCTCCATTTCCACAAAAATTCTGCAACCATCTCTACCAAAACTCTGCTGCACCTACCCCCTTCCATCTTTAGATGATTCGAAGATCCCCATATCTCAAGTTGCCAGAAGTCTCTCGATCGAGACTTTTCTCCCAAATCGGCGATATGGTTGTTATATCGTATCACGTCGCGTATAAGTCCCTATTTTCTATCTCTTATTGAATCACATCTCTTGTTGTGTAACCACTCCTTACTTATACCTTACGTCGGTTTTCCCCATTAAAAGGAACTTTTAAAATAAAATGTTTGCGTGGAATTCATAGATCAATTGTGGTAGTTGTCTTCATGTTTAGTTTTTAGAGATTGTTGAAATATTGGTAATTATGGTTTTTTTGTCGGATAATTGTAACACGATAGTTTAGTACTATTTATGAAAACACTTGAATCAAAGACCAAACGAATCTGCACGCCATTTCGTAGAATGTTTCGTTAGTAAAATTTCTTTTAGCATAAAAGTTCTACTATATAAATTGTTGTTCTTCTTTATGTACGTAATATGATCCGATCTGCATATTTGCACCGTATATACATTTTTCACATGGACGATCGCCGTATAAAAGAGATTCACACAAAACTCGATATTTTACCTTTTCTTTTAGCATTACATTCAAAAGTATGTTTTAAATGAAACTCCTATATTTTTTGAAAATCCTTTTATATTTCATCGATTTTGGAAGTAACCAAATAATTTTAATAACCGAAGAAATTAAGAGAATTAGGTCTAAAAACTACATAGAATTTTATATGCGCTTTAAACAAATTTTTAGAGATCAAAACGAGATCTAGTCTAGGCTTTACAGATCATTTTGCCACTGTTTTAAAATCAGAAAACTGTTTTTTATCGGCCACCTTCGAAGACCCATAACTTCATTTTCCGAGGCCCTTTTTGAGCAATCTTAAGTGATTTGGACAACTAGATCAAAAGATCTAGATTTTCTTAGTTTTAATATTTTTCTGAAAACAGACATAATTTATAAAATTCCGTCTTTAAAAATTATGTGATGCATCTGGACAGAATCTGTCCTGATTCGTGCACTATTTTTAAACATGACATAACTCGAGACCCCGACATCAGTTTTTGACAAACCTTAGACGTATGGATGCCTAATTGAAAGACCTATAACTTTCCCATATAATTGGTATTTCAGAGACGTAAAGAACGATCCGATATATGCACTGCAAGACACCCCATAGTTGCTGTTTAGAAATTAAAATTCCGGTTTAAACCCTGATGTTAACCTGACTATAACTGGAACTTCAGGAATCCAAATTGTGCAGAACCTAGTTGTTTGGATAAGTAGACCGAAAGATCCACAAGTTTCTAATAATTTTCGAGACCTGAAAACCGACAGAAAATAACGTAAACCGTGTTTTAAAAACATGTGTCGGGGCTGGACAGATTCTGATTTGTTCCGCATGACGATACGAAAACGGGTATATCTCCCAAACCAGTAGTTGGATTTAGGAGAGACTTGAACCCACGTTTGTATAAAACCTAGAACTTGTTTCTTATTTATTTTTGGGTTTCAATTGACTTGGGTAATTAGTGGTTCACAACATTTCTTTACAATACTGTTTTCTGGTCATTGTTGGATATTGAACTTGTTTTCATGCTATGTGACTTCTCATCTTTGTTGTATTTATATGAATCAAATGAATAACCTACTGCATGCTTGACACGACCGGACTCGATCCATGAATACGTAAATATAGTATCTCGATATGAACTTGACATGAACTCTACTTGAACTTGACTTGAACTTGTAATCCTAACATATTCATGGATTCGTGTAAGGCTTGTGTCATTATTTATAGTTTAACATACGCGGAGAAAAGGGGTAGTTTGGTAGAGAGCGTATGCGTGACACGAGAGTCCACTAAAAATCACTTAACCTGAATCTTGTGTGCCGTTATTCCGTGTGTTTGACGGAGCTTAACTCAACATGCTGTTGGTTTGTGAGTTTAATAGACTAATCTCGTATACATTCATACCTTCACTATCGAACTAAAATAAACACGTAACCGTATAATTGCCATGCTTATATAGCTGCCATGTTTAATTGTCATATCATACCTGTTCACTTCATCATGATTTTCGCTTTCTACTTATATACTTGTCGTTTATCGCTTTTACAATTATACCTATGATCGAGGACTTACCGAGCGTAAGTTCGCTGACGAACATTCCTTTATTTTCTTTCTTTTTTGGGAAGGTTCGCCAGGTGGCTTAGTGACAGGGGAGATCGAGCCGACTGAGGAGGATTACTCCCAGCTGTCATCTCAGGTAGATTACTAGTCATCTTCCAGTCTTTGTTTATTTCAATATGCCTATTGTTCAGACTTTGTTTAGTATTACTTTCTTTGTATTTGAATTCAAGACTTTTTGTCTTTTGTTTGAACTTTATGACTTGGAAATGCAATAGGTAGTTGGATTTATACTCTGATTTAAATTCTTGGTATATTTTACACATTGCTTACTATACGCTTAACATATTTATTTCGGGAATGATCACTTCTCGGTATAAATACGTCGCGGACTTTGTCACGTGCCTGCTGCTGTCTTTTGGGAAGCAGGGCGTGACAGGTTTTAGTGGTGGCCTATACAGGTCAGTTTTGTATGGACGTCGAAAGCAATATATAACAAGAATTTCAAAATCCAACAACATTTCACCTTTCCTTTGAACATCATCATATTCCTTTTAATCCATCTTGAACTTCACTTTCGACTTTCTTGAATATAACCACTCGACTTTTGAATCCTTAGCTTTAGTTCACCCCTTCTACTTGTATCTCTTAGACTATCTTTTGCATGCGTTCTTGAATCCTCCATGTTGTCTTAGGAATTATTCTAGAAAGTATGTACCATTCTTCAAAATTTTTTGACTCATGATTATTTGATCCTCCTAAATTTATTTTATCGTAATCTACGCAAGTCACGTGCCTTCTTACCAGCCGGAGTATCAATCAACGGAGCTCGAAAACGACATGCCATGACATTATCCTTAGCTTTACCCGTGCTTTCTTGCAATGTACTTCTTGAGTGAATTTCAAGATGAATTTTTTTAAGGAGAGTGGACTGTAATGACCGCACCATTATTTCATTCTTGTATCCATCCCGCTTCCTTAAATTTTCTTGAAGATCACTTCTCGATTTCTTGAATCCCTAAAATTCCTGTCCGTTTCTTCTTGCATCTCTTAGGCCATATTTTACATACCATGTTCCAGCTTTCAAACTTTCCGATTCGGAAGCATCTCCTGTTTACACATTGTCATACCCCTACCCCGGAATATAGGAAATAGTGGACCTACAATAAAATACGGGGTAGAGTACACGACTGGCGGCAACACGTATATACTGAAGGAGAATTTACCCTCGACATATACACTATGCTACCGATATCAACTTGGGCAGCTGAAAAATAAATATAACAATATAACTAATACAGGTGAATAGCTGTATAGGTTCGAACTTCATACACCACATGCTAAGAAACAATACGAGTTAAATACAAAAGAATGGATTCTGGAAATAATAAAATGTATTTAATAAACATGGAAAATACAAGAATATCAGACTACAAGAGTACAAATGGATACTGCACGATCCTTCTTCGAGTTACTCTGATGATCGCATTAGTCACCTACAAACCGTCAGCGGTACTAGCCAGACGTAACGGCTACCCAGGTATTGAGAGATATGAAGATCAATAAGCAAGCCTGTCCATACTCTCCATGAAACCTATCAGTAACACTACCGTACAGTCCGGTCTCTTCATCTGATATGTCGCATATCATGTCTAGGGGTGGTAAACGTCAGTCCCCAGTAACGTGATAAATCATGCCGATGTCTGGCTTATAACGGTTCGAGAAACTACTGATAACACTTATTAGTAAATCTCGGCAGCAGACTTGGCCAGGGACTTCCAGTTATAACCAATCGAGCATAGTGTAACATCAACCTCCAATACCGGGAGAGACGAAACCCCTCTTATCGCTCATTGCCTCCATGTGACTCGGGACTGTACCCAAAATCCACCTGTTTGCACGACTCCTTTGAGCCGTGGTAGGGAGGAAACCAAAGCACAGTGGGAGCCACACAAGACTCTATGACGATCTCGGGTCTACAGACTAACCTGTACCAGTGTCACCAGAGGACTGCTATCTGACGATAGGTATACTACCATATAGGAGTCCTCGGCGAGTCCTGTTCGGTGTACCCATTCTCCAATGAGCACCTTTGTACAATCTTTGATGTCACACACCAATGGTTGTGGGATCAACCATCGCCCTCTAAGGGACAAGAAACGTACACACTAGTCTACCTTGGAATATCGATGCCCTGGTCTCGATATTCCCATGACTAGGAATTGATTAAAGGATGTACTTTTGGACCACTCTGGCCCCACTAGTATGATCTCATCATAATCCTGGTAGTCAAGTACATATCCTAAGGGCTTTATCAACATGTAAGAGACATAAAGTATAAATACCAGTCTACATGTTAAGATAAAGGTAACCTGATAGCATACTATCATGTCAAGTAAGAAATTCCTCTATATATATGTCCAAGCATCCACTATATTATCAATAATGGCCTATAGGGCATACATATTCCTAACAATTTCCCACTTGCACTAAGGCCAGTTTTGTAGTATCTCATACCCAACGTTACCAGAAGTCTCTCGAATAGCATTTGGGGGATGGCCTCGGTGAGTGGATTCGCTGTGTTATCCTCTGTGTCAACTCTCCTGACCTCAATCTCCCGGAGATCAACTATATCCCTGATCATGTGATACTTTCTAAGAATATGTCTGGATTACTGACGGGATCGGGATTCTTAGGCCAAAACCACAACTCCATTGTCATAACAATACATAGGTATTGGATGCCCAATGGTAGGAACCTAGTTCATCTCATGAACTCTATTCATCCAGACAACCTCTTTGGCAGCATCGTTGGTAGCGATATAATTAGCCTCTATCAATGAGTCTTCTACGGTATATAGCTTGGAACCCTTCCAACATACCGTCCCTCCACTGAGGGTAAAGACAAAACTCAAGACTGACTTTCAGTCGTCCTTATCACTCTGGAAGCTCGAATCGGTAAAGGACTCCATCTAGAGTTCACCGTTACCATACACCAAGAACATCTCTTTAGTCCTTCCCAAGCACTTAAGAATGTTCTTCAGCCGTCCAGTGGTTTTCCCAAAATATCTTTTCGATACTTATTCACTACACCTAGTGAGTAAGCTACATCTAGTCTGGTACGGAAATCCATAACTTACACTAACCTAGCTATTCCTAACAAACTTATACTTGCATATATACACATATGTTAGAAACGAACCATTCCGCCATGCGCATTAACTCGTGATAACAAGAACGTGGAATGCACCGTTTCCCTGTGGACGACCCGTACTCGTCGCGGCTAGCTACACACGGCGCCGTTCTGATTGCGGTTAACTTTAGAACTTTAAAATGTGACACGCCAAAAGCGCGTTGCAATCAGCTGCTCTCTTTCTCCCGGGTCTCCTTTTTCTTCCTCCTTTCTTTACAATTAAATCAAAGGCAAATTCTCTTCTTTTTCGAAAATAAAATCGATTTTACCCATTAATTCATTGAGAGGAATCCAGATCCTCCATTAAAACCAACAAAGGAGCAATTTTTTTCTCCATCTCTCTCTCCTCACGACCTAGCAGAAGAGAGGAGAAAGAAGAGAAAATCCACGTCAAGACTCATCTGCGCACGTCCTGAAGTTTCGTGGAAGGGGAAAAGAACCCCTTTTGATCTTCTAAAAATCAAAAATTTTGTGTTTTGGGGACTGTAGCTCCATTGGGTTCGACCCTTGCTTGCACCACGTTAGGTGCGTACCTCACTAGGTGCCTATTTGGATAGATACGCACCACATTGGGTGCACATCGTGCCAGGTGCACACTTTGTAAGGTGCGCACTTCCCTAAGTGCGCACCTTACTGGACCTTTTGGCTAATTTGGGACCCTTCGGCCCCTAACTTTCACATCTCGATAGGTGCGATCCTCCCTAAATGCGCACCTCATTGGACCTTTTGGCTCATTCGGGACCCTTTATCCCCTACCTCTCTCGCACCTTACCAGGGTCGCACCTTTCCAGGTGTGCATCTCGGCAGGTGCTGAAAGTATGTCTTTGCACTTCTACTAGGTTTATATAAGCATCAAGTATGCAATTTAAAAAAATTTAGAGGTCTAAGCTATACTAATCTAGAATCGAACTAGGGAATTAGGGTTTTGAAGCAAGAAAACAAGTTCTACACTAAGTGATGAGGGTTTACAACCTTTGTAGACCGGTCCTTCACTTCTAAAGCTCCAAGTAGTAGTCCCAAGAACTCTTTCTTGACTCCACTTGATGAAAGGAATGCGCTTTCTTGTTGTCTTCGGGGCAGAAGATGATCCACCTTGAAGTCTCTCTAACTCAAGTTCACTCTTCACTAATCAAAGTATTAATAAAGCAAACAATCTAAACTAATGGGCTAGATTAGTATAAGTTGATGAAGTAGGAAATTTGCTCATTTGAAAATCTTTTCTCTTTTCTTTTCTTCAACTCAAAAAAAGCTAGAGAGGAAGAGAATGAAGAGGAGATGTACTTAGACTTAGATGAGAGAATGAACTATGAAGTGAAGTGATGAGATGGTGTGGAAAATATCTATGAATAAAACAAAGAAAATGTGATGAGTCATGGCTTCTCAAGACTTCCACAGCATCTAAGAAATATGACTCATTTCCATTTTCTTTTATTTATAAATTAACCATTATCTACTCATCTCAGTTCAAGTGTGATTCTCATGCATCCTAATTCTATGTATCATCAACCATGATACAATATCATATACACATAAAAATATATATCACATATTTAAATGTATATCAAGGGAAGAAAATCTTAAGTGAGCTAATATTAGTTTATATATAAATATAAATATATATATATATCAAATATATAAATATATATCAAATTATTAAATCAACAATTGATTCAATAATCTGGTTATATCATATATAATCGACTAATATCATATATATATATCACATTATTAAATCTACACATAATTCAATAATTCGGTTATATCACATATAACCGTCTAATATTCAATACTAGTTAATATATATATATATATATATCAAAATATTAAATCTACACTTGATTCAATAATCCGGCTAATATCAAATATACAAATATATATCAAATATATATTAACAACATATACATATATCATTGAATCAACACTTGATTCAATAATCCGGTTATATCACATATAACCTGACTGGTATCAAATATAGCTAGATTAGAATATAGTATCTCATACTCGTATTTAATCAAGCTCCCGCACATATCTCCATATGTGCCCTATTTCGTTTCGCTTGAGCTAGGAAACCTCTGTGTGGGACTCTAAAGAGTCGTCAATACGCCAACAGTGGGTAATGATCACATCAGATACCCATAAGCCGTCAGCGGTACTAGCTGAACGTAACAGCTACCCAGGTATTGAACGAATAGAAAATCAACAAGTAAACTTGTCAAAACTCCCGTAGAGCCTATAAGCAACACTTACCGTACAGTCCGGTCTCTTCATATGATATGTCGCATATCGAGTCTGGGGTGGAATCGTCAGACCCCAGTAACTTGATAAGTCATACCGATGTGTGGCCTATAACCGTTCGAGAAACTACTGATAACAATTACCGGTAAATCTCATCAGCCCTGGGCAGGGACTTGCTGTTATAGCCAATGGAGCATAGCGCAACATTAACTCCTAATACCGGGAGAGACGAAACCTCTCCTATCGCTCACTGCGTCCATGTGACTCGGGACTGTACCCAAAATCCACCTATTTGCACGACTCTTTTGAGCCGTGGTAGGGAGGAAATCAAAGCACAGTGGGAACCACACAAGACACTATGACGATCTCGGGTCTACAGACTAACCTGTACAAGTGTCACCAGAGAACTGCTATCTGATGATAGGTATGGTACCATCTAGGAGTTCTCGGCGGGTCCTATTCGGTGTACCCATTCTCCAATGAGTACCTGTGTATAATCTTTGATGTCAAACACCAGTGGTTGTGGGATCAACCATCGCCCCATACAGGATCAAGAAACGTACACACTATTCTACTCTGGAATATCGATGCCCTGTCTCGATACTCCCTCGACTAGGAACTGTTAAAGGATGTGCTTGTGGACTACACAAGCCCCACTAGTATGTTCTGCATCATAGTCCTGGTAGTCAAGCCAACATCCTAAGGGCTTATCAACATGTATCAAAGAGACAGTATAATAATACAAGTGTACATGTTAAGATAAAGAGCAACCAGATAGCATACTATCATGTCGAGCAAGAAAGTCCTCAATATATATGTCCAAGCATCCACTATATCATACAATAATGGCCTCTAAGGCATACATATTCCTAACAATCTCCCACTTACACTAAGGCCAGTTATTGTAGTATCTCATACCCAACATCCCAAAAAGTCTCTCAAACTGTGTCTGGGGGAGGGCCTCCGTGAGTGGATCCACTGTGTTGTCCTTCGTATCAACTCTCCTGATCTCGATCTCCCGGCGATCAACTATCTCCCGGATCAGGTGATACCGCCTCAGAATATGTATGGATCGCTGATGGGACCGGGGTTCCTTGGCCAAAGTTATGGCTCCATTGTTATCACAATACAAGGGTATTGGATCCTCAATGAATGGAACCACACCAAGTTCAGCAATGAACTTCTTCATCCAGACAGCCTCTTTGGCAGCATCGTTAGCAGCGATATATTCAGCCTCCATCGTCAAGTCTGCTACGATATCTTGCTTGGAACTCTTCCAACATACCGCCCCTCTCTTGAGGGTGAAGACAAAACTCGAGACAGACTTGCTGTCATCCTTATCACTCTGGAAGCTCGAATCGGTAAAGGACTCCACCTGGAGTTCACTGATTAGTCGAAAATATTGTATATTTTTACCGGCAATTTCCTCATCATTTGCATTCATATAGAAGTGTTCGGTATCCGTATTTCACATATTAGCAAATCTATCACAGATTATCAGATTACATGTATTGGACCTTAAAACCGGCATTTCTAGGGAAATTGACTGCATTGCATGGCATAGCAATATTTCTATATGTCGCAACCCGTGTTTCGAAGTCTGTGCAGGAAAAGGAGAAGCTCGCTCAAATTTACACCGCTCAAAGATACGTCAACTCACTAACTTCAAATCTGGTATCATTACAAAGGAGAAATTGCAAATCAACATATCAAGGAAAGCTCTAAACTACAGTACAAGCACACAGAAGAAAAACCAAGCATCAAGGACCCCACATGGCCGCGGAACCGCGGCCATAGCCTCCTTGTGCCGCGGTTCCGCGGCTACTTGATGACATCACCAACTCAGCTTTGTACCATAATGCTTCTCTCAGGGCCCACTGCTCAGAAATGTATCTCAGTTTCCAGAAGACTCCAGGGGTTTCTGCCAGATCAGCAAACAAGGGTTTCCAAGCCTAATTAAACCTTGCTTAAACCCTAAGCTAGCTCCTAACAAACTATCTTCTAGAAGACTCAACAAACTTTTGGAGGGAACTACCATTTCAAACCTAAACCTAGGGTTTGGGAGTTCTATAAATAAGACCCTAGACTCAAGGGGGAGGGATCATCTTAGATCATCATATATCATACATCCAAGAGAGGGTGTGATTCATTTTAGTTCATTTTTTAGCCAATCTCCTTCTTCATCTCCTTCCTCCACAAGTCTAGTGAGAGGGCTTGTGTGAAACCCTAAATTCCAATCAAAAAGCCAAGATCCTGAGTACCCATCAAGCAAGAAGCCTTGCAACCTTTTATGAGCCGAGCCGATCTTCAACGGAGCAAGTGTTCAAAGCCGATCCGCGACTCACGGAGCCGAGCGACGCCAATTCAACAACTTAGATTCTTCCTCTTGTAGTTCTTGAGCGATTGTAATCAAAGTGTTGATATAAATAAAAGGTGATATTCTTTTATCTTGTTTTCTTTAAATTCTTGCATCATGAATCAATCTAAAATTCTAGTTATAATTCTTGTTGTGATGTTTGAGTAATACTCCGCTCGTCAAGGAGTCGAGACGATCAATAGAATGATGTTGTAATATATCTGAAAACGATTCTTGATTCCTACGAGTTTTGTAAACCCTAGCAAGTTCAAGAATCGACAACCCATTTTGTTGCGATGCTTTCTTGATTGATATCGCTCGAAATTGGGAAGTTACGATCGTTTCTTGAAAATTGCTAGAGGCTAGAGTGTGAATGATATCGACGAAAGAACAAGGGTTAAAAGATGAAACCCTAGTTTCATCAAGAAAGCCCTAACTCTCGTCGATCATCATCGATCTAGTATCAATCCTTCGAAGGACAAGAACACGTTATCTTTGTAAGTGCACGGCGGCGCCCCGGCCGTCAATCCGACGCCGGAATGCGGAAGCGGTGAATAACTAAAATTTTGCGGACTTTGCAAACCGGCACCACCGCGCACTAAACTCCGGATCGAACCATTAACTAGTCTAAGCTATCTACAAGAAAGGGAATAGAGATATACCGACGATCCAAGTCCTCCGGTCTTCTCGTCATGGTCCGATCTCCTGCGGAAAAGTCCCGTCTCCTCCTCGTCGCCGGAAGTGCACCACATCGCCTTCTTCATTTACGGGCTCCCACCTCAATGCCGAGGCAACTCGGGCACGAAGCCGGCTACTCGACGTGCCCAAGGTCCGTTGTAGAATATGTAGTAGAAGAAGTCTCATTTGGGGTTTATGGAGATGCCATTGTGGAGGAGAAGAGAGCTTGGAGAGAGGTGGGGAAAAATGTAGCATACAAAGAGAATGAGAATCCCAATTTTTCCCCCACCACAAGAAAATGAATCCCATTCCCCCTCTTGGAAATGGCCGGCCCCCCCTTCTCAAGATTGATTGGAGAGAGAAAAACCAAGGTCAAGAGGGTGGTTGGATAGCAATGATGCAAGCAAGAGATGATGAAAGAAAAACCAATGATCACAAGAAAACCCTCACTCCAACACCACCATCATCAACAACCATGATGGTTACATAAAGTCAAGCCATCATGAAGATATGAAGTCAAATGATGGGACAAGAATCATGTCATGATAATAAGCAAAGAACCCCCTCCACAAACACTCATTTGCAACAATGCAAATAAGCCCTCCTCCACCAAACTTCGGCCAATGAACGGAACAAAGGAAATTGGCCGAAACGGAAAGCAAACTGGCAACTCCAGAAAACTGGTCCCGTAATAAATTACAGGAAAACCCCGATACTGTGCATACACACCCGCATTTGTATTCCGACCGAGATACAAATGCAATGAGACAAAATCTACACTGTACTATACTAGGATCCGGCTTATACCAAAGCCGGCTAGTAATATCCGTTCGATCCTGATCCGTGCAATACCGCACGTATCTGATCGAACCCTGCCATATAACCATACGGCCTATAGTACAGACTGTCCGATCCTGATCCGTGCAATACCGCACGTATCTGATCGGACCCTGCCATATCTCCATACGGCCTCTACAACCTTTCGCCCGAAAGCTGAGTAACTGAATGTGGGGGACTCTAAAGACTCATCAACACCTTGGTTGTGGATTTAACCACTAGCACGTCAGAGGTATAAGCCAATACGTAACGGGCTACCAGGTACTGACTAAAAGGGATGTCTGTGAGCGAACTTAGCCTGACAACCCTACTGAGCCTGTCAGTGACAATATCCGTGCAGTCCGGTCCGTTCGTCTATGAGTATCGCATGGCGGGCCTAGGGGGTTGGTAAAAGTCAGACCCCCAAAAGCGGTACAAGTCGTGTCGGAGTGTAGCCCAGAACACCCTGAGATACTACTGGAATACCTACCAGTAAATCTCCTTGCCTTGGCCAAGGACTTTGTGTAATGGCTCTCCTAGACACAGCACGACCTCACCCCCAATACCGGGAGAGACGAACCCCTGAAGATACGCTCACTGCCTCCATGTGGCTCGGGACTGTACCCAACTAAAACCTGTTTGCACGACTCCTTTGAGCCGTGGTAGGGTAGTAATCAAAGTGCAGTGGGAACTCACACGAGACAAATGACGATCCCCAGGTCGATGAACTAACCTGCACACATGTCACCAGGGAACTGCCATCTGACGTCTGGTATATGACCAACTAGCATGTTCCCGGCGAGTCCTGTCCGGTGTACTCATAACCCAATGAGCACCTGTATACATCTTAGGTGATCCAACTGACACCAGTGGCTTGTGAGACCGGCCACCGCCCCTCGTCGGGGTCTCGACTGTATACACTAGTCTACTAATGGAGTATCGATGCCCAGTCTCGAAACTCCCACGACTAGGGACCTTTTAAGGATAAGCTTATAGACCCCCAGCTCCCACTTATATGATCGCCCTCATACTGCTGGTGGTCAAGCAAGAATCCTAGGGGCTCTATCAACGTGTAATAGCGACGTGTCATGTCACCTAAAGCAGTACACGATGATAAAGGTAAACCAGATAGCATACTATCATCTCGAGCAAGACTGTCCTACTTGGATAGGTCCTCCCTCAATCATTACAATCACGTACCTGTGACCTAATAATTGACTCTGAGGGCACTATCTCCAACAATCTCCCACTTGCACTCAAGGCTAATTATTGCGATGTCGCATACTCACAGCCCGTGTGATACCGAATACCCAACTCCTCTACTAGTCAGTCTCACAAAGCTCGTTTGCGGAACTATTGCGTTCGAGGAATAGCCTCAGTGAGTGGATCCGCTTAGTTGTTTCTTTCTATGTCTCTCTATATCTCAAGTTCGCGGAGAAAGCCATCTCCCGAAAAGAGCAATACCTGTCTCAGAATATGTCTGGATGTCTGATGGGACATAGCTCATAAATGAACTCCAAATCCAAACTTCTTAGACTGTATCGTCAACTGAACTTAATCAGTATCCTGCGCGCCATGCCTCCCTCAGTATTGCCTTGGACCACCTGTCCAAAATACTGCCCCTCATCAGAAGGAAAACTATAACTCTGACAACCTTCTTGTCGTCCATGTCACCTTGGAAGCCTGGAATGATAACTGTCTCCTGAATGAGGCTGTCGTTATCATATCCCTAGAACATCCACTTATGTTCTAAAACTGCTTCCGACTGTTTCTCCAGGATTGGATTAATGTCAACTTATTGCATCTAGTGCAAGAACAACATCTGGTGTGGTACTTGACATCTCATGATTGACTCAATTGCCTGAGCAAGTGATCTGCCAATCATGCACGTCCCTCTTCCCTTTAGTCTGTAAGACACCTTTGGAGAGGGTGACTCCATTACCTGCAGGTACACTACCGTGCCAGGAGTCGTCCATCCTAAATACTCTTAGAATGCTGTCAAGTACCCTGATTGGGAAACCACCCAAATCTAGATCTAAGACCATAGATCTAGTAACCAGTATGTCTGATATAAAATCCATTTCCTTTGTGGAGAAACAACTGTGTGACGACCAAAGTATGACCGATCGTAGTGTAGGAGTTTCTTTTCCTACTCTGTGTATATCATCCAAATACCAGGATATCACACCCTACTACCTTCTCAACAGATCCATCCCCTATTCTGATGAAGTCAAACCCATGACTGTCACGTCAGAAATAGATGATCTATCTCCGCTACTTCTGCTCTAGTCTATAAATAGACAGAAGCAACCTGTCCACCAATGCTTCCGCTGCTCCCACTGACTACGACAACCCTCTGGCAGAGTCATATAGACGCACACTTCTAAAACTGGTTTAGAACGACGCTATACTCATCCTCCCGCCGGGTCTCGTAACCTGGAACAACAGCAATGGCAATTGTGGGTAAACAAGAACTTCCCTGTCACCGTCCTTGAGGCTACCGGAGTACCTCTCGGGTGCCTGAAGTTACCCACCTTATCTGCGGAGTGGCCAATGGAATGTCAATCCAGATTGAATCTTTAGGTTCCTTATCAAATCTTCAGTAATCGTTTGTGGTTCTGGAATCACTTCCAGTTCTACCATACTCCCACTACTGTTTTCTGAAAAAAAAAAAAATCCATTTTTAATAAAACTGTGGCGAGTCTAGAACAATATCGCTATTGTTCATCCAGATGGTAGAAAGTCAACCCTCGTCATAGCCTGAGTCAACCCACAAACAGGCATTACAGAAACGTGCCTTGAGTTGTCCAGTGTCTGGTTTTAATCATAAACCGGACAACTCCCCGTACCTCAACATCGTTAAGATATGAACTGTTCTATATCCAATATAGAAACAGAGGCACTGATTTAATTGAACCAGATTCAAATCATGCAGCTGTCCCTAGTGCATGTCTACTAAATGGAAGGAGGCCGATCAGCGTTACTCAACTTAGGAATACTTCCAATTATGAGTAACCTGAAAGAGAAGCAAGATCTCTTCATCATTACTATCAACTGAATACCATACACAAGTATCTACATCTTCGATCTCTTTGAAGAATCCCGATACTTGCTATACCTGGTTCTCTACTCTATTCAAATACCTATAACTCCTCAAAACTTAGACCCTGTGTTTCAACGAAACACATGTCTAAGAACTAGAGAAGTTAAAAGTAAACAGAATATAGTATGAGGACCAACCCCTCTGTCCTAATGGACACTGGACAACATACAATACTCTGTATAAGTCCCTTGAGTCTGATAACTCTTTCACTGTGTGTCGTAGGTTGAAAACTGTACTTATGGTTAAGAAGAATTACACCGCTGTTTAATGCTCCTTACCTAACCATCCACTGATATAGGTAAATGTCGTAGACATAATTTCAGAAAGGTATATCTCACTCTATGAAAATAGACGTACAGATATATCAATTTGAAATTGGTGCATAACAGCGGATATTCAAAACCAAATATTTGCCGACCGGCAAACAACCCAGGTGATTTCCTCAAATATCACCGATTACAACGAATCCCGATATAATGAGGATAATCACCCAATTCCCAATAACTTACTCCCACTCATCATCTGTAAAACCATACAGATGTGAGAATCGTATCTGGTAAATACATACCCTGGAGTAAGTATCTAATCGGGAAATCAGTTTTCTATTAACAGTACACAGTGAAACTGAAACATTGAAATGTTTCGATGGGGTATCCTGGTATTCCTAGTAATGCCTCTTCCAGATTCACGACTGTAACCGTATAGTTCTTTGCCACCTCTCCAAATCCCTTCATATGTCTTTAGTCTTTACCTTCTGCACACCCCTTTAGGCCAAATGGTTTTCTTCCTTCCCTACCGTTCGGCACCAGCCTATGGTTTGGAAGAAGACTATCCAATAAGCATAATGGGTGTACTGTCCCAATCCTAGGAACACTCGCAACACGAGAGAAGGTGAAGATAAAAGACACCTGAATGTACTTTATTCCTATTTCTCCTGAACCAGGATCCATCCCCGAACTGGAACAAGTTCCTTTCGAGTTCGTATATAACCATACGATGGAATATCCAAATAAACTGTGGATCTTCGTAGTGATACGGAGTGTCCTGGAGAAATACAAAGGTGATGTGGGAGTGGTAACGAAATATTTGGTTTGGTCGTGAATATCTGTTGCAATTTACTTTGCCCTCTTACTAATCCCTTGCTTTGTCTGAACTTAATACCTTCTGCACACCATCGTTATGCTAATTGGTTTTCTTCATTCCCTACCGGTCGGCACCAGCCTAAGGTTTGGAAGAAGACTATCCAATTTGCGTAATAGGTGTACTATCTCCTAAACCAAGGAGTACTCACAACTTGAGAGAAGGAAAAAGGAAAAGACAACTGAATAATCCTATCCGTTTTCTCCAGAACCGGAAACCATCCTCGAATAAATTCTTTCGAGTTCGTATCTAACCATACGATGGTTTTGTCCAATGGAAGTGGACGTTCGTAGTAAAACGGGGTGTCCTGGAGAAAAGGGTAAAAGTAGGAGTGGCAATGAGGTTTGCAACTCTGACAATCCAAAAGCCAGTGTTTAGAAGGTTCGGTCAACTTGGTCACTGAGTCAAAGTCTTAGGGTCGGGTCAATGGTCGCTGCCAAAGAGAGAGAGAAAAGAAAACACTCAGCGTGCACTCTAACCTAGATCAGAATGGTCACCAATTTATCTAATCTGGAATCCTCCCACTGTACCTCAAATTCTCCTCCAAACCTGAAAGAAGAATTAGTCGGGGTCACCCGAGGAGTAAACCAACTCATCAGTGGGAATCGGGATCCAACTCTCATCGCATGATAACGTGACGGAATCCGCTCACGGTATCACACTCCAGAAGGTATGCGCATATCTGGCAAGTTTCAGTACTTTTGAAACTCCCGATGTGATTTTTGCCCCATGCTCTTATGACCTTGGCGTGAGGTCAAAATATCATAAGTCACATGTCAAGTTCTGCCCATCATTATCCAGGTTAATTTGAATCCACCCGTACATACCCTTGACGTAGGCCAAAATAGTAGTACGACTGTCCCAAACCAACGCATCTATCTATGCAACAGATAAATACCCGGCAGCTACCAATCACTATGCCTTGGCGTGAGGTCAAAATACATAGCTTGAATACTACCGAATATTTAACTGAAATGACGGAGGGCTACGAATGGTTTCTGGCGAAAACCTTTAACGTAATGAACTTGATATCGTTGAAGGAACGGATAGCTTTTTAGAAAATATAGTGACGAAAACCTTTACTAAAGAGGTCACTCCCGGTGAAGGGATCTCGGCTCTTTCCCCGTAGAATGGGGTGCAGGATATTCCAACTGAATACCACGGTGCAAAGCAAAAGTAATCGGCTATAGTGAAGTTAATGCCCTGACGCAAACTTCTGTCCAAGGGGTCACTCCCGGTGAAGGGATCTCGGCCCTTGCCTCGTCGACTGAGGAGCAGGATATTCCAAATGAATACCACGATGCAAAACAAAAGTGAACGTCCTTGCAATAACAGCTTTTTGAAAAAGTGTTCCAACAACATCAGATTAGGTTTGTTTTTAACTTGCATTGATCCGAATCAATGCAGTCCCATCAATTGATCACACCAAAAAGAACGAAAATATACTGATGTACGTATATGCCATCCGCATTTGCCACTGGGTCCCGTCATTACCCGTTAGGTTAGCTAACTAACGACAGAGCGGGGACTGGACTAGCGCGGATGTAAAACATATACAACATCTACTAATATATATACCAATATATTATATTTCGCTCAAGGCGTGAAAGAAATGCAACATCACAGAGAATGAACAGCATCACAGAAACAATACAGATATCTGGGATCCCCGGGTTTCACAGAGCCGCTGAAACCCGACGTTCCCCTGGTCGTGTGGATAGCCTGTGCAATGAAATCCTAGACCCCTACGGGCGCGGCAAGTCACCCGCCAAAACCTGAAGCGAGGCAGCCCCCTTCAGCGCCGTGAATGGACCACCCAGCACTTCACGGAATCCGGCAACTTGGGCACCCCTCCTGGGTCAACCTGTACCCCCTACGAGTGCGGCGAATAGCCCGCCAATCCTAGAGTGAAGCCCCCTCCGTCTCAATGCCATGAGATGCGGGCTTGCTGCCCTCTAGAACCCGGCTATCCGTGCACCCCTCCGCGGGGTAATCCTAGTACAGAAAGTAAAATATACATACACCGGGTACATCGACCGCAACCAGGTCGTGCCCCAAAATAATAATACAATCAGGCAGTGACGGCTGTCCACATGTCGGACGCTCGCCCCGCAATATCAAATGTACATAATACAACAAAACTGTACTAGCATTGCATCCAGGCTATCCCCCACGACCGATCCGCAACATCACAGCATAAACATAGAACATCAACGTGAAAGTCACGTTCGCAAATCCGTCTAACCGGGCTATAGCAGTTAGACCGGATTTACCGATCGAGTGACATTCACGGTCGCAGATATAATGTAAATACTGTGAAAAATGTGTTTAAAATATTCCGATTGATCAAACTTTAACAAGTGGGCCCACAAAGAATACTGTAGCAGTTAAAGAAAACCTGGACCCAATTTTAATATCCCAAAACCCCTAATTTAAGCCCAGAAGCCCACTGTAAAAACCCAACCCACTGATCCCTGTAGACTGCGGCGGAAGCGCGGCCAAACGTGGGTTTTGGCCGCCCTTCCGCGGTCAAGTAAGAAGATTAGTGCGTCGAATTTGAATAGTGTTCTTATAATTTCTAGCACAGTACTTTTATGCAACCTGAAAAATTTTTGGAGACAGAAAAATTTCAACAGAAACTGTCGTGGGTGTATTGGGGTTTTCGGACATTTCGATCGATCGGAACAGAAAAACACATTACACAAAGCTAGACTAAGTTAATGGGGAGGCTCTGATACCACTGTAAGTGCACGGCGGCGCCCCGGCCGTCAATCCGACGCCGGAATGCGGAAGCGGTGAATAACTAAAATTTTGCGGACTTTGCAAACCGGCACCACCGCGCACTAAACTCCGGATCGAACCATTAACTAGTCTAAGCTATCTACAAGAAAGGGAATAGAGATATACCGACGATCCAAGTCCTCCGGTCTTCTCGTCATGGTCCGATCTCCTGCGGAAAAGTCCCGTCTCCTCCTCGTCGCCGGAAGTGCACCACATCGCCTTCTTCATTTACGGGCTCCCACCTCAATGCCGAGGCAACTCGGGCACGAAGCCGGCTACTCGACGTGCCCAAGGTCCGTTGTAGAATATGTAGTAGAAGAAGTCTCATTTGGGGTTTATGGAGATGCCATTGTGGAGGAGAAGAGAGCTTGGAGAGAGGTGGGGAAAAATGTAGCATACAAAGAGAATGAGAATCCCAATTTTTCCCCCACCACAAGAAAATGAATCCCATTCCCCCTCTTGGAAATGGCCGGCCCCCCCTTCTCAAGATTGATTGGAGAGAGAAAAACCAAGGTCAAGAGGGTGGTTGGATAGCAATGATGCAAGCAAGAGATGATGAAAGAAAAACCAATGATCACAAGAAAACCCTCACTCCAACACCACCATCATCAACAACCATGATGGTTACATAAAGTCAAGCCATCATGAAGATATGAAGTCAAATGATGGGACAAGAATCATGTCATGATAATAAGCAAAGAACCCCCTCCACAAACACTCATTTGCAACAATGCAAATAAGCCCTCCTCCACCAAACTTCGGCCAATGAACGGAACAAAGGAAATTGGCCAAAACGGAAAGCAAACTGGCAACTCCAGAAAACTGGTCCCGTAATAAATTACAGGAAAACCCCGATACTGTGCATACACACCCGCATTTGTATTCCGACCGAGATACAAATGCAATGAGACAAAATCTACACTGTACTATACTAGGATCCGGCTTATACCAAAGCCGGCTAGTAATATCCGTTCGATCCTGATCCGTGCAATACCGCACGTATCTGATCGAACCCTGCCATATAACCATACGGCCTATAGTACAGACTGTCCGATCCTGATCCGTGCAATACCGCACGTATCTGATCGGACCCTGCCATATCTCCATACGGCCTCTACAACCTTTCGCCCGAAAGCTGAGTAACTGAATGTGGGGGACTCTAAAGACTCATCAACACCTTGGTTGTGGATTTAACCACTAGCACGTCAGAGGTATAAGCCAATACGTAACGGGCTACCAGGTACTGACTAAAAGGGATGTCTGTGAGCGAACTTAGCCTGACAACCCTACTGAGCCTGTCAGTGACAATATCCGTGCAGTCCGGTCCGTTCGTCTATGAGTATCGCATGGCGGGCCTAGGGGGTTGGTAAAAGTCAGACCCCCAAAAGCGGTACAAGTCGTGTCGGAGTGTAGCCCAGAACACCCTGAGATACTACTGGAATACCTACCAGTAAATCTCCTTGCCTTGGCCAAGGACTTTGTGTAATGGCTCTCCTAGACACAGCACGACCTCACCCCCAATACTGGGAGAGACGAACCCCTGAAGATACGCTCACTGCCTCCATGTGGCTCGGGACTGTACCCAACTAAAACCTGTTTGCACGACTCCTTTGAGCCGTGGTAGGGTAGTAATCAAAGTGCAGTGGGAACTCACACGAGACAAATGACGATCCCCAGGTCGATGAACTAACCTGCACACATGTCACCAGGGAACTGCCATCTGACGTCTGGTATATGACCAACTAGCATGTTCCCGGCGAGTCCTGTCCGGTGTACTCATAACCCAATGAGCACCTGTATACATCTTAGGTGATCCAACTGACACCAGTGGCTTGTGAGACCGGCCACCGCCCCTCGTCGGGGTCTCGACTGTATACACTAGTCTACTAATGGAGTATCGATGCCCAGTCTCGAAACTCCCACGACTAGGGACCTTTTAAGGATAAGCTTATAGACCCCCAGCTCCCACTTATATGATCGCCCTCATACTGCTGGTGGTCAAGCAAGAATCCTAGGGGCTCTATCAACGTGTAATAGCGACGTGTCATGTCACCTAAAGCAGTACACGATGATAAAGGTAAACCAGATAGCATACTATCATCTCGAGCAAGACTGTCCTACTTGGATAGGTCCTCCCTCAATCATTACAATCACGTACCTGTGACCTAATAATTGACTCTGAGGGCACTATCTCCAACAATCTTTAGATTACATCACTTCTGTCGATCCTATCGATTCCTACGAGCCTCTTTTAGATTCTTGACTGTTGATTGGAAATATCATCGATACACCGATTCTTGATTGTTTAACATTTTCTTGATTCTTGAATAGAATAGTGACACTTGAAAATCAAAATTCTCGAATCATGTTTTCGTTTATCTTAGCTTAACTTTTCAATTCAAGCATATCATAATACAAACGAATCGTGCAATCCCTGTGGACGATCCGCACTCATTCATGAACTACAATTGACACCGTAGTTTGATTGCGGTCAAAATATTTTTTTGGTTGTGAAGTTCTTTATAAATTTTCTGAATATCGACACAAGAAACAGTTTCGATCAAATGGTGCCATTTTAGGGGACCTTTTGAATTGATTCATACTACACAACAGGAAAATCTACCAATCAAAATGGCGCCGTTGCCGGGGATCGCGCGCTAATTCGTTTCATATTATAGTTTGAATTGAAAGAATTATTCCATTGTTGTTTTTGAGATCAAAATTCGTGCAAACCCTAAACGATCTGCTGTTGTTCATTGCAAGGAAATCTGGAGCTGTTTGGAAATTGAAGAAAATTTTTGGAAAATACCAGAGAGCAGTGGGAGTCCACAGAAGCTCCCTGAAGAAGTTTGGTGCAGTGTTCCCATAATTCGACCGCGGAAGGGTGGCATTAGAGGGATATTGCGGCGGAAACGCGGCCTCTTAGGGGGTTCTGTGCAAAATTTTTGCCTCAGGTGACTTCTGTACTTCTCCTCTCTCCTCTTTTAGCTCCAACTAACACTTTTCTGCAGGATTCTTTGCAAATAATCGCAGCGCCGCAAAAGCAAAATTAAATTTGTGCGTGATTTTGATTTCTCGGTTGTTTGCATTCTAATATGGAATTTAAGGGGCACGACCAAATCCAAATTAGGTGGGGATTTCATTACCCTTCCTAGGCCCCGAAAATCGCAAAACTTGCATCCGCATTACCCTCATTAACTAAAAGAAATCTAGAGATGACTCTAAGGACTGTCGCGCTCAATTAGGACAAGAGAAGGTCGTGGGTAATTCATTGCTTATCCGCGTTTTCTTGTGGTGCCTAAGGCGAGTGTGTCTAAGGCTAGTGGTTTTTAATTAGGCCCACTACTTACGTAGTGGAGTACCTTCCCACTTACCTGGCACTTATCCGGCCACAGGGGGACAAAGAGGCAGTGGATGATTCTATCCTGCGACTTGTCTTTTGGCAGTTAGGAGCGGTCTAGAGCCGGACCTAGGTGACCACTAGATTCTAGGGTTGTGTGCTGTATTTGTTTTGTCGCATCATTTTTTCAAAAATCCGTCCCTTTTTCAAAAGCAAACACCGCATTCATTCATTACCCCTAATTATAAGTCAACGCTGCCACTTGTACTAACCCATTTTAGTGCAAGATAGGCTGGACACGGGATTCTAGTGCCTGTTTAGTCCGCGTACCCTTTATCGACTCCGAAGTCGATATTTCTCCATTTACCTTTCCTTTACCTACTACCACACCCACACCGATGGATCCGAATCCATCAAACTTCTTTAACCCTAATCTGCCGCCGTCCGTTGGTGCGCAGAATCCACCCCGCATCTCTCTCCAGGAGAGGTGCTATCCACTTAGAGGTCCTCTTTCGACCTGCTTATCCACACCACCAGCCAATGGGGATAACTTTGAGATTAAGCCCCAGTACATCAATCTTTTACCCAAATTCCACGGACTCGAGACTGAGGACGCTTACGTTTTCATTACCAAATTTGAAAACGTATGCGCAATGATGGGTACGTCACAACTTTCAGTAGATGCGATGCGTCTACGACTTTTTCCATTTACATTGTACGATATAGCCGAGAAGTGGCTATATAACACTACCGCACACTCTATTACGAATTGGGAAGAATTCGTCGCTGCATTCCTTAAGAAATTTTACCCAATCCAAAAGACAGCTCGAATCCGTAGCGAACTGAATCAATTTGCCCAAATCCGTAGCGAACTGAATCAATTTGCCCAGCTCCCTGCTGAACCATTTTCAAAATGCTTTGAACGTTTCAAGGATCTATTGGTTCAGTGTCCTCATCACGGCATCCCGAGATGGGAATTATGCCGAATCATTTATGAGGGCATTAACCCAAGCACTAAATAGAGCCTTGAAAATATGTGTCAAGGTACTTTTATGACCAAAGATGATGGGGAAGCTTGGAAGTACTTAGAAGAGTTCGCTGAAAAATCACTACAGTGGGAGAGTGGAACCCAACCATTGAATAGGGGTGGCGTACACCAAATAGATGTGTCCATAGGTGTTCGAGCTGAAATGGCAGCAATGCAAAAGAAGCTCGACGCTATGGAACACAAATTTGCAGCAGCCTCCCTAAACCCAGTGTCACTCCCCAAAACTGTTTGTGGGTGCTGTTCTGATCCGTCTCATTTAACGGAAGAATGTCCATTAAACTCTGCGTTTCAAGGTCACGAGCATTCTAATGCCGCATTTCAAAGACCTCGAAACGATTCATATTCTTCCACGTATAATCAGGGTTGGAGGAATCACCCGAATTTTGCTTGGAACCAAAACCAATCTCAAAACACGGTTCCAAACACGAATCAATTTCAAAGGGTTCTTCCTCCACCACAACAGCAACCCCTTCAACTCACTCAGCACCCCTATCAGTCACAAAATTTCCAAAACCAGGGCAACACTCCTGCACAGTCTAATCCTCTGCAGTCCTGTTCTGACGAGTTCTCTCAATTCACTCAAACCATGAAATCACTTTTATCAAATTTCATAGAGGTTTCGGCTGAGGTTAGATCTTCCGTTGGTGAGATAAAGAAAAACTCAGCGTCCCAAGCTGAGAGTATCAGAACGATGGAAGCTGAAATCGCATGACTTAAAGCCGAAATGAGTGCGAGAGAAAAAGGGAAACTTCCCTCTCAACCCCTACAGAATCCTGGGCATTGCAATGTAAATGCCGTCACAACGTTGAGATCGGGAAGAGTGCTGAATAATCATGTCGGGGAAGGTATTGATGATACTGAAAATCATATCAACACCCCAGCTGAGACCTTTCCACACACACACACTTCTCCTTCTGATCCTTCTTCTTCCACCACACCACTTTCTCGCGAGCCTATTCTCCATTTCCCACTAGGCTCGATACCTTCTCCCAACCCTTATAGTTCTCCACAGACGGTCCCCACACCTCTTTTGGGACCGCGTCTACCCCCTCTTCCTTCTCCTGTGATGGACCCTGCGCTTATTGCGAAAGCTCCTTACCCGAACCAGTTAAGGGCTAATAGAACGAGTCCTCATATGGAGAAAATTTTAGAAATGTTCAAACAGGTTAACATCAATATCCCTCTCCTAGATGCTATTCAGCAAGTCCCCGCTTATGCGAAAATTCTTAAGGACTTGTGCACTAGGAAGAGGAAGACCCAAGTGCCAAAGAAGGTCTTTATGTCTAATAATATTAGCACTGCTTTTATACCCCAGCTTCCAAAGAAAAGAAAGGACCCAGGATGTCCTACAATATCGATTTCGATTGGGGGTAAAAACATAAATCGTGCTCTTTTAGACCTTGGCGCAAGTGTTAACCTGCTCCCTTATTCTGTCTATGAGCAATTAGGGATTGGAGAGCTGAAACCTGCTCACTGCACTCTCCAGATGGCAGACCGATCTATCACCAAACCAAGGGGTGAATTAGAGGATGTGTTGATAAAGGTCGGAGAATTTGTTTTCCCTGTAGACTTCATTGTGCTCGACACACATCCTGTAGCAAACCCCCGAGGCCAAATTCCGATGATTCTAGGTCGTCCTTTCCTTGCCACTTCCAACGCTGTTATAAACTGTAGAAACGGTTCAATGAACTTATCATTTGGAAATATGACCATTGAACTAAATATCTACAAAGTTGGAAGTCAGCCATTAGAACCCTCTGCTCATATTTTAGATGTGTGCTCTGTCCATGAGATCGCTCCCGATAGTTGTGGAGCTGAGGATCTTTGCTTTACTGATCTCGATGACATTAACACATCTCTGCTTGATTTCATACATGATCTTAGTGAGGACACTTTCTCTACACCTGAGTCTTGCACTTCTGACTTTTCTCCACCCGAGTCTGTATCTTTCACAGGCTTTGAGCTTCTATGTAAATCCAAAAATTGCTCAATGATCCCTCCTTCTATCATTTCTCCGTCTGAGTTAGATATCAAAATTTTACCTTCTCACCTGAAATATGCATATCTAGGTGAGAATGAGTCTTTACCGGTTATCATATCCGCTTCTCTTGCATCAGAGCGAGAAAATGCACTTTTATCGGTATTGAGATCTAACAAAGAGGCGTTTGGTTGGAGTATGGCGGACATCAAAGGGATTAGTTCCTTGATAGTTGAACATCATATACATGTGATGGATGATGCCAGACCGACCCTAGAACCACAGAGACGGTTGAATCCCGTCATGAAGGAAGCTGTCATGAAAGAGATCGTCAAATGCTTAGATAATGGTATTATATACCCCATCTCCGATAGCCAGTGGGTGAGTCCTATACATGTCGTTCCTAAGAAATCCGGCATCACAGTTATAACCAATGAGGCGAATGAGTTGATTCAGACACGCGCCCAAACTGGGTGGCGTGTATGTATCGATTATAGAAAACTCAACGCTGCCACGAGGAAAGACCACTTTCCTCTACCATTCATTGATCAGATGCTGGAACGCTTAGCAGGACGAGAGTATTATTGTTTTATGGACGGATACTCAGGCTACAATCAGGTCCGCATCGCCAAAAAGGATCAAGATAAAACCACTTTTACTTGTCCTTTTGGTACCTTTGCTTACAGTTGCATGCCCTTTGGGTTATGCAATGCTCCCGCTACCTTTCAGCGGTGTATGATGGGGATATTCTCTGATATGGTAGAGAATTTTCTGGAGATCTTTATGGACGATTTCTCGATTTTTGGAGACTCTTTTTCTGATTGCCTTGCGAATCTTGACGCTGTTCTTACTCGTTGCAAAGAGAAGAACTTGACTTTGAACTGGGAAAAATGCCATTTTATGGTCCAAGAAGGAATAGTACTTGGACATGTCATTTCACAGAAAGGCATTGAGGTTGACAGAGCTAAGATAGATGTCATTCAAAACCTACCTCATCCCAAAAGCGTCAAAGATATTCGCTCCTTCCTTGGCCATGCGGGCTTTTATAGGAGATTCATTAAGGATTTTAGCAAAATTGCTAGACCTTTAACTCTTCTCCTGGCCAAGGATACGACCTTCCATTTTGACTCGGATTGCGAGACAGCTTTCGACTCACTTAAACACTCACTCACTTCAGCCCCCGTTTTATCATCACCAAATTGGGACTACCCCTTTGAGCTGATGTGTGACGCATCTGATTTTGCAGTAGGTGCAGTCTTAGGACAACACATCGAAAAGATGCCACACGTGATTTACTATGCAAGTAAGACCCTGAATGATGCGCAAATCAATTATACTACCACAGAAAAAGAACTCTTAGCGGTTGTATTTGCATTAGAAAAATTCAGGCCTTACTTAATCGGCTCACCTATAGTTGTGTATACTGACCATTCCTCTTTAAAACATCTTCTGGAAAAGAAAGATGCAAAGGTCGACTAATACGTTGGATCTGTTGCGCCACGGCAGTGCCCCGGCCGTCTTACTCGAGGCCAAATTGCGGAATCAAAATTTTTCCTTACTCGGAAACCGGCGCTACCGCGGACAAAGAAAACCCGGATCGAAACCATTAACCTACGCTAGCTAACAAGAGATAGGGTGAGAAGTATACCGAGTGATCCGAGTCCTCCGGTCTTCTCTTCATCATCCCGATCTCCCGCGGAAAAGCTTGGCTCCACATCGTCGCCTCCTCGCCGGAAAGGGCACCACATCGCCTTCGTCTTTTACGGGCTCCCGCCTCAATACCGAGGCAACTCGAGCATGAAGCCGGCAACTCGACATGCTCAAGATTTGCTGTAGGAAGTAGTGTAGAAACTTTGTCTCTTGGAGTTTATGTAGTTGCCATTGATGGATGGAGGAAGAGGTAAAGAAAATTGGTGCTTTCAATTTTCTAGCAAGAAGAAGATGAAATGAACTCTCTCATTCTTTTTCTTTCTCTCTTTCTTTTTCTTCTACTCTCTTTTTTTTCATAACCATGAAAGACTTTCTCTTTTTTCTAATGAAGAACT
Source organism: Agapanthus africanus (assembly GCA_030015575.1). Taxonomy (NCBI): domain Eukaryota; kingdom Viridiplantae; phylum Streptophyta; class Magnoliopsida; order Asparagales; family Amaryllidaceae; genus Agapanthus; species Agapanthus africanus. The sequence goes on from CM057337.1 coordinate 88,747,185, forward strand.
TATCATCTCTAGAAAATGGTGGAGCAAGGATAATATGATAGCAAGAGGGAGGTGATGGTAGGAACAAAGAAAAAGTGACCACATCCAAGGTCAACAAAACATCAACCATGCTTCACACTATTCAACCCATAACCTTTCATATCTCTCAATTCAAAAGCATGGAGCAAAAGAAATGAAAGCTATCATAATCAATACATTTGCAAGAAACCCCCTCCACAAATGTAATTTGCAAAACTGCAAATTACCCCCTCCATCGAAAAAGTCCGGCCGGGAAAGAACAAAGGAAAACCGGCCGGAACGGAATGCAAACTGGCAACTCCAGAAAACTGGTCCCGTAATAAATTACAGGAAAACCCCGACACTGTGCATACACACCCGCATCTGTATTCCGACCGGATACAAATGCAATGAGACAAAATCTACACTGTACTAGACTAGGACCGGCTTAAGCCAAAGCCGGCTAGTAAAATCCGTTCGATCCTGATCCGTGCAATACCGCACGTATCAGATCAAACCCTGCCATATAACTATACGGCCACTAGTACAAAACTGTCCGATCCTGATCCGTGCAATACCGCACGTATCTGATCGGACCCTGCCATATCTCCATACGGCCTCTACAGCGTTTCGCCCGAAAGCTGAGTAACTGAAAGTGTGGTGGACTCTAAAAACTCGTCAATACTATGGCTGTGGATTTAACCACTGGCACGTCAGAGGTATAAGCCAATACGTGACGGGCCACCAGCTATTGACCAAAAGGGACGTCGATGAGGAAGCTCACCCCGACACCCAACTGAGCCTGTCAGTGACAATATCCGTACAGTCCGGTCCGTTCGTCTATGAGTATCGCATGGCGGGCCTAGGGGGTTGGTAAAAGTCAGACCCCCAAAAGCGGTACAAGTCGTGTCGGAGTGTAGCCCAGAACGCCCTGAGATACTACTGGAATAACTACCAGTAAATCTCCTGCCTCGGCCGAGGGCTTTGCGTAATGGCTCTCCTAGACACAGCGCGACCTCACCCCCAATACCGGGAGAGACGAACCCCTGAAGATCCGCTCACTGCCTCCATGTGGCTCGAGACTGTACCCAACTAAAACCTGTTTGCACGACTCCTTTGAGCCGTGGTAGGGTAGTAATCAAAGCACAGTGGGAACTCACACGAGACAAATGACGATCTCAGGTCGATGAACTAACCTGTACACATGTCACCTGGGAACTGCTATCTGACGTCTGGTATAAGACCAACTAGCAGGTTCCCGGCGAGTCCTGTCCGGTGTACTCATAACCCAATGAGCACCTGTATACATCTTAGGTGAACCAACTGACACCAGTGGCTTGTGAGACCGGCCACCGCCCCTCGTCGGGGTCTCGACTGTATACACTAGTCTACTAATGGAGTATCGATGCCCAGTCTCGAAACTCCCACGACTAGGGACCTTTTAAGGATGTGCTTATAGACCCCAGCTCCCACGTATATGATCGCCATCATACTGCTGGTCGTCAAGCAAGAATCCTAGGGGCTCTATCAACGTGTAATAGCGACATGTCAGGTCACCTAAAGCAGTACACGATGATAAAGATAAACCAGATAGCATACTATCATCTTGAGTAAGACTGTCCACCTGGGATAGGTCCTCCCTCAATCATTGCAATCACGTGCCTGTGATCCAATAATTGACTCTGAGGGCACTATCTCCAACAATCTCCCACTTGCACTCAAGGCTAATTATTGCGATGCCGCATACTCACAGCCCGTGTGATACCGAACACCCAACTCCTCTACTGGTCAGTCTCACAAAGCTCGTTTGCGAAACTATTGCGTTCGAGGAATAGCCTCAGTGAGTGGATCCGCTGTGATGTTTCTATCTATGTCTCTCTATATCTCAAGTTCGCGGAGAAAGCCATCTCCCGAAATGAGCAATACCTGTCTTAGAATGCCTGGATGTCTGATGGGACCTAGCTCATAAATGAACTCCAAATCCAAACTTCTTAGACTGTATCGTCAACTGAAACTAATCAGTATCCCGCGCCATGCCTCCCTCAGTATTGCCTTGGACCACCTGTCCAAAATACTGCCCCTCGTCAGAGGGAGAACTATAACTCTGACAACCTCCTTGTCGTCCATGTCACCTTGGAAGTCTGGAATGATAACTGTCTCCTAAAGGAGGCAGCCGTTATCATATCCCTAGAACATTCACTTATGTTCTAAAACTGCTTCCGACTGTTTTTCCAGGATTGGATTAATATCAACTTATTGCACTTACTGCAAGAACAACATCTGGTGTGGTACTTGACATCTCATGATTGACTCAATTGCCTAAGCAAGTGATCTGTCAATCATGCGTATCCCTCTCCCCTTTAGTCTGTAAGACACCTTTAGAGAGGGTGACTCCATTACCTGCAGGTGTACTACCGTGCCAGGAGTCGTCCATTCTAAATACTCATAGAATGCTGTCAAGGTACCCAGATTGGGAAACCACCCAAATCTAGATCTAAAACCATAGATCTAGTAACCAGTATGTCTGATATAATATCCAAGTCCCATGTGGAGAAAACACTGTGTGACGACCAAAGTATAACCGATCGTAGTATAGGAATATCACTTCCTACTACCTTCTCAACAGATCCATCCCCTATTCTGATGACGTCAAACCTATGACTGTCACATCAGAAATGGATGATCTATCTCCGCTACATCTGCTTTAATCTATAAATAGACATAAGCCTGATGTCCACCAATGCTTCCGCTGCTCCCACTGACTACGACAACCCTCTGGCAGAGTCATATAGACGTGCACTTCCAAAGCTAGTTTAGAACGACGCTATACTCATCCTCCTGCCGAGTCTCGCAGCCTGGAACAACAGCAATGGCATGTGTGGGTAAACAAGAACTTCCCTGTCACCGTCCTTGAGGCTACCGGAGTACCTCTCGGGTGCCTGAAGTTACCCACCTTATCTGCGGAGTGGCCAATGGAATGTCAAATCAGATTGAATCTTCAGGTTCCTTATTAAATCTTCAGTAATCGTTTGCGGTTCTGGAATCACTTCCAGTTCTACCATACTCCCACTACTGTTTTTTGAAAAAATCCATTTTTAATAAAACTGTGGCGAGTCTAGAACAATATTTCTATTGATCTGCCAGATGGTAGAAAGTCAACCCTCGTCATAGCCTGGGTCAACCCACAAACAGCCATTACAGAAACGTGCTTTGAGTTATCCGGAGTCTGGTTTTAAGCATAAGCCGGACAACTCCCCGTACCTTAACATCGTTAAGATATGAACTGTTCTATATCCAATATAGAACCAGAGGCATTGATTTAATTTAACCAGATTCAAATCATGCATCTATCTCCAGTGCATGTCAACTAAATGGAAGGAGGTCGATCAGCGTTACTGAACTTAGGAATGCTTCCAATTATGAGTAACCTGAAAGAGAAGCAATCTGTCTTCATCATTACTATCAACTGAATACCATACACAAGTATCTACATCTTCGATCACCTTGAAGAATCCCGATACTTGCAATACCTGGTTCTCTACTCTATTCTTATACCAATAACTCCTCAAAACTCAGACCCTATGTTTCCACGAAGCACATGTCTAAGAACTAGAGAAGTTAAAAGTAAACAGAATATAGTACGAGGACCAACCCCTCTGTCCTGATGGACACTGGACAACATACAATACTCTGTATAAGTCCGCTGAGTCTAACAACTCTTTCACTGTGTGTCGTAGGTTGAAAACTGTACTTATGGTTAAGAAGAATTACACCGCTGTTTAATGCTCCTTACCTAACCATCCACTGATATAGGTAAATGTCATCGACATAATATCAAAAGGTATATCTCACTCTATGAAAATAGACGTACAGATATATCAATTTGAAATTGGTGCACAACAGCGGATATTCATAACCAAATATTTGCCGACCGGCAAACAACCCAGGTGACTTCCTCAAATATCACCGATTACAACGAATCCCGATATAATGAGGATGATCACCCAATTCCCAATAACTTACTCCCACTCGTCATCTGTAAAACCATACAGATGTGAGAATCATACCTGGCAAATACATACCCTGGAGTAAGTGTCTAATCGGGAAATCAGTTTTCCATTAACAGTATACAGTGAAACTGAAACATTGAAATGTTTCGTTGGGGTATCGTGGTATTCCTAGTAATGCCTCTTCCATTATCCAGATTCACAACTGTAACCGTATAATTCTTTGCCACCTCTCCAAATCCCTTTATGTGTCTTTAGTCATTACCTTCTGTACACCCCTTTAGGCCAAATGGTTTTCTTCCTTCCCTACCGTTCGGCACCAGCCTATGGTTTGGAAGAAGACTATCCAAAAAGCATAAAGGGTGTACTGTCCTAATCTTAGGAGCACTCGCAACGCGAGAGAAGGTGAAGATAAAAGACACCTGAATGTACTTTATTCCTATTTCTCCTGAACCAGAATCCATCCCCGAACTGGAACAAGTTCCTTTCGAGTTCGTATATAACCATACGATGGAATATCCAATAAAATGGGATCTTCGTAGTGATACGGAGTGTCCTGGAGAAATACAAAGGTGATTTAGGATTGGCGAAGAAATACTTGGTTTGGTCGTGAATATCAGTCGCAATTTACTTTGCCCTCTTACTAATCCCTTGCTTTGTCTAAACTTAATACCTTCTGTACACCATCGTTATGCTAATTGGTTTCCTTCATTCCCTACCGGTCGGCACCAGCCTAAGGTTTGGAAGAAGACTATCCAATTTGCGTAATAGGTGTACTACTCCTAAACCAAGGAATACTCGCAACCTGAGAGAAGGTGAAAAGAAAAGACAACTGAATAATCCTATCCGTTTTCTCCAGAACCAGAAACCATCCTCGAAGTCCTTCGAGTTCGTATCTAACCATACGATGGTTTTGTCCAATGGAAGTGGACGTTCGTAGTAATACGGGGTGTCCTGGAGAAAAGGGTAAAAGTAGGAGTGGCAATGAGGTCTGCAACTCTGACAATCCAAAAGCCAGTGTAAAGAAGGTTCGGTCAACTTGGTCACTGAGTCAAAGTCCAGGGTCGGGTCAAAAGTCGCTGCCAGAGAGAGAGAAAAGAAACACTCAGCGTGCACTCTATCCTAGATCAGAATGGTTATCACTTTAACTAATCTGGAAACCTCCCACTGTACCTCAAATTCTCCTCCAAACCTGAAAGAAGAATTAGTCGGGATCACCCGAGGAGTAAACTAACTCATCAGTGGAAATCGGGATCCAACTATCATCGCATGATAACTTGACGGAATCCACTCAAGTCATCACACTCCAGAAGGTATGCGCATGCCTGGCAAGTTTCAGTTCTTTTGAAACTCCCGATGTGATTTTTACCCCTAGGACCCAAGTGACCTTGACAATGCCAACATATCAAAGAGTCCTAGTCAAGTTCAGCCCGTCATTATCTTGATTGCATTAAACCCACCCGTACGAGTCCTTGACAATGCCAACATAACTGTACGACTGTCCTAACCAATCCACTTATCCATGCGACAGAAAAGTATTACACAGCTACCGAACACTACGCCTCGGCAATGCACGACATACGTAGCACGAATACTAAGCAATACTAATCTGAAATGACGGAGGGCTACGGATGGTTTTTGGCGAAAAACCTTTTACCGTAATGAACTTGATATCGTTGAAGGAACTGGATAACTTTTTAGAAAATATAGTGACGAAAACCTTTACTAAAGAGGTCACTCCCGGTGAAGGGATCTCGGCTCTTTCCCCGTAGAATGAGGTGCAGGATATTCTAACTGAATACCACGATGCAAAGCAAAAGTAATCGGCTATAGTGAAGTTAATGCCCTGACGCAAACTTCTGTCCAAGGGGTCACTCCCGGTGAAGGGATCTCGGCCCTTGCCTCGTCGACTGAGGAGCAGGATATTCCAAATGAATACCACGATGCAAAACAAAAGTGAACGTCCTTGCAATAACAGCTTTTTGAAAAGTGTTCCAACAACATCAGAATAGGTTTGTTTATCTTGCATTGATCCGAATCAACGCAGTCCCATCAATTAATCACACCACAAAGAACGAAAATATACTGACGTACGTATATGCCATCCGCATTCGCCACTGGGTCCCGTCATCACCCGTTAGGTTAGCTAACTAACGGCAGAGCGGGGACTGGACTAGCGCGGATGTAAAGCATATACAACATCTACTAATATATATACCAATATATTATATTTCGCTCAAGGCGTGATAAAATGCAACATCACAGAAATGTACAACATCACAGAACAATACAGATATCTGGAAGCCCCGGGTTTCACAGAGCCGCTGCTGAAACCCGACGTTCCCCTGGTCGTGTGGATAGCCTGTGCAATAAAATCCTAGACCCCTACGGGCGCGGCAAGTCACCCGCCAAAACCTGAAGCGAGGCAGCCCCCTTCAGCTCCGTGAATGGACCACCCAGCACTCCACGGAATCCGGCAACTTGGGCACCCCTCCTGGGTCAACCTGTACCCCCTACGAGTGCGGCGAATAGCCCGCCAATCCTAGAGTGAAGCCCCCTCCGTCTCAATGCCATGAGATGCGGGCTTGTTGCCCTCCAGAACCCGGCTATCCGTGCACCCCACCGCGGGGTAATCCTAGTACAGAAAGTAAAATATACATACACCGGGTACATCGACCGCAACCAGGTCGTGCCCCAAAAGAATAATACAAACAGGCAGTGACGGCAGTCCACATGTCGGACGCTCGCCCCGCAATATCAAATGTACATAATACAACAACACTGTACTAACATTGCATCCAGGCTATCCCCCACGACCGATCCGCAACAACACAGCATAAACATAGAACATCAACGTGAAAGTCACGTTCGCAAATCCGTCTAACCGGACTATAGCAGTTAGACCGGATTTACCGATCGAGTGACATTCACGGTCGCAGATATAATGTAAATACTGTGAAATAATGTGTTTAGGATTTTCCGATTGATCAAACAATTAACATGTGGGCCCCAAAGAAAACTGTAGCATTCACATAAATAATTGGCCCAATTTTAATATTCCAAAACCCCTAATTTAAGCCCAGAAGCCCACTGGAAAAACACGAAGCATTGACCTCACCAAACTGCGGCGGAAGGGCGGCAGAAATGGGGTTCGCGCCGCGCTTCCGCGCTCGAGGTAAGGGAACAATGTCTCGTTTTTTCTCAGAGTTCTTAGAACTCCCTGCACATCTTTCTGAGATCACCTGAAAAATTTTTAGACTTCAAAAAATTTCAACAGAAACTGATGTGCTAGAAAAATACGGTTTTTGGAAATTTTGGTCGATCGGAAACGCAAACACATCAAACGAAGCTAGGTAAGGTTAATGGCGTGGCTCTGATACCATGTTGCGCCACGGCAGCGCCCCGGCCGTCTTACTCGAGGCCAAATTGCGGAATCAAAATTTTTCCTTACTCGGAAACCGGCGCTACCGCGGACAAAGAAAACCCGGATCGAAACCATTAACCTACGCTAGCTAACAAGAGATAGGGTGAGAAGTATACCGAGTGATCCGAGTCCTCCGGTCTTCTCTTCATCATCCCGATCTCCCGCGGAAAAGCTTGGCTCCACATCGTCGCCTCCTCGCCGGAAAGGGCACCACATCGCCTTCGTCTTTTACGGGCTCCCGCCTCAATACCGAGGCAACTCGAGCATGAAGCCGGCAACTCGACATGCTCAAGATTTGCTGTAGGAAGTAGTGTAGAAACTTTGTCTCTTGGAGTTTATGTAGTTGCCATTGATGGATGGAGGAAGAGGTAAAGAAAATTGGTGCTTTCAATTTTCTAGCAAGAAGAAGATGAAATGAACTCTCTCATTCTTTTTCTTTCTCTCTTTCTTTTTCTTCTACTCTCTTTTTTTTCATAACCATGAAAGACTTTCTCTTTTTTCTAATGAAGAACTTATCATCTCTAGAAAATGGTGGAGCAAGGATAATATGATAGCAAGAGGGAGGTGATGGTAGGAACAAAGAAAAAGTGACCACATCCAAGGTCAACAAAACATCAACCATGCTTCACACTATTCAACCCATAACCTTTCATATCTCTCAATTCAAAAGCATGGAGCAAAAGAAATGAAAGCTATCATAATCAATACATTTGCAAGAAACCCCCTCCACAAATGTAATTTGCAAAACTGCAAATTACCCCCTCCATCGAAAAAGTCCGGCCGGGAAAGAACAAAGGAAAACCGGCCGGAACGGAATGCAAACTGGCAACTCCAGAAAACTGGTCCCGTAATAAATTACAGGAAAACCCCGACACTGTGCATACACACCCGCATCTGTATTCCGACCGGATACAAATGCAATGAGACAAAATCTACACTGTACTAGACTAGGACCGGCTTAAGCCAAAGCCGGCTAGTAAAATCCGTTCGATCCTGATCCGTGCAATACCGCACGTATCAGATCAAACCCTGCCATATAACTATACGGCCACTAGTACAAAACTGTCCGATCCTGATCCGTGCAATACCGCACGTATCTGATCGGACCCTGCCATATCTCCATACGGCCTCTACAGCGTTTCGCCCGAAAGCTGAGTAACTGAAAGTGTGGTGGACTCTAAAAACTCGTCAATACTATGGCTGTGGATTTAACCACTGGCACGTCAGAGGTATAAGCCAATACGTGACGGGCCACCAGCTATTGACCAAAAGGGACGTCGATGAGGAAGCTCACCCCGACACCCAACTGAGCCTGTCAGTGACAATATCCGTACAGTCCGGTCCGTTCGTCTATGAGTATCGCATGGCGGGCCTAGGGGGTTGGTAAAAGTCAGACCCCCAAAAGCGGTACAAGTCGTGTCGGAGTGTAGCCCAGAACGCCCTGAGATACTACTGGAATAACTACCAGTAAATCTCCTGCCTCGGCCGAGGGCTTTGCGTAATGGCTCTCCTAGACACAGCGCGACCTCACCCCCAATACCGGGAGAGACGAACCCCTGAAGATCCGCTCACTGCCTCCATGTGGCTCGAGACTGTACCCAACTAAAACCTGTTTGCACGACTCCTTTGAGCCGTGGTAGGGTAGTAATCAAAGCACAGTGGGAACTCACACGAGACAAATGACGATCTCAGGTCGATGAACTAACCTGTACACATGTCACCTGGGAACTGCTATCTGACGTCTGGTATAAGACCAACTAGCAGGTTCCCGGCGAGTCCTGTCCGGTGTACTCATAACCCAATGAGCACCTGTATACATCTTAGGTGAACCAACTGACACCAGTGGCTTGTGAGACCGGCCACCGCCCCTCGTCGGGGTCTCGACTGTATACACTAGTCTACTAATGGAGTATCGATGCCCAGTCTCGAAACTCCCACGACTAGGGACCTTTTAAGGATGTGCTTATAGACCCCAGCTCCCACGTATATGATCGCCATCATACTGCTGGTCGTCAAGCAAGAATCCTAGGGGCTCTATCAACGTGTAATAGCGACATGTCAGGTCACCTAAAGCAGTACACGATGATAAAGATAAACCAGATAGCATACTATCATCTTGAGTAAGACTGTCCACCTGGGATAGGTCCTCCCTCAATCATTGCAATCACGTGCCTGTGATCCAATAATTGACTCTGAGGGCACTATCTCCAACAGGATCCTACTGTTACAAGAATTCGATCTTGTTATCAAAGATAAGAAAGGATGTGAAAACGTAGTAGCTGACCATCTTTCACGCATCATTTCTTCCCCTGTGACCCTGCCGATCAATGATTCATTCCCTGATGAACAACTCTTGAGCATATCCGCTGAACCATGGTTCAGGGATATTGTGAACTATCATGCCACGGGACTAATACCGAGCGATTGGTCAAAACAGGACAAATATCGTTTTCTTTCCCAAGTAAAACACTTTTACTGGGACGAGCCCTATTTGTTTAAATATTGTCCTGATCAGATCATTCGCCGGTGTGTCTCGAATGAAGAGTTCAAGAGTGTTCTTTCATTTTGTCATGATCAGGCCTGTGGGGGTCACTTTGGTCCTAGAAAGACAGCGGAAAAGGTTTTGCAATGTGGATTTTATTGGCCGACCTTATTCAAGGACGCATTTGAGTATTGCAAAACCTGTACACAATGTCAGTATACGGGTAGAATATCCCAGAGGAATGAAATGCCTCAGAAACCCATCTTGGTTATTGAAATATTTGATGTTTGGGGCATTGATTTTATGGGTCCTTTTCCCAACTCCTTTGGGAATTTGTACATTTTGCTGGCGGTTGATTATGTCTCCAAGTGGGTAGAAGCCATTCCATGTCGCACTAATGACAAGAAAGTTGTCATTAAGTTCTTGAAAGAGAATATCTTTTCGCGATTTGGACACCCACGCGCTATCATTAGCGATAATGGGACATATTTCTGCAACAGATCTTTCGAGACTCTGATGCGAAAATACTCAATCAACCACCGACTTTCGACACCCTATCATCCCCAAACAAGCGGGCAGGCTGAAATCTCAAACAGACAAATCAAACTTATCCTGGAGAAAACTGTTGCTAAAAATAGAAAAGACTGGTCGACCAAATTGACGGATGCTCTTTGGGCATTCCGAACTGCATATAAAACCGACCTAGGAATGTTTCCATATAGGATAGTGTTCGGGAAAACATGTCATTTACCCGTCGAGATAGAGCATAAAGCATTGTGGGCCATTAAAGAAATAAATTTTGATCTAAACCTTGCTTGCAACTTTCGGAAGCTGCAAATAAATGAGCTAAGCGAACTCCGCGATGAAGCTTATGATAACGCTGTAATCACAAAGAATAGGACTAAGGTTTTTCACGATAAAAACATTTTGAGGAAAACATTTTCACCTGGTCAACAAGTCCTTCTTTATGATTCACGATTACACCTTCACGCGGGTAAGCTCCGATCTCGATGGAAGGGACCTTTTGTTGTGCGGTCTGTATACCCGCACGGGGCAGTAGAAGTAGAAAATGTTAAAAACGGCACCTTTTTCAAAGTAAATGGACATAGACTAAAGCCGTATTTTTCCACTGACCCCACGGAGGAGCTCTTGTTCTTACAAGAGCCAGTTTATTTGGATTAAAATTCCTCCATCTCACCTTCATGTCCAGTATATCATTGCATCATTTTTTGAATGAAGGTGAGTGAAAAAAGTAAGTTTGGGGGAAGTTCTTCACTTATATATTTTGCCCCTACTAATAATTCCCCCCAGGCTTACAGTTTTGTAGGTATAGCATTTGGCAACAGTGAGGACACTGTTGAAAACAAGTTTGGGGGAGGTTTGTGCTTATTTTCGCATCATTTGCATATCATCTGCATAAGCACAAAACATTTCTTTAAAAATCTATAAAAATTGAAAAATTTTCAAAACCCATAAAAATTTAAAAATTTTCAAGTATAAAAATAATTTTAATATTTACACTTTTTTGTATATAAATAAAGATAATGAAAGTTTAGATAGTGAAAAGTTACATCCATGAGATTAGAAAAATTTAAGAAAACTAAGAAAATTAGAAGTTTTCTTATACGAACTAGTAATAAGTAGTTATGAGCCGTTGTCCCAAGGGTTAGTAAGATGAAGGACGTCACTAATCTGAGGATAAAAATAAGTCTGAAAAATAGTTTCTATTCTGGAAGCCAAACATTTTGAACGTTGATACTCTGCTATTCGCACTTACACACGTCTTGAAGCCTGGGATAGTAGAGGATACCTTGAAATGGTCTTGTCTTAAAGCCAATGTATGAAGGAAATAAAAAGAAAAGTGAATAAAAAAATATAAAGTGGTGAGAAAAATGGACACTGGTTTTGTTATCACCAAAGGCAATAAAAAATGTATAGCAAGGGTGCTTCTTCACCTAGTGCCCTAAGGCCAACTGGTCTGGGAGTCACTGCTATGCCTGAGGTGGTGCAAGACGAGGAAAATACACCAAGTAAGCAAGCACATAAGTAATCGGTCGGTTAGTACCTCAAGAAGTATTAACGGTCGCATGAAAGTGTGTGAGCAATCTCATCTAAATATTCATTAATTAAAAAGTACTGAGGTTGATGGGCAAGAGTATGATAGCTTGAATTGAATTCTCCGGGTGTAGGGATGTCCTTACACACACGCAGGGTGATATGATCGATGTTTTGGAAGAAAGATAGGAATGAAAAATAAGACGATGTTTTATTGAGGGAGGACGTGATTTCTGACATCTTTTCATGACCATTAAGATAGGGCTCATGACAACCGAAAAGCTAGCTTAGTTGAAAACCTTAATTTTCAAGGCTTTTCTTTTACAATTCTTGTCTTTAAATGTAATATTCATGATCTTCCTTTTATTATTGGATTTTATGGGTGCAATCCGCTGAAAACCCTCAGGAGACAACACTCCTCCTACTAGGGACACCTAGAGGTTTAAAGGCTTGTTGCACGTGCTCAGTGCAATCGTGTTGCCTACGAAAGTGTGCTAGTTAGTTTTTCTCTTTCTTTATTTTCTCCTTCTCTTTTTAATAAAACATTCGCTCGAGACGATCGAAATTAAGTTTGGGGGAATTTGATTAGTCGAAAATATTGTATATTTTTACCGGCAATTTCCTCATCATTTGCATTCATATAGAAGTGTTCGGTATCCGTATTTCACATATTAGCAAATCTATCACAGATTATCAGATTACATGTATTAGACCTTAAAACCGGCATTTCTAGGGAAATTGACTGCATTGCATGGCATAGCAATATTTCTATATGTCGCAACCCGTGTTTCGAAGTCTGTGCAGGAAAAGGAGAAGCTCGCTCAAATTTACACCGCTCAAAGATACGTCAACTCACTAACTTCAAATCTGGTATCATTACAAAGGAGAAATTGCAAATCAACATATCAAGGAAAGCTCTAAACTACAGTACAAGCACACAGAAGAAAAACCAAGCATCAAGGACCCCACATGGCCGCGGAACCACGGCCATAGCCTCCTTGTGCCGCGGTTCCGCGGCTACTTGATGACATCACCAACTCAGCTTTGTACCATAATGCTTCTCTCAGGGCCCACTGCTCAGAAATGTATCTCAGTTTCCAGAAGACTCCAGGGGTTTCTGCCAGATCAGCAAACAAGGGTTTCCAAGCCTAATTAAACCTTGCTTAAACCCTAAGCTAGCTCCTAACAAACTATCTTCTAGAAGACTCAACAAACTTTTGGAGGGAACTACCATTTCAAACCTAAACCTAGGGTTTGGGAGTTCTATAAATAAGACCCTAGACTCAAGGGGGAGGGATCATCTTAGATCATCATATATCATACATCCAAGAGAGGGTGTGATTCATTTTAGTTCATTTTTTAGCCAATCTCCTTCTTCATCTCCTTCCTCCACAAGTCTAGTGAGAGGGCTTGTGTGAAACCCTAAATTCCAATCAAAAAGCCAAGATCCCGAGTACCCATCAAGCAAGAAGCCTTGCAACCTTTTATGAGCCGAGCCGATCTTCAACGGAGCAAGTGGTCAAAGCCGATCCGCGACTCACGGAGCCGAGCGACGCCAATTCAACAACTTAGATTCTTCCTCTTGTAGTTCTTGAGCGATTGTAATCAAAGTGTTGATATAAATAAAAGGTGATATTCTTTTATCTTGTTTTCTTTAAATTCTTGCATCATGAATCAATCTAAAATTCTAGTTATAATTCTTGTTGTGATGTTTGAGTAATACTCCGCTCGTCAAGGAGTCGAGACGATCAATAGAATGATGTTGTAATATATCTGAAAACGATTCTTGATTCCTACGAGTTTTGTAAACCCTAGCAAGTTCAAGAATCGACAACCCATTTTGTTGCGATGCTTTCTTGATTGATATCGCTCGAAATTGGAAAGTTACGATCGTTTCTTGAAAATTGCTAGAGGCTAGAGTGTGAATGATATCGACGAAAGAACAAGGGTTAAAAGATGAAACCCTAGTTTCATCAAGAAAGCCCTAACTCTCGTCGATCACCATCGATCTAGTATCAATCCTTCGAAGGACAAGAACACGTTATCTTTAGATTACATCACGTCTGTCGATCCTATCGATTCCTACGAGCCTCTTTTAGATTCTTGACTGTTGATTGGAAATATCATCGATACACCGATTCTTGATTGTTTAACATTTTCTTGATTCTTGAATAGAATAGTGACATTTGAAAATCAAAATTCTCGAATCATGTTTTCGTTTATCTTAGCTTAACTTTTCAATTCAAGCATATCATAATACAAACGAATCGTGCAATCCCTGTGGACGATCCGCACTCATTCATGAACTACAATTGACACCGTAGTTTGATTGCGGTCAAAATATTTTTTTGGTTGTGAAGTTCTTTATAAATTTTCTGAATATCGACACAAGAAACAGTTTCGATCAAATGGTGCCATTTTAGGGGACCTTTTGAATTGATTCATACTACACAACAGGAAAATCTACCAATCATTCACCATTACCATATACCAAGAACATCTCTTTAGTTCTACTCAAGTACTTAAGAATGTTCTTCATAGTTGTCCAGTGCTTCTCCCCTGGGTCTTATTGATACCTACTTACCACACCTACTGCGTAAGCTACATCCGGTCTGGTACATAACATCGCGTACATGATAGACCCAAATGTAGAATCATATGGTATCACGGTCATGCGAGCCCTCTTTAAATCAGTCTTGGGAGACATCTCTTTGGGGAGAGTGATTCCTGAACAAGCGGGTAAATTACCACGCTTAGAATCTTCCATACTAAACCTCTTTAGTATGGTGTCTATGTACCTGGATTGGAACAATCCTGACATCTTTTTCAATCAATCTTTATAGATCTTTATCCCCAGGATGTAGGAGGCATCACCCAAATCTTTCATAGAGAACTTGTGTGATAGGACGAGTTTGACCGAGTGCAGCATAGGAACATCATTTCGTATCAAGAGTATGTCATCTACGTACAATACGAGGAAGAAAACCTTACTCTCTATAACTTTTTTTATATATACAAGGTTCATCTAAATTTTTGATGAAGTCAAACTCTTTGACTACCACATAAAAACAGATATTCTACCTCCGCGATGCATGATTTAATCCGTAGATTGATTTAAGCAGCTTGAATACCTTTCCACTGCTCCCACTGTCTACGAATCCCTCTGGCTGTGCCATCTACACGCTCTCTTCTAAATCACCATTTAGAAAAGCGGTTTTGATGTCCATCTTCCAGATTTCATAGTCATGGTATGCAGCAATGGCAAGTAGGATCCTGATGGACTTAAGCATAGCCACTGGAGAAAAGGTTTCATCATAATTGACACCTAGTCGTTGACGAAAACCTTTTGCTAAAAGTCTAGCTTTGAAGGTCTCAACCTTTTTATCTACATCAAGTTTCTTCTTGAAGATCCACTTGCTCCCAATGGGTTTTACCCCTTCAGGAGCAACTTCCAAAGTCCATACTTTGTTGGTGTACATGGATTCCATCTCAGATCGCATAGCATCCAGCCATTTCACAGAGTCCCCACTTGTGATGGCCTACTCGAAACTAGTTGGTTCATCATATTCCATGATACAATCCTCACTCCCACCGTCTATAAGAAATCCGTAGTATCTTTCAGGTGGATGAGAAACCCTACAAGATCTGCAGAGTGGCTGAGGTTCGTCGGGGACTATTGAATCCTCCGGTTCTACCAAATCATCAGTTGTAGTTTGTGTATCTGGAACTTCTTCCAATTCTACCTCATTACCACTAATTTCTTTCATAAGAAATTCCTTTTCTAAAAAGGTGGCATATTGAGCAACAAATTTTTTTTGTTCCTCGGTGTGGTAGAAGATATATCAATGTGAATTCTTTGGATATCCCACAAACTTGCAAAGAAATGATCATGCCTCGAGTTTGTCTAGATCCTGTTTTATAACATAGGCCGGACAACCCCATATCTTAACTCATTTAAGATATGGCCTCTTTCCACTTCATATCTCATATGGTGTTTTAGGCACTGATTTTGATGGAACTTGATTCAATAGGTATGTATCTGTCTCAAGTGCAAAACTCCAAAAGAAAATAGGTAACTTAGAAACACTCATCATAGAGTGCACCATATCTAATAGGGTGCGATTCCTGTGCTCCGATACTCCGTTGTGTTGTGGTGTATACGGAGGAGTAAGCTGAGAGAGAATCACATTCTCTTTTAGATAGTCTCGGAATTTCGTGCTTAAGTATTCTCCTCCTCGATCAGATCGTAGGACTTTAATACTTTTACTCGTTTGGTTTTCTATTTCGCACTTATATTCTTTGAATTTCTCAAAAGCTTCAGATTTGTGTTTCAACAGGAACACATGTCCGAATCTTGAGAGATCATCGGTGAATGTAATGAATTACGATGAACCAATCCTGACATGTGTAGACATAGGATCGCATACATCACTATGTATCAGTCCTAAGAGTTCAGTAGCTCTTTCTCCGTGTCCCATAAATGGAGTTTTGGTCATCTTGCCTTTGAGACATGACTGGCAAGTTTTATAAGATGTAAATTCGAACGGATTTAAATATCTATCTTCATCCAACTTTGCTAGTCTAGTCGCATTGATATGACCAAGTCTACAATACCATAAGAAGGCTTCGTTCATTTCTGAACTTTTCCTCTTGTGTATGTTTTGTATATTTAGAACTGTGTTTTGATTTAGAACGTATATACCATTACATAATGTACTAAACCCAATCAACACTTGATTTAGAAAAATGTTCACAGCATTTTCCTCTAATGCAAAATTATATCCTTCTTTATGTAATAAAGAAAAGGATATTATATTGCACATCATCTTTGGTACGAAATAATAGTCGTTCAGAATCAATGTATTACCATTTGGTAATACCAGGTGATATTCGCCAACCGCTTTGGCAGCAAAAATTGCTCCATTCCCTACTCTGAGAGACATATCACCCTTTCCCAGTTCTCTACTTCTCTTTAACCCATGTAACAAATTACATATGTAGGATCCTGATCCGGTATCTAATACCTAGGACGTAGAGCAGCCTGAGAAATAGTTCAGTAACTAACACACCCGAAGAAGATGCATCAAAATAATCTTTCTTCGTTCGAGTTGCATGGGAATCCGTGCATTTCCCTATCCCTTGCTCAGACTTATAACAGTCATAAGATATAGTGGAACCAACGTTCCCTGGCCCAGTATAATAAGCATGTTCGGTCAATAGATCCATATTATTATCTTGATTAAGGCGTGTCATGGTCGCTACCTAGAGAGAGAGAATAAAACACTTTAGCGTGCGCTCTTGCAAAATTAGATTGGTTATTATCTTATCTAATCAGGATGGCTCCCACTGTTTTTATCAAATCTTCCTTCAAACCCTAAAGGTAAGATTAACCGGGATTAATTACACCCTATAAGTTCGTCAATCGGTCAGCCAAGCAGGTATTGGTACTCCGAGGGAGTCTCCCCGTGCTTTCGCATGAAACTAATTAAATAACCTCATTTCCGCAGGGACATAACCCCGTTAACACCTTTCTTAGACACCTACTAGATTAGCTAATTGTAAAGTGGAAAACTCTCCCAAGAGTAACACTTACTCGCAGTGGGTATCGAGATCTAACTATCATATAGAAGGTATGCAATCTCATTGCAAATTTCAACACTTGAAATTCCCGATATCTGCTCTTACCCTATGCGGTTTATAACTTTGACAAGGTAAACATAGTATAATCCGCAAGTCAAGTTCAACCCGTCATTTCGTGATTGAATTAAAACCACCCGTACGACCCTTGACAAGGACAACAAGGCCGTACGACTACCCTAATCCAATCGCATCATATGCGGCAAATAAGCACTAATCAGCTACCGGACACTACGCCTTGATAAGGTCAACAAACGCAACTAAATAGCACTTATCTGAAATGACGGAGGGCTACAACTGGTTTTGAAGAAAACCTTTAACGTAATGAACTTGATATCGTTGTAAAATCTAGTGATTTGAAAAAGGAGTGGTTTAAGCTCCGCTTTAAAATCGAATAGTTTTCAAAACAAACCGAGTGCGTTGTAGCATATGCTAGTTTTGCTAAAGAGGTCATTCCCGTTGAAGGGATCTAGCCTATTTCTTCATTGAATGAGGTGCTGGATATTCATAATGGAATACCTGTATGCAAAGAAAGAACTAGAGCTATCTTTTTGAAAAATTTGATTCTACAATATCTTTAGGATTCTTTTCTTTTCATTAATCACATTAATGACGTCCCATCATATATGTTTCCTAAACATCACAGAAGAAACGAAAATAAAACCTACATATATGCCATAGACATTCGCCACAGGGACCCCGGTCTTCACCGTAAGGTTACTTAACTTACGGCAGGGTGGGGTCAGGACTAGCGCGGATGCAAAATATATATAGTGTCTACTTGTATATCATATGTATAAGTAGCATTCGTCTCACTCAGTTATATGATCACATCATATCACAGAAGCAGCAGAAGCAGACATATAAAATATAAGGTATACTAGGAGTTCCGTGTTTTAGATTAAGCCAGTAATAAAAAACACGGATTCCACTGTCTTGATGAATAGCCAAGCCCACATCCCTAGATCCCTACGAGAGTGGCAAGCAACCCTACCAATTCTAGAGTTAGGCGACCCATTCTCGACTCCTCGAGATGGCCTTCCACTGGACTCTAGAACCCGGTTACTTGTGCTCCCCGTCTTGGGTCTATCCTAATGCGGAAAAGTAAATAATATACATCAATGGAGACAACAACCTCAACCCAGAAGTGTCCCAATAAAAAAATATTACATACAGAATTTTTTACATGAATGAAAATTAAAAAACTCTCATCTCACACAAACCCCCCCGGCTATTCAATCACGACGATCCAATATAACATATCAGTAAAAATACAATAACATCACACGTCATGAACGTAAGTAAATATGCGTATCCTTAATATCGTTGACGTATAGCAACGAGATCGAGGATACTGCCACATATTACACTTACGGTCGCAGAAAAAAATGAAAACTACAATAATTAGAATCCAAATCATCCTTAGACATCATAAACCCGGAATATCACATATTATGGATTTCATGCCTAACCCTATAAACCTCGCATTTAAGTATCGAATTGAAAACACTTTTCAAAAACAAGTCGGGTAATTCAACAAGATTCCTGATTATATGATCGAATGCTCATTAGGAACTTTAGTAGATGGCCGCACCCCTAAGGCCGTCAACAAAGTGCACTTAGGCGGAACACCGCGGCTGCGAGCACCCGAGTGGATGCTTTTAGCCATAGGGTTCTCCTATAGTCACTTGGTCGGGTGTAACACCTTAGAACGTGAATAGTTTTAATTAAGCGTTAATGCGGGTTTTTAATATAAAAGTTTACCAAATTGGTTTCCTCACATTTTATAACAATTAATTAATAATTTATTTTTAATTGTTTTGGCCTGCACTCACTTGTGCAAGTTAATGTGAGGGTTGTTTAGTGTTAACCTTGTTTAGTAGCCATGATACCTTAAGCAATCCATGCCTTGATTAAGCTTGAGCTTAGATATTTGTGTGAGAGATATTTTCTTGTGTGAGAGATATTTTCATGTTCTGGATTGAGAGAGAGGTGGCTAGGTGAGTCATGGGGGCTTTAATGCAAGCATTGATGAGGAGATGGAGAGAGTAAGTGTAAGGTTAAGCTCACCTTACACTCACCCTCTCACCATTATCACACACCTCACTCTTTCATTCTTCTCTTATTCTCAATTATTGTTCATCTTCTCAACTCTCAACTGAACCCTCACTACTCCATCACCAAAACCTTGCAAAACTTCATAAAATCCCACTAAAACACTTCTCAAGTCTTGCTTTAGCCACTAAGATGCCTTGGAGCTTGGAAAGATTTGATTTTTGGGCAAGAGTGGATAGGTAATGACCTCTAACTAATAATTAGGTGTTTATATTGTTGTGTTTCCTTGTAGTTGTGGTTTTGTAACACCTTAGAATGTGATTAGTGGCTAATTATATTTTAATATTTGGTTTTTAATAAAAAGTTTACCAAAAAGATTTTCAAATAATTTATCAAATTTAATGAATATTTTATTAGAATTTTTCTAAGCTTACACATACATGTGCATGTAAACTAGGGCTTAATTGGGGTTAGACCATGATTAGCAACCATGGTGGACTAACCATTGTGTTAAGCCACTTTGGATTTTAAATAAGTGTTTTGGGGTTAATTGTTTTTTTTAAAATGGAAATGATTTGAATTTTAGTTGACTTGGTGAGAGAGAGAGAGAGAGAATGGGCATGATGGGCTTGCCCATGCTAGCATTAAATGAAGAGAGAGAGGGGGGGTTGACTAGCCTTAG
Source organism: Agapanthus africanus (assembly GCA_030015575.1). Classification (NCBI taxonomy): domain Eukaryota; kingdom Viridiplantae; phylum Streptophyta; class Magnoliopsida; order Asparagales; family Amaryllidaceae; genus Agapanthus; species Agapanthus africanus. The sequence goes on from CM057337.1 coordinate 88,767,524, forward strand.
CTCTCATTTCCTTTGCTTTTGCCACTCATTTCTCACAACTCTCTCACTCGCACACACACACCCATACCCAGCAGCAGCAACAACAGAAGACACAGTAGCAGCAGCACCCAGTAGCAGCAGCTGAAGCAATAGCAGCAGCACCAGCACCAGCTTCAGCAACAGCAACAGCAACAGCATCAGCTCCAGCAGCATCAGCAGCAGCTCCAGCAGCAGCAGCATCACCTCATCTTCTTCCTCTCCTCCTTCTCCTGCTTCCTAGGATCTAGTAAGGGTATATTTCTTAAACCCAACTCCTTTTTGCTAAGCTTGTGTGTTAAATAGCTTCGGTTAGTGTTAATTATGCGTTTTAGTGCTAGAAATGGTGTTTTGTGTGAAGTTGTGGCCAAGTGATGATTTTATTGGTTAGCCTAGCCTAGTTAAGTGTTATTATAGCCACTTAAACCTAGCTTTAACCCAGATTTCACCAAAATACCCTAGGTTTTCTTTTTGTGCAAAATATAACGTTTTTAAGCAAAATTTAGACCTTTCTGTGATCTGCTTTTGACCCGGCTCCTTCAGAAGAAAACTGAGAAAACTGGAGCATGTATACTAGGTCTAGACCACACACACCAAGCACGAACCCCTATTTACACTGTTTGGCCGCCAATTAATTAGTTCTGGCCGCAAATTGCGGCCAGGTAGGGGACTAGGGTGCTGGGGTTTTTGCTAGGATAGTCTGCTGTATTTTTAGGGCCTTTGGTATGTGCAACTTTCTAAGTTTTCACCTGGGTAAAAATCTGGAGCGTAGTATCGTTTTTCCAATACGTTTAGTTTGCGCGATACGTGCGATACGTGAGTGGGTTCTGTGTTCCAGCGTGTCGTGACGTGTCGGGGTAGTTTTAGACACGTATACACACGTTTTAGCGTATCGGGCACACGCGCGTTTAGTGCGCGACACGAGTTCCTCGTTTGATTTCGATGTCGCGTTTTGCGAGATATTTGCTCATGTGGATTCTCTATGTGAATTCTAGGTTCATAGGCGGGTACGTCGGACGCCGCAAAGAAAGGGAAGCAAGTGGTCGGCTACGCTTAGCACGCGACCAGGTGAGTAGATTTAACATCTACGGGGAAATCGCCCGTATGGCATTAAGTGTCAGGGCGTGATAGGGTATTTAGTCGTAGATATTTATATGTATATTCATACCAGTGCACCCATATATTGATATCTTCATACTTGCGCACATGCACACTGTATATTCATACCAGTGCACCCATATATTGATATCTTCATACTTGCGCACATGCACACTGTATATTCATACCAGTGCACACATATATTGATATCATCATACTTGCGCACATGCACACTGTATATTCATACCAGTGCACCCATATATTGATATCTTCATACTTGCGCACATGCACACTGTATATTCATACCAGTGCACCCATATATTGATATCTTCATACTTGCGCACATGCACACTGTATATTCATACCAGTGCACACATATATTGATATCTTCATATTTGCGCACATGCACACTGTAGATTCATACCAGTGCACACTCATATTCGCGTATATATATATCCATTTGCACATCCATACCTACATACATACATATGTTACATACATGGATGATATTGATTCGATTTCAAGAAAATAGGGACCGCATGAGATATTTTCAAAACTGGATTTTTTTAAAAGAGCGGTTTTCCCTTTTTGCTCTTAGTATCATACGACACATTGCATGGATTTACGCATTGAGTTTGGATTTATGGGATTTCTGGATTTGAGAACCGAGGTATTATTTTAAGAAAATACTCACTGTTTTAAAAACCCAGTTTCTCTTGATATGATATTTCAGTGCGTCCACCATGAGTTTTCTCGGTTCCAGAGAGCTTGTGTGAGTATACCCGATTCGAGGAGTGGTAGGCATCGCTTGCGGGTACATGGTGGACCTGGTATGGTACCCCGGGGCAAGAAGATTCGTATTGTTAGACGGTGAGCCCGGCGGAGGGACTACTACCTACCGGTGATTGGTTGAGCCTGACGGTCATCCGGAGGATACTGACCAGAGTTGAGAGATGGATACGGGACGACACGTACTGCCGGGGCCGAGGGCCGATTCTGCAGATGGACCACGTGGGCCGATCCGGATTGACGGAGCCCAATACATGAGGATTTGCGTGTCGATATTGGACACAATTATTTATGATATTTTGAGTGCCGATGTTGGGCACTCACGATTCTATGAGACTTACAGGATTTGAGGGCCGATTAGAGTGACGATGCCTGAGCTTTACTGGGATTTGGATGTATTGACGGACATCAGTTATTTTCCACGTTGACATTCCGTATAGATGCTATTTATTCCCATGCTCAGCATTCAGTGTTATACATCTCATCCTGTATCTGTAGTACCTGATAGAGTACACTTGCTATGCACGATTATTGTATACCCTGCTCATCCTATATAGATGCTATTAGATTGCACATGCTATGCACGATTATTGCATACCCTGCTCATCATGTAGAGATGTTATTAGACCGCACTTGTTACATGATTATTGCTCATCTAGCTCATTATATAGATGTTATCTGTTGGTATAGGTTAGAGTATCGCAGCACGTGCATACTCGCGATTATCTTTATATGTTATCTACTATTCACGAGTTGGCAACTCACCCCCGTTGTGCCACAGTGTTTGCAGTTTGCCCCTCGGCATAGTCGCGGAAGGCTTCTTTCTTGCATCTTTTGATAGGTGGGTTTTTGCGGTATCTGTTTATTTTCCAGTTGTATACACTGTTGTATCTAGTATTCTCCATCTACTTTTCATGTATTGACTTAGAGACCAGTTGTGAGGACGATGTATATTGTTTTGTACTCTGGTGTCGAGCTCGTTGTGAGCTGAATTTATTTATGCAGTTTTATCTTTCATGATATTTGTTTTCAGTTATACTGCTCATTTCTTCGCTACAGCGTCGTATATTATCATTGTGGTGATTGTTTCTGCCGTTGGGCGTGATTGCTCCCGTTTGGGATGCTTTATTCTTATTATATATCATTTTACTCAGATCTTGTCTTGTACCTGATTTCGGAGCTAGTTTTACAAAGGAAATGATGCCAAAATTTTTAAGATAATAACTTGAACTTTAAAGAATTTTTACTAAATTAATTAAAGTTTTCTAAACGTTTTAACAAATGTTTCTGATTGATCTAATTTATGTATGTAGTTGTAGTTAACCGCAATCAATAACGGTGTCACGTGTAGCTAGACCGAGATGAGTACGGGTCGTCCTCAGGGAAACGTTGAATCTTTTACTCTTACTTTAGATGTGTTGAAAAAGAGAGGAGAGATAAAGAATATTGAAGAATGGTTGTAGAATCTAGATCTACGTTAAACACTAATGCAAAATATAGATCTAGATTAACTATGGAGGTAAGTTTATATGAAAAGGGGGCTTGTAGGGTTCATTAGGATTTAGCAGTTATGGATGATTAATTAAAAATTACTCTTTTTATCCTTTAATAGATTTAAAACTAGAACGACAGTGATGCATGTAGATTAGGGTTTCTGGAGGGAAAAGGGATCCCACTCTTAACCCCTATCTCGACATGGAACTCCGTTCATATCCAGCCTTTACCAAAACAATCATTAATCTAATCTCTAATCGCGGCCGAGACTAATAATGAATTGGTAGCACGCCCGATTAGGATGTTAATGATTCTTTTGATAAAGTTTATAAACTTTATAGGACGTAAAAAGAGTTTAAGGATTTTCATCATCCATTAACCTACCCTAATCCTACGAACCCTAACAAGCGAAGAATTACTCGTGCATGTTGGGAAAAGAAGAGATGGAGAGAGAATTCATAATGAAACTACAAAGAAATAGAATAAGAAAAAGAACTACCTTTATTAATCAACAAAACTCATTTACATTTTGTTTCCTTAGAAAATGATTACAAATACTAGTTTGCTTCTCGATCTCTTCTAAGGAGGTAGATGAACCGTTGATGATCAGCCTGGATGCGTGAGCCGTCTTGGACTTCGTGATCTCTTCAGATTGATGGTTTTTTACAAGAGGTTCTCGGTCTTTATTTATAGTCCCAAAGCCAGAACTCTAGCTTCCTAAATTGGAAGCCAGAGGTTAAGATCCAATAGAAGAAATCCCAACTCCCAAGTCTTCTGGAACGCAGCGGATCCGTGGCCAACAGGTGGGTTTGGCCGCGGATCTGCGGCCTTGTGGAGGGATTTTTTGATTTTGTCTTTTGGGCTTTCATCTTCATGACACGTGGCGATCTTTTGAATCTCAGGAAACTGAAAATCTTCTCGTAGTTACTGCCAGACTTGATTTCTTAGTTTGCTTTCTTAATTAGGCAGGTTTGCACTAACAACTTTGATTCCCTTGATTTTAGCCCTGAAAATTCTGCACAACAACTTAACAAATAATATTAGTAGAGTTTGTTTTATTGAGATATTAATTTCACCATTAAGATTTGGTCAATGGTATTTATGCATACATTTTCCTACCAAATGTTAATTATAATATATAAACACATGAAAATAGTATTTTTACAGATAAACCCTCATATGTATCATATATTATAATAAACACCTTTTCTAATATAGAAATAGTAGGAAAAATGTCATAATAAATGTGCAGTTTTATCAACTGAACAAATACCTCCAAACTTATCTTAGTTTATTCAAGAGGAGGAGAAAAAGAAAGGAGAAAACTAAGCACACTTTCGTAGGCAACACGATTGCACTGAGCACGTGCAACAAGCCGTTAAACCTCTAGGTGTCCCTAGTAGGAGGAGTGTTGTCTCCTGAGGGTTTTCAGCGGATTACACCCATAAAATCCTATAATAAAAGAGAGATGGTGAAATTTACATATAAAGATAAGAACCATAAAAGAAATACTTTGAAAATTTAGAGTTTCCAACTACACTAGCTTTTCAGTTGTCATGAGCCCTATCTTAATAGTTATGAAAAGGTGTTAGAAATCACATCATCCCTCAATAAAATATCGTCTTTATTCTTCATTCCTACCTTTCATCCAAATATCGATCATATAACACTACGTGTGTGTAATAGACATCCCTACACTCGGAGAATTCAATTCAAGCTATCATACTCCTGTCCATCTACCTCAGTACTTTTTACTTTGATGAATATTTGGTTGGATTTGCTCGCACATTTTTCATGTGACCGTTAATACTTCTTGAGGTACTAACCGACCGATTACCCATGTACTTGCTGATTATGTGTATTAGTATTTTCCTCGTCTTGCACCACCTAAGGCTTAGCAGTGACTCCCAGACCAGTTGGTCTAAGGCACTAGGTGATGAAGCACCCTTGCTATATTTTTTATTGCTGCCTTGGTGATAACAAAACCAATGTTCATTTTTCTCCACCATTTTATCTTTTATTCATTTTTTTACTTCCTTCATACTTTGGCTTTTAGATAAGAGCATTTCAAGGTATTTTCTACTATCCCGAGTTTCAAGACGTGTGTAAGTGCGTATAGTAGGGTATCAACATTCAAATGTTTGGCTTCTAGAATAGGAACTATTTTTCAGACTTATTTTTATCCTCAGATTAGTGACTTCTTTCATCTTACTAATCCTTGGGACAACGGCTCATAACTACTTATTACTAGTTCGTTTAAGAAAACTTCTAATTTTCTTGGTTTTCTTAAATTATTCCTATCTTTTAAATATAATTTTTCACTTTCTACTCTTTTGTTATATAATTTTTTTTTTTGAATGCCCAGTGTCAAAGATAATTCAGTGAATACAAACCTCCCCCCAAACCTGTTTTCAGCAGTGTCCTCACAGATGTTGTCTTTTGAGAGCATGGACCTGTATACTTGGGGAGAGACAAAAGGGGTAAAATAATAGTTAAATGAAAACTACCCCCAAACTTGTTCTTTGGCACGCACAGATATTCAGTTAAGTCCATTTTTACTCACCTCCATTCTTAAAATGAGAAAATGTTACCAAACCATGGAGGTGAGGCGGAGGAAATTCAGTTCTGATAAAGCGGCTTCTGTAAAAACAGGATCTCCTCCGCGGGGTCAGCAAAGAAATACGGTTTTAATCTATGCCCATTTACTTTAAAAATTGAACCGTTTTTCAAATTTTCAACTTCTACTGCCCCGTGCGGGTGTACATACCGTACTACAAAAGGTCCTTTTTAACGAGATTTAAGCTTACCTGGATGAAGATGGAGACGGGAATCGTAAAGAAAGACTTGCTGCCCCGATGTGAAAGATTTTCTAAAAAGGATTTTATCGTGGAACACTTTAGTCCTGTTCTTTACTATCACCGCATTATCGTAAGTTTCATCGCGGAGTTCGCTTAGCTCATTCAATTGCAGCTTCCAATAGCTGCCTGCATGATCAAAATCGAAGTTAAGCTCTTTAATAGCCCACATTGCTTTATGTTCGATCTCGACAGGAAGGTGGCATGCCTTCCCAAACACAAGGCGGTAAGGAGACATACCAAGATCGGTCTTATAAGCGGTGCGGAATGCCCAAAGAGCATCCGTCAATTTGGTTGACCAATCTTTACGGTTTTTAGAAACCGTCTTCTCCAAAATTTGTTTGATCTGCCTATTTGAGATCTCAGCCTGCCCGCTTGTTTAGGGATGATAGGGCGTAGAAAGCTTGTGAGTGATTGAATATTTCCGCATCAAGGCCTCGAAAGACCGATTACAGAAATGTGTCCCGTTGTCCCTAATTATAGCGCGAGGGTGTCCGAATCGCGAAAAGATATTTTCTTTAAGGAACTTAATGACAACTTTGTTGTCATTAGTGCGACACAGTATAGCTTCCACCCATTTTGAGACATAATCAACCGCTAACAAGATATATAAGTTCCCAAAAGAGTTGGGAAAATGGCCCATAAAATCAATACCCCAAACATCGAATATTTCCATAACCAATATAGGTTGGAGCGGCATCTCGTTTCTTCGTGAAATCCGCCCCAAATGCTGACATCATAGACAAGTTTTGTAATGTTCATATGCATCTTTAAATAATGTTGGCCAATAAAAGCCACATTGCAAAACTTTCTCCGCCGCTTTTCGAGGACCAAAATGACCGCCGCATGCCTGATCATGACAAAATGATAACACACTCTTGAATTCATCGTTAGGGATACACCTGCGAATGATTTGATCGGAACAATACTTAAACAGATAAGGTTCATTCCAGTAAAAGTATTTTACTTGGGATAGAAATCGAAGTTTGTCTTGTTTCAACCAATCGCTAGGAATAAGTCCCGTTGCTAGATAATTCACAATATCCACGAACCAAGGTTCGCAGGATACAGTCAAGAGCTGTTCGTCAGGAAATGAGTTATTTATCGGCACGGTCAAAGTTGGCGAAGAAGTGATGCGTGAAAGATGGTCGGCTACAACGTTTTCACATCCACTCTTGTCTCGGATGACAAGATCAAATTCTTGTAATAATGGGATCCAACGTATTAGCCTGGCCTTAGCATCCTTCTTCGATAAAAGATGTCGTAGGGCGGAGTGATCAGTGTAAACCACAATTGGCGACCCAATCAAGTAGGGCCTGAATTTCTCTAATGCAAATACAACTGCCAAGAGTTCTTTCTCGGTAGTTGTGTAATTTATTTATGCATAATTCAAGATTCTACTTGTATAGTAAATTATATGTGGCATCTTATCAATGTGCTGTCCTAAGACCACACCAATAGCAAAATCTGATGCATCACACATAAGCTCGAACGGGTGGTTCCAATCCGGAGATGATAGAACGGGGGCTGTAGTGAGTGATCCTTTAAGCGATTCAAAAGAAGCCTCACAATCCGAATCGAAGTGAAATGTAGTATCCTTGGCTAATAGAAGGGTTAAGGGTCTAGCAATTTTGCTAAAGTCCTTAATGAATCTCCTATAAAATCCTGCATGACCAAGGAAGGATCGTATATCTTTGACGCATTTGGGACCAGGGAGGTTATGGATGACATCAATTTTTTCTTTGTCTACCTTAATGCCTTTTCGTGAAATTATATGTCCAAGGACAATACCTTCTTGGACCATAAAATGACATTTTTCCCAATTCAAAGTTAAGTTCTTATCCTTACAGCGGGTAAGAACCGCGTCAAGATTACGAAGGCAGTCCTCAAAGGAGTCCCCAAAAATGGAGAAATCGTCAATAAAAATTTCCAGAAAATTCTCCACCATATCTGAGAATATCTCCATCATACACCGCTGAAATGTAGCGGGAGCGTTGCATAACCCAAAGGCATGCGTCTATAAGCAAAAGTACCAAAATGACAAGTAAATGTGCTTTTATCTTGATCCTTTTCGGCAATGGGGACCTGGTTATAGCCAGAGTATCCGTCCATGAAGCAATAGTATTCGTGTCCAGCTAATCGTTCTAACATCTGGTCAATGAAAGGTAGAGAGAAGTGATCTTTCCTCGTCGCGGCATTGAGTTTTCTGTAATCAATACATACGCGCCATCCAGTTTGGATGCGTGTTTGGATTAACTCATTAGCCTCATTAGTTATGACCGTGATGCCAGACTTTTTAGGGACTATGTGAATTGGACTTACCTATTGGCTATCAGATATATGGTAAATTATACTACTATCATGGCACTTGACGATTTCTTTCTTTACCGTCTCCTTCATAAAGGGATTCAACCGTCTTTGTGGGTCTCGAGTTGGTTTGGTTTCATCCATAAGATATATATAATGTTCAACAATTAAGGGACTAATCCCTTTGATGTCAGCCATTGTCCAACCAAATGCTTGCCGATTCGATCTCAACATTGCCAAAAGTGCGTTCTCTTGCTCTAAGGCTAGAGAAGCGGATATAATCACTGGCAAAGTCCCATTCTCACCTAAATATGCATATTTAAGATGAGAAGGTAGCAGTTTGAGATCAAGTATTGGCGAAGAGACAATAGAAGGTGGGGAAAGGGAATGATATTCGGACTCCCTATGAGGGTCAAAACTTGCATAGGATATTGACTCGGAAAGTGCTACTGAATTTTGCAACGAGTCAACGGATTCAAACTCAGGGACGGACTCATTGAACATATCCTCACTATGAAGTAGTACAAGATCAAACGATGTCTCATTAGTGTTGTCGAGATCATCAAAGCAAAGTTCCTCATCCATGCAGCTTTCGGGAGCTATCTCGTGGATGGAACAAACATCCAGCAATTGAGTAGAAGGTTCCGATGGTTGACTTCCTAGCTTGTAAATATTAAGCTCAATTGTCATCTTCCCGAAGGATAAGTTCATAGAACCGTTACGACAATTAATTACAGCATTGGAAGTTGCTAGGAAGGGTCGACCAAGTATCACCGGGATTTGATTGCGTGGGTTTGCCACAGGCTGTGTGTCTAAAACAATAAAGTCCACGGGAAATATGAATTCCCCGACTTTAATTAACACATCCTCTAGTTCACCCCGAGGTTTGGTGATTGATCGGTCTGCCATCTGGAGAGTACAATGGGCGGGTTTCAACTCTCTAATTCCTAACTGCTCGTATACTGAATAAGGAAGCAAGTTAACGCTAGCGCCAAGATCGAGTAAAGCACGATTTATATTTTTACCCCCAATAGAAATAGAGATGGTAGGACAACCAGTGTCCTTACGTTTCTTTGGTATTTGCTGGGTAAAAGCTGTGCTAACATTACTCGTCATGAAAACCTTTTTCGGCACTTGAGTTTTTCTCTTCCTAGTGCACAAGTCCTTAAGGATTCTTGCATAAGATGGGACTTGTTGAATAGCATCCAGGAGAGGAATATTTACGTTAACTTGCTTAAATATTTCCACAATCTTCTCCATTTGTGGGTTAGGTCTGTTGGCCCTTAATCTGTTTGGAAACGGAGCTTGATCAATAAGTTTTGGGTCCAACATTTGTAGAGAAGATTTTGGGGACGGATTCGATCCCAAAATTGGAGTGGGGATCGTCTTAGATAGATTGGGCGAAGTGTTCGAGCCTTGGGGAAAACGGAGAATAGGCTCGGATGAAGGTGGGAGACTAGACGAATTAGGGGAAGAAGAAGAAGCTGGGGTATCATTGGTGTCATTAACATCATCAAATTGCTTACCCGCTCGATTATTCAGCACTTTTTCCGATCTCAACGTAGTAACGGCATTCACATTATGATTTTGTGAGTGGCCAGGATTCGGTAGGGGTTGAGATGGGAGTTTCCCTTTCTCTCTCGCACTCATTGCGGCGTTCAACTGTGCAAGTTGGTTTTCTATTGATTTAATACTCTCGCCGTGGGAGGCGGAGTCTTTCTATATGGTATCAATAGAAGACTTCATATCAGCCGACATTTGCATGGAATGTTTCATAAACAAATCCAAAGTTTGTGCGAGTGAAGAGTTATCAGTACCGGCCAATTGTGGTGCGGAAGTGTTGGCCGGATTTTGAAAATTTTGTGACTGAAAAGGGTGCTGATTTTTTGGTTGTGGTTGCTGTGGAGGAGGTCTTTGATAATTGCTTTGGAACTGGTTTTAATTTTGGGATTGGTTTTGGTTCCAAGCAAAGTTAGGATGATTCCTCCATCCTTGATTGTACGTGGAAGAATAAGGATCGTTTCTAGGTCGCTGCTGAAAGGCAGCATTAGTTTGCTCGTGACCTTGAAACGATGCATTCATAGGACATTCTTTCGTCAAGTGTGAAGGATCTGAACAGCAACCACACACGGTTTTGGGAAGTGTAACCTGGTTTAGGGAGGCTAATGAAAATTTGTTCTCAATAGCGTCGAGTTTCTTCTGCATCGCTGCCATTTCGGTTTTTACTATGATGGAAACATCGAGCTGATGAATATCTCCCCTAGATGAAGGTGGTCTTACGCTTTCCCACTGCAAAGTGTTTTCAGCGAGATCTTCCAGATATTTCCAAGCTTCACCGTCGTCTTTAGACATGAAATTGCATCGACACATTGTTTCAAGCATCTGCTTTGTTGCTGGATTAATGCCCTCATATATAATTCGGCACAAATCCCATCTTTTTATTCTATGATGAGGACATTGGACAAGCAGATCCTTGAAACGTTCAAAGCACTTCCAAAATGGTTCATTGGGAAGCTGGGTGAACTGGTTGATCTCGCTCCTAATATGGGCGGTCTTATGGTTTGGGTAAAACTTCTTAAGAAATGCAATTACGAATTTATCCCAGTTAGTGATAGAGTGTGCGGCAGTATTATAAAGCCATTTTTCTGCCAAGTCGCACAGAGTAAATGGGAGAAGACACAAGCGCATAGCATCCACAGTCAATTGTGAAGTACCCATCATTGCGCATACGTTTTCGAATTTAGTGATGAAAACATACGCGTCTTCAGACTCAAGCCCATGAAATTTGGGCAACAGATTGATGTAGTGGGGTTTAATTTCAAAATTATCCCCGTTAGCTGGTGGAATAGATAGACAAGTGGGAAGTGGACCACGGATAGGATAACATCTCTCTTGGAGAGAGATGCGCGGTGGATTCTGCGCACCTACGGGCGGTGGCAGCGTGGTGTTATAATCTGATGGAGTACCGTCCATCTCGGTCGATGTGGTGTGTGTTGGGGGAAAAGAAGATGAAGAAGTACCGGCTTCGGAGTCGATAGCAGGAACGCGGACAAGACGGGCACTAGAATCCCGTGTCTAGCCAAGCATGCACTAAGCGGGTTTAGCGCAAGTGCCAGCGTGTGTGTGATTTAAAATTGGTTTGTTTTGAAAAGTGTGTCGGACTTAGACAAATCACACAAAAATGCACAAACAACCCTAGAACTATGGTTACCTAGGTCCAGTCTCTAGACCGCTCCTAGACTTCCAAAGGACAAGCCGTAGGATCAATCCTCTACCATCTCTTTACTACTTTTGTGGCCAGGTAACTTCCAGGTAAATAGGAGGTATCCATTACGTAAGTAGTGGGCCTAATTAAATAACCACTTGCCTTAGACTCACTTGCCTAGACACTACAAAAGTAATGCGGATAAGCGATAGATTACCCATGACCTTCCTCTGTCCTTAATGAGCGCGACAGTCCTTAGAGCCCGGTCTAGATATTTTTTTAAATTAATGTAGGGTTGATGCAGATGCTTGGTTTGTGATTTGTAGGGCTTAGGAAGGGTGATGAAATCCCCACCTAATCTGGATTTGGTCTTTGCCCCTTAATGTCCGTATTAAAATATACAAAACAAACCAATCACAAAACTTTGCAAAAAGATTTTTGAGCGGCGATATTTTGCAAAGAATCCTGCAGAAAAGAGATTTTATTGGATTTCAGAGGAGAGAGAAAGAGGTTAGAATCTTACCAGAGAAGTTTGGAACCCTAGATCCTCAATTTGGCCGCGCTTCCGCCGCCAATACGCTCCTTCTGCCGCGGATCCGCCGCAAGAAAGAGAGATCAATTGATGAATTTTTTCTGTGGCCTTCTGTGCTTCTCTGGATCTCGATGAATGTCTCTGGCTTTCTGTTTCCTCAAGTCTGTGACTCCAGATCTCCTTGCAAAATTTCACACAATTCGTTAAATATGCAATTTGCAGTTTTGCTTTAATTATGATATAGATCGTATAAGAATTCAACACAAATAGTAAGAATAAAAATTTACACACGTATCCCCGGCAACGGCGCCATTTGATTGATCTAATCTATATGTGTAGTTGTAGTTAACCGCAATCAATAACGGTGTCGCTTGTAGCTAGACCGAGATGAGTACGGGTCGTACTCAGGGAAATGTTGAATCTTTTACTCTTACTTTAGATGTGTTGAAAAAGAGAGGAGAGATAAAGAATATTGAAGAATGGTTGTAGGATCTAGATCTACGTTAAACACTGATGCGAAATATAGATCTAGATTAACTACGGAGGTAAGTTTATATGAAAAGGGGGCTTGTAAGGTTCATTAGGATTTAGTAGTTATGGATGATTAATTAAAGATTACTCTTTTTATCCTTTAATAGATTTAAAACTAGAACGACAATGATGCATGTAGATTAGGGTTTCTGGAGGGAAAAGGGATCCCACTCTTAACCCCTATCTCGACATGGAACTCCGTTCATATCTAGACTTTACCAAAACAATCATTAATCTAATCTCTAATCGCGGTCGAGACTAACAATGAATTGGTAGCGCGCCCGATTAGGATGTTAATGATTCTTTTGATAAAGTTTATAAACTTTATAGGACGTAAAAAGAGTTTAAGGATTTTCATCATCCATTAACCTACCCTAATCCTACGAACCCTAACAAGCGGAGAATTACTCGCGCATGTTGGGAAAAGAAGAGATGGAGAGAGAATTCATAATGAAACTACAAAGAAATAGAATAAGAAAAAGAACTACCTTTTTTAATCAACAAAACTCATTTACACTTTGTTTCCTTAGAAAATGATTACAAATACTAGTTTGCTTCTCGATCTCTTCTAAAGAGGTAGATGAACCATTGATGATCAGCCTGGATGCGTGAGCCATCTTGGACTTCGTGATCTTTTCAGCTTGATGGTTTTTTCCAAGTGGCTCTCGGTCTTTATTTATAGTCCCAAAGCCAGAACCTTAGCTTCCTAAATTGGAAGCCAGAGGTTAAGATCCAACAGAAGAAATCCCAACTCCCAAGTCTTCTGGAACGCGGCGGATCCGCGGCCAACAGGTGGGTTTGGCCGCGGATCCACGGCCTTGTGGAGGGATCTTTTGATTTTGTCTTCTGGGCTTTCATCTTCATGACACGTGGCGTTCTTTTGAATCTCAGGAAACTGAAAATCTTCTCGTAGTTACTGCCATACTTGATTTCTTAGTTTTCTTTCTTAATTAGGCAGGTTTGCACTAACAACTTTGATTCCCTTGATTTTAGCCCTGAAAATTCTGCACAACAACTTAACAAATAATATTAGTAGAGTTTGTTTTATTGAGATATTAATTTCACCATTAAGATTTGGTCAATGGTATTTATGCATACATTTTCCTACCAAATGTTAATTATAATATATAAACACATGAAAATAGTATTTTTACAGATAAACCCTCATATGTGTCATATATTATAATAAACACCTTTTCTAATATAGAAATAGTAGGAAAAATGTCATAATAAATGTGCAGTTTTATCAACTGAACAGTTTCTATTAAATGTTTTAACACTTAATACTTTTAATGGTTTTGATTTCTGGGTTTCGGCTTACTTAGTCGCGTTACGCCTGTAGACGTTACGTGGTTAAGTGCCGGTCACGGGCCGAACTTTGGGTCGTGACAGGTTTAGAACACTAAAGGCTTAGTTTTGTGCAAATATCGTATTTTTAGTGTCATTTTGGAGTCTCTGTGATCTGTTTTGACCTAGAATCTTTACTGTAAAATCTAACAGTGTAGTAGTGATACACTAGTGACCCTAATTTTACACCTGAAGCACGAACCCCACCTGGACGGTTTTGGCCAGCGACATTAAGGGGAAATCCGGCGAGCTCGGCCAATTGGGGGTGTTGGGGCTTGGGTTTTGTAGGGTAGCTGTCTGCAGTTGTTTAAAGGTGTTTGGTACTGCTTGAATTTTATGTTTTGACAGTATACAAAATCTGGGATGACTTTGCTATAATCTAGTGTTACGACTATGCGTGTTACGTTATTCGACACGGTTCGTGATCTTGTGTAGCTGCTGTACTTGGGTTGGTTTCGTAGTGTCACCACACACGTTAGCCACTAGACGGACACTTGTGAGTTGGTTTGGTATTGGTGCGTCGGTCAAACATAGTTTGTACGTGATATTGGTCAATTTCTGAGATTTGCACTTGCTATGTTTTGTGTTAATAGGATCGCAGGCGAGGACTTCGAACGCTGCGAAGAAAGGGAAGCAGGTGACTGGATTTACCTAGCTCGAGATAGTTGGTAAGTAGATTTAACATCTACGGAGAAATCGCCCATATGGCGTTAAGCGTCAGGGCTAGATATGATATGATATTAGCCGTATGTTTATATGCACATATAGAGATGGTGCATGAACTTCATTGCATATTATTACTTGTTGTGCCTGAAATTGTATCCATTGGACACTGCACTATTATTGACAGTCCATGTTGCACGAGCACTCATTGTATGCTACACACACTGTCGGTAATTGCCATGATACGCAAAACACATATACATATGTGATATTGTATTGATTAGTGACATTGAGGAATTGATTCTTGTGCGATTGCACATATGAAAAATAGCATATATGCATACCTACATGCTTACACATATGCCTTGCGATAGCTACATGTTCAGCTTCATATGATGTTGTGATGGATTTTGGATAAATTGGGAACCGCATGATATATTTAATAACTTGATGCATTTAAATATCAGTTTTCTTTTTATATGCTCATATTACTGTTCTATGTTGCATATATGATATTTATGGATTTACGCGTTGAGATACGGATTTCATGTGAGACGTATGGATATGTGGATTGTGAGTGTCGATGTTGGACACTCAGGTTCCGTGAGACGTATGGATATGTGGATTGCGAGTGTCGATGTGTCGATGTTGGACACTCAGGTTCCGTGAAACGTATGGATATGTGGATTGCGAGTGTCGATGTTGGACACTCAGGTTTCGTGAGATTTACAGGATATGAGGGCCAGTCCTGGTGACGGCGCCTGAGGATTTTGGGATTTGGGGTGTCGTTGATAGACATCAGGTTTTTCCATGCTGATGATTTGTGCATGAGGTTTATTATTTATCCCACAGTCAGGATTTATTTGATATGCATTTGATTCATGTAGATATAGTACCCTGGTGGTGTACCTTGATCATGATTGTTGCATATTCATATTGCTATACTTATGCTATCAGATTACATTGGATAGATTTTCGCTATTTGTGCATACCTGCGATTTCAGTATGATTTTATTTTCTTGTTCATGAGTTGGCAACTTACCCCCGTTGTGCCACAGTGTAGGTTGGACCCTCAGAGTAGTCGCGGCATGGCGTCTTCTTATCACTACTTTTGCGGATACCGCTACGCTTGGCTGTGAGGCCTTTTGCTATAGGTGGGTTTGCGGTTATCCGATGAAGTTGTTGTATATCTTTTGTATCTAGTACTCTCCATCTACCATCTTCATGTATTGACTTAGAGACGAATTATGAGGATCGATGTTGTATATTCTTGTGACTCTGGGTGTCGTGCTTGTGTGAGCCGGCCTTTGTTTTATGTTGATTATCGTCTTATTTCTTTGCTACGGCGTCGTATATCTGTTGTGGTGGTTGTTTCCTCCTTTGGACGAGATTTGCTCCTGTTTGGGGATGCTTTACTTATATCTTATGCTTGTATCCGTTTCGGGGCTAGCTTTTACAAAGGAGGTGCTGCCGAAATTTTTATGAAAACAAACTTAAGCTTTAAGGTTTTACTTAAGATTTCAAAAATGGTTATATCTATTACTTCTTGTAATGGTTTAGATTGCTGGGTTTTCGGCTTACTTAAATTGCGTTACGCCTGGTGACGTTACATAGTCTAAGTGTCGGTCATGTGCCTAACTTGGGTCATGACATCGGGGCTATGAGGCGTGGCTGTCTAGTAATATCTCCCGGCGAGTGTTCGCGTACGATACGAGATTGTGACGAAGTTTTGGTCCGAATCAAAACTCCGTGGCAATCTATCGAATGAGAATAAAATGCGAGATTTACAAAACGATAACTAGTTTTCATAAAACTAATCAATGTGGATTCCAAAAATTGTATCACGTATCCAAAGTATCTAGACGATGTTACACATTTCGATCGATATTTCAAACACCAACAAATCACAGAGACCTCAACAACTTGAGACTCACTAAAAATACCTAGAAAGTCCAAAATGACACAATGGAGCAGCAGAAAACATACGACCCCTCAACTCTTCAAGTTGGCGGCGGAACTACGGCCAAACCATGGGTTAGGCGGCGGTTCCGCAGCGACTTGGAAGAGATAGGGCCTCGTACTTCTTGGGGCTCCATAAAATTACCTGCATGATTTTCTGATAATTTTTAATCTGTAAAATTTCAACTTTTGAAAAATGGACAAAAACTTGTGCAATTTCGGGTTTTAAAACGTCGATTGAACACTTTAACGTCGTCTAGACTATGCCTAAGTCTCTAGCTTGGCTCTGATACCATGAAAGTATGTCTTAGCACCTCTACTAGGTTTATACAAGTATCAAGTATGAAATTTAAAAAAATCCAGAGGTCTAAACTATACTAACCTAGAATAGAACTAGAGAATTAGGGTTTTTAAGCAAGAAAACAAGTTCTACACTAAGTGATGAGGGTCTACAGCCTTTGTAGACCGGTCCTTCACTTCTAAAGCTCCAATTAGTAGTCCCAAGAACACTTTCTTGACTCCACTTGATGAAAGGAACGAGCCTGCTTGTTGTCTTCGAGGCCGAAGATGATCCATCTTGAAGTCTCTCTAACTCAAGCTCACTCTTCACTAATCAAAATATTAGTGAAGCAAACAACCTAAACTAATGGACTAGATTAGTGTGATGAAGAAGGAAATTTGCTCACCTGAAAATCTTTTCTATTTTCTTTTCTTAAACTCAGAAAAAGCTAGAGAGGAAGGGAATGAAGAGGAGATGAACTTAGACTTAGATGAGAGAATGAACCATGAAGTGAAGTGATGAGATGGTGTGGAAAATATCTATGAATAAAACAAAGAAAATGTGATGAGTCATGGCTTCTCAAGATTTCCACACGCATCTAAGAAATATGACTCATTTCCATTTTCTTTTATTCATAAATTAACCATTATCTACTCATCTCAGTTCAAGTGTGATTCTCATACATCCTAATTCTATGTATCATCAACCATGATACAATATCATATACACATAAAAATATATATCACATATATAAATGTATATCAAGAGAAGAAAATCTTAAGTGAGCTAATATTAGTTAATATATATATATATATCAAATATATAAATATATATCAAATTATTAAATCAACACTTGATTCAATAATCCGGTTATATCATATATAACCGACTAATATCATATATATATATATATATGTATATTACATTATTAAATCAACACTTGATTCAATAATCCGGTTATATCACATATAACCGTCTAATATTCAGTACTAGTTAATATATATATATATATAACATACATATATATATCAAATTATTAAATCAACACTAGATTCAATAATCCGGCTATATCAAATATAATCCGGCTAATATCAAATATACAAATATATATCAAATATATATTAACAGCATATGCATATATCATTGAATCAACACTTGATTAAATAATCCGGTTATATAACATATAACCTGACTGATATCAAATATCGCTAGATTATAATACGGTATCTCATACTCGTATTTAATCAAGCTCCCGCACATATCTCCATATGTTTCCTACTTCATTTCGCTTGAGCTAGGAAACCTCTGTGTGGGACTCTAAAGACTCCTTAATACGCCAGCAGTGGGTAATGATCACATCAGATACCCATAAGCCGTCAGCGGTACTAGCTGGATGTTACGGCTACCCAGGTATTGAACGAATAGAATATCAACAAGCAAACTTGTCCAAACTCCCGTAGAGCTTATAAGCAACACTTACCATACAGTCCGGTCTCTTCGTCTGATATGTCACATATCGAGTCTGGGGGTGGAATCGTCAGACTCCAGTAACTTGATAAGTCATGCCGATGTGTAGCCTATAACCGTTCGAGAAACTACTGATAACACTTACCAGTAAATCTCATCAGCCCTGACCAGGGACTTGCTATTATAGCCAATCGAGCATAGCACAATATTGACTCCCAATACCGAGAGAGACGAAACCCCTCCTATCGCTCACTGCGTCCATGTGACTCGGGACTGTATCCAAAATCCACCTGTTTGCACGACTCCTTTGAGCCGTGGTAGGGAGGAAATCAAAGTACAGTGGGAACCACATAAGTCACTATGACGATCTCGGGTCTACATACTAAACTGTACAAGTGCCACCAGATAACTGCTATCCGACGATAGATATGGTACCATCTAGGAGTTATCGGCGAGTCCTGTTCGGTTTACCTATTCTCTAATGAGCACCAGTGTACAATCTTTGATGTCAAACACCAATGGTTGTGGGATCAACCATCGCCCCATACAAGGTCAAGAAACGTACACACTAGTCTACTCTGGAATATCGATGCCATGTCTCGATACTCTCTCGACTAGGAACTGTTAAAGGATGTTCTTGTGGACTACACAAGCCCCACTAGTATGATCTGCATCATAGTCCTGGTAGTCAAGCCAACATCTTAAGAGGTTTATCAACATGTATTAGAGAGACAATATAATAATTCAAGTGTACATGTTAAGATAAAAAGCAACCAGATAGCATACTATCATGTCGAGCAAGAAATTCCTCTCTATATATGTTCAAGCATCCACTATATCATACAATAATGGCCTCTATGGCATACATATTCCTGACAGGTGCGCACCTTGCTAGGTGCGCATCTCAACAAGTACACCTTGTTGTTTACCACCGAAGACTGGACTGAGAAGCAGAGACGTCTAGCCTGAATTTGAGGGAAGATATTATTTGGAACATATCCATCCACCTCTCTGAAGATGCTAATTTGATTTATGGCACGTATATAGAAGGTTTGGATAGATGCGACCAATGTAGCGTATCTTTATCAGATCCCCCTTCATTTGTGATGGGGTTTTGATTGTGGGGATGCTTTTCCCTGCAGGCGCATGCCCCTGTCATTAATTACGTTATTGCGATGCGATAAGAACTTTCACCTGCTCTAGTAGGCCATTTCGTGTCATGTTATATATATTGTTTATTATGGTTGCCCATAGATTGTATACGGAGACTAATTAATGTCGTCGCCCGTAGGGCGCGGATTAGTCCAAATCCATATATTAGATTTGGGATTTTGAACCTAGGTCATATGTTCTATTAGTTCAGGGGTTTAAAGATCATTAAACCTTTTTTAGATTAAGATCGACTTAAATTTATGAGCGTATTGGCTAAGGATACATTAGTCTCATATGTGACTATAATCAACTTAGAAGTATAGTTAAAGATCATTGATCTTATTAATATCAAAATATGGGTGAGCATATGGGCTCAGCTATAGTGAGCATATGGGCTTATTTGATCTATAGTTACAGAAGCTTAACTTCAGAAAAGCCTAGTCCCTTTTGGATTGTATATTGGGCTTTATATTGCCTGCCCGGTGCTAAGCACTTGGTCATTTAGACTATGGATATAATATCCAAATCATGTTATGGCGCTCATGTAGGTATCACATAAGACACCCAGTTTTAGGCATTGCCTTATCAGTGCTAATCACTTTTATAGACCGCTCACATGAGTATCACTGATTGACAGCGCGCTTGTGTGCGTCGCATTTTAAAGTTCTAAAGTTAACCGCAATTAAGACGGCGTCACGTGTAGCTAGCCGCGATGAGTACGGATCGTCCGCACGGAGACGGAGCGTTTTGCGTTCTTATTATGACGATTTAATACGAGGGTCGGAGATGTTCATTTCTAACCTAAGTGTATATATGCAAAGTATAAGTTGTTAGGATTAGATAGGTTAATGTAAGTTAGTGAAGTCCGTCCTCATTCCTTTGTGCCGAACTTAACCATTGAATGTAGAGCAATCGACAACAACATGGATTAGGGTACTTAAACACGGTATTAGTGAAATCCGACTTATTGACCCTTGTCCGTCTGTTCTTGTCTCCTGACTTTCGCTTTCGGCCAAACCGGACGCAACTGGTCACGGTTAGGGATCACCGTCACCTTGGTAGGGTAGGATGCCTAACGGAGCGCTTGTGTAAGGTTTGGACGGAGTTCAATTGGAAAATATCGAGCAAAGGAAATGAGAAAGGAAAACCTTAACTTACACTATCATTCTTTTTCCTAACAACACTATTATTCACAAACATCAAAACAACAAAAAGAAAGAGAAAAAGAAATGATGCAAAGAAAAGAATAGAACTACATTGCAAGTAAGTAAATGGCAAGTAATGAAATGCAAGTAGGTAAAAGAGATAGAAACTGCTAAGAACCAAAGTGCAAAATAAAAGCTTTATTAACTTCAATGTTGATACAAACCTTGAATTCAATAACCAAAACTTAAACTTGCAAGCTCAATGAAGAGGATGCAAGATCAAGAGAAGGCAAAGAGCTCAAGAGGAACAAGCTATGTACAAGAACAAAATGAAAAGAGAGACAAAGAGTTAACTCTATCTCAAAGTATAAAAGTATTGGCTTCAAAGTATCCCCCTTCCCTTGCTCACTGATCTGTATTTATAGGCTCAAAATGAGATTAAGCAAGTAATAAAAATAAGATGATGTGACTGTAAGGGATGGACAGAAGAAAGATGAGGACAGTTGGAGCTAGGGGGCCGGTGGGGCCGGGCAATTTAGGGATGTCGCTGGTTTTATGGAGGAGTTTGGGGCTCGTGCTTGTTCTGTGATGTTGTGTGCTCTCTACAATTCTACTGGTATTGATTGATTTCATTGTAAAAGCCTAAGTTGTACTCAGTAGTTTGGAGGGAAACATGTAGCTTTATATCACATCACATCTTTTTGCATTTATAACACTTGTCTCCTATGTGTGCCCACCATGTGCCATGGCAGCCGCCACCTAGGCCCAAGTCATCAAAGAGCTAGTGCACACTTGTTATGTGTTGGACCAAAATTGTGTACACTTTATTTTTTGCAAAATAACTCTTTGTTCATTGATCGGTTTGCAGTTCCGGTTGCAATGTCGGCTCACAAATGCTTGTTCCTCGCCGAAAACACGGGAAGGCGCGATAAACGTCTTGCCTGAATTTCGGGGAAGATGCTAATTGGTGCTATCCGTCCACCTCTCCGAAGATACCAAGTTGATTTATGGCACCGTGTATCGAAGGTTTAAACGGATGCGGCCGATGTAGCAGATTTCGTCAGATTCCCCTTCGCTGAGGGGTTTTTTGATTGTGGGGACGCTCTCCCCTGCAGGCGCAAGCCCCTGCAGTTAATTACGCTACCGCATCGCGGTAACCACTTTCTCCTTCTCCAGATGGTCACTTTGTGTCGTGTGTGTTTGTTTTGTTTTTGGTTGCCCGTGGATTGTATACGGAGACTAATTTATGTTTTCGCCCGTAGGGCGTAGATTAGTCCAAATCCGTATCTTCTTAGATTTGGGTTTGGGGGTTGGGTTTAAGGATACGTTAGTCTCATTTGAGACTAAGATCAACTTAAACGTATGTTAAGGATACGTTAGTCTAATTTTTAGAGTAAGATCAACTTAACAGGATCATTTAGATCCAGCAAAAGAGCAATTGGGCTCTATTGTTTAGTTTAGGGACATTACGGTCGATAATTAGTTTAAAGACATTACTGTCCAATGTTAGTTTAAGGACATCTCGGTCCATTGTTAGTTTAAGGACATCTCGGTCCAAGTTAAGGACATCATAGTCTGTGAGTTTAAAGACTTCACAGTCAAGGTTAAGGACATCATAGTCCGTGAGTTTGAAGACCTCACAGTCAAGGTTAAGGACATCATGGTCCATGAGTTTAAAGACCTCACAGTCAAGGTTAAGGACATCATAGTCTGTGAGTTTAAAGACCTCACAGTCAAGTTAAGGACATCATAGTCCGTGAGTTTAAAGACCTCACAGTCAAGATTAAGGGCATCATAGTCCGTGAAATGTGTGGTTGTTGGGACCCGTCACCTCTCTGAAGACGTTGAAGGATTACAACGACAAATATCAAAGAAATGAAGAGATGTACCCTTAAACCAAAGTTGATTTGGGGATCTATAGTCCGATTTGGAACTAAGATCAATTAATTAGATTATGAGCACATTGGCTCAGTTAAATCTGAATTGAGGACTTATGGCCAACTTGGGATAAGTCTAATTAGATTTGAAGTGTTGGCCCTTTATTGGACCATTAGACATTTGTCTGGGTTCAGCCCCTCATCACTTAGCAATGCTAAATAAGAGTTTGAGGGCTCTGATAACATTTTTGTCTTTGACCGAGCATTAAACATTATAGCTCTGAGTTTTACTCAATTTTGAGATTCAGTTGAAGGGGAGGTTCTTGCCTCTGGAAAACTTAGCCAATTTGGCTAAGATTGGATTTAAAATAATGTTAAAAACTGGAGGGCAACAGTGTTAAACACTGGAGACGAAATACTCAAAATAGTATTAAACACTAGAAAGGAAGGGGTCACGTGTGGGCACCCAGACGTGGGGCCAGATCTCCTTTACTTTTTTCTCATAACTGCAAATAAGTGTTAAACAATTTTAGTTTTCATAGCCATCACGTGTGGGCACGTGATGGGTACTCATGCATCGATTTATTAGAATGTTTATTAGGGATCACGTGAGAACACGTGAGAGCGCCCAAAGCCAGCATTGCCTTTGATTTTATTTTCTTTATTTTGGAAGTCACGTGGGAGCACGTGAGGCATTGTCTCCAAGCTGTTTCCTTCTCATTTTAGGGGATTTGTTTAGGGGTCATGTGGGGGCACGTGACCCAGTTTATTCTTTCTTTTCTGATCACTGTGGATTGGGATCACGTGTCATCACGTGACCAAGTTCTTTACGTGCATGGATATCTTTCAAGTCTCTTTATTTTAAGAATTAAATTCTCTGTAGGGTTAAACCTTAATTATGTTTTAGAGGAATTAAATTCCTATGTATGTGGAATAATTAAATTCTTATGTAGGGTTAAACCCTGATTCTGTCTTGGTGGAATTAAATTCCTGTGAGTTTGGGAGAATTGAATTCTCGTGCAGGGTTGAACCCTAATTTTATCTTGGAGGAATTAAATTCCTATGAAATTGGGAGAATTAAATTTTCATATAGGGTTAAACCCTAGTTTTATATTGGAGGAATTAAATTCCTGTGAATTTAGGAGAATTGAATTCTCATATAGGGTTAAACCCTAGTTTTATCTTTGGGAGAATTAAATTCTCTAAACTCAATTCTCCTTCTAAGTTTTGGATCTGCATGGCAGAATCTTCCCGATGAGAATTAAATTCTCAACTTGTGGGGAGATTTGCTTCTGCAGATTTTCAACCAGAGGAAGAACTAAGTTCTTTTTGTAGAAGAGTTAAACTCTTAGACTGAGAATTAAATTCTCTTTTTTTTGTTTTATGAAACTTTGATCCCTTTCCCCTTTCTCACCTAGGGTTTCTTTTCTTGAGAATTGAATTCTCCTTTCTTTTCTCTCTGCTATTTTCCTTCAGAAAATTCCAAGATCCAAAAATCTATCTCTCTCTCCCTTTCTCTTCTCTTCTTGGCTCCTATTTATAGGAGAAGGAAAAGAATCAATTTTTTAGTAAATTTTTCATTGAAAGATTTTGTTTGTTTTTGTAACCAACATGATCTTTTAGATCACTCAGTGAATTTTATTCACTATTGGATTTTTAATCCAGAAGATTTTCTGTTTGTTATTCTTGGTGAATTTTAGGGAAATCTTTCCTTGTGTAGAATCTTTCCATAAATTGGTGATTTTTAATCACCATTGGATTTTTAATCTAATGGTGTTCTACTTTACAGAGCATAATCCTTTTTGTTTGGAAAGATTTAAAGAAATACTTTCCCAGTAAGGGTCTTTGATTTTCCTTAATTAGAATTTAATTCTATTAACTCATAAGACTTTTAAAGCCCATCACGTGTTGGCACGTGATCCCAACGTTTGATCATTGAAATAGAATTTAATTCTATCAATTAAAGAGCTGAGGGGCCTGTCACGTGTTGGCATGTGACCCTCTTTTATTCAGAATTTAATTATGCCTTTTAACAGAGCTAAAGGACCATCACGTGTCAGCACGTGACCCTTGGTCACGTGTGAACACGTGATGCCCCATTGGGGTCTTTCCTTAGCTATTTTGTTATATTTTGTTTGATTAGAATTTAATTCTATAAAGAGATCACTGGAAACAATCACGTGTCAACACGTCACCCTTGGTCACGTGTGAACACGTGATACCTCATTGAAGTGTTTCCTGATTTTTATCAGGGAACAAATGCCCCCTCAGCGTTGTTCTCACGTGTCTGCACGTGAGTGCAACGCTGTCACCTTTGTGACCGTTGGATCCGTCTAAGGAATAGGGGAGATGAATCGTTTCCCATCACATCCTATAAATTCCAGCGTCACTTCAGAAGCGCCTCCACTTTGCTCATCTTCTTCCTTGCTTACTTCTTCTTTTGAGAATTTAATTCTCTCTCCCAGTGCTTAGTTCTCTGTTTCGAAAATTTCCAGAGTTTAACTCTGTTAAAAGATCCCTTTTTCTCAGGTAATGATCTTGAACGACTGAAGAACTTTTTTGTAGAAATCTTCGTTGGATTTTAAATCCATACCAAGGGTTTTTCCCTTAATCGCACAACTTTGAATTTGTTGGTCACTTAACAGAACTTGTCTTCCCAAGGATTTGTTTAAATCTTAATATTTGGTTTTCCTCATCACTAATCTTTCACGGATGTTTCTTTTCAGGCACCATGGCTGTTCATCTATATAGTTTGAACGAATTTATCTCCTATGAGGATATTCGCGTACAGGGCCGTTGTCAGAACCAAGAGTTTACAGATGCCCAATGCGCGGAGATTATGGATCGTCTGTATGTACACGTCGGTCGACTGCTTCCTCGCCGTTCCGCTCTCTTAAGAATCGTAGTGGGGGCAATTTGGGGAGCACTTCCTGGGTTTTATGAAGCCATGCCGCTTAATGCACTGGATGATGCCGAAGACAAGGTGCATTCAGTGTACCTGTCGGGCCTGATCTCGAAGAAGCGGCGAGATAACCTCATTGATATTCCGCATCAAACTTTCCAACAGACGACGATAATCACCTCTTATCAAAGGGAGGAAGACATTGGCGAGGATCTCGACACTCGCGATCACGAGAGGATGCATACGAGAATGGTCAGAAAGGCCAGAAAGATTCTAGATGGCCTCACTTTTGAGTTTCTCAATCCGTGTCCCGGATTTGATGTCTTACCATTGTAAATGTTTCCTCTTATTTTGTATGAACTTTTAAAGTATGAATGATAAGTCTCCCATTTCCCTTTGTGTGTAACATTTCAAAAAAATAAAATATTATTTTTAGGAATTTTTGTAATTAAATAATAAAATATTGAATATTTTAATAAGGCGGTATAATTAAATACCGATAAATTGGGAAAAATTGGAAAATTATAGAAATTACTAAAAAGAGGGTGTTTTATGTGAATTATGCAAATTATAAGTTTTTATGATTAATTATATGCTAATTTAGTGCTAATCGCAATTAAAAATCGCTAATCGGATTTTAAGCGTGTTTTGTGCACATGTCATTTTTCACACTTGTAACATTTTCCTACATGATTTGGGGTGTATGGGTATTTGTTTTGGGTTTACTATTGGGGAGAGAAGAAAAAGAAAAGGAAAGGAAAAGAAAAGATAATGGATTAGAATAATAGGTATGGGTGAGAGAGAGAAAGGTGAGGGTTATCTTTGACTTGGTCATACACTCATCTCACAATCTTCATCACATTTTTCCTCTCCCCTCCCTCTCCTTGCTGCTGCTGCTGCTGCCCTAAACTCCTTCCCCCTCTTCACCTTCTCAAAACACCATGAAAAACACCTCAACACCCAATACCCATTTCAATAAAAAGATTCACAAGCCTACTAGCTACACCATGGACCAAGAAAGCTTGCATTTTGGACACCTGGGGCAACTCAAGAAAATTCTTGAGTTGCCAAATGAGGTATTCTCTTAACCATTAGCCTAGTAGTTCCATTGCTTTTACATCCATGTTAATTTAGAACCGATATTGTGTTGTTTGGGTGAACTTTGAAAATTCTAGTTAGGGTTATGGAATTGTTGAGTTGTGATGAGTAATTGAGCCCAGTAAAGGCCACACAAACCCCCTAGTGCTAGAATTCAGACCTAAACCAAAGACTAGAACCCCGGAATACGGATTTAGAAACCCGATATCAGAAGAATTGTAGATTCTGTAAGTGTTAAATGAAATCTGCTATCACCCGGAGCTTCTAAAAATTATTTAGCAAACACAGAGAGATGTTCAGGCACCCAGGAAGCTAACCCCAAGACCCTAGCCCCTGACTCCACCTTCAGGCCGCAAAAATAATCCTTCTGGTCGCAAATTGCGGCCTGACCTGGTCCAATTGGGTTCGTGTTTGTTCTGTAGTTCCCTCATCTGTAAACTAGACCCTTGGCATATGCAAAATTGACCAATTTGACCCAGGGTAAAATCTGGGACCTTTTTCAAGAGTTGCTATTTTGATTCGGGGTTTTGTTTTGCGTATTTTATATTCTGGATTTTTGTGATTTGTGAATTATTCGGTCACTTGACGTTTGTACGTCGAAATCGAGTATTATTTGGTGGTTTTGAAAGCGTAGTCCATGGGTTCTAACCTATAGGCCTTAGAGTGTTATTTTGGTTTTCTGATGTGATTTTAATATGCATTTCCGATTGTGTTATCTATTAGGTACCTTTATGTAGGTTTCCTACGATGAAGAAGATGATGGCGACATTGACACCGATACACAAGAAGCAATGTGAGTAGATTATATTTACGGGGGAAGTCGGGTGGATGGCGTATAGCACCCCCGCAGTTCGTAGTATAGCTTATATATATGGTTATATATGTGTTATGTATGACATGGATATTCAGGATATGATTAGGTGTAAATTGGTTAGATTAGGGTTATTAGAAGTGAACTAGTATAGCTTCCTAGTTGCGAACCCTAGAATAGGTTTACACCCGCACGCACACACATGCTTACTTTATTATACTTGTGCGTATATGGGGATACATATACACACACACACACATAGGTTTGGGACGATGTGTATATATACACGTATACCTACACTTGGATGATGAGGATAATGGATGATATTTGGAGATGGGTCGATGAGTTTTGGGCATGGTGCCATGAGATCGGTGATACGATGTGGTTCATATTATGGGATACGATGTGAGATTTTAGCGGGCCTTTAGGCGTGTTTTCATACACGCACATATATCTATATAGATGGTATCGGTTTGTACTAGACTTAGATCAGTACCCCCGGATCATGTGATATGATGATAAGGATACCAGATAATTGATGAGATGAATGTGATTTATGACCCGTACCCAGATTTGGGATGCCGTACGATGGATTTACCGTACGAGCTTTATATTGATGATAGATCCGCACTCTTGACTCGAGGACGTCATATTGTATATTGTATCGTATGTGATACTATTGAGGCGGGATCACCGACTATTATATATGTATATACATATCGACTCAGATTTAGGTGGTTTCCATACCCTTCGATTAGCTTGTTATTTAGATCTGTAGTTTACTTAGTAGATGTTAGACTAGACCCGAGTCATACTTATTTCAAAATTAATGAATCGTGAGTATTTGAAAGACAGGCAAAGGGATTCTACGGATCTTTTCAAAAGACGCATCTTTTCTTAAAAACACCGTAGCTCTTATTTTTCTAAAAACCCGATTCGTCTTATTTCAAATGGCAAAACTGTATGACATTTATATATTGATGTAGATTCTTCACTGTTGCGTTTATTATTCGATTTCTACATATTCTTGCTATTCGCACCGCATTGCAGGTGTAAATGTGTTATTGTTATATTAAACCCATGCTGTTAGGACACCATCACCATTATCGATGATGCATATGTTCCACGTACACCTGCTTGCTGGCTCACACACTTCATCATCGATAATTGCCATGTCACTACACCGTAGGATTGTTGCATCAGGATATGACCCTTGTATGACATACTTGCGTACATACATATTGTACACCCATACTTGCATACATACGTATTTGCACATACATAGATGATTCTGGCTGTATTTTGGAGATTTGGGGCACCGCAAGATATATTTTAAAACTGGATTCATTTAAAAGAGCGGTTTTCCCCTCGATGTGTGCATATTACTGTTTTATGTTGCATGATATACGGATATACTTACATTTCTATCATATGTCGCATATATCCCTCTTTATGATTTTACGCATTGAGATATGTTGTTTTCATGATATTTCTGGATTTGGGAACCGTGGGTATTTCAAAAGAGAGTATATATTGTTTTAAAAAAACCCGGTTACCCTTGATATGATATTTTAGTGCACCCACCATGAGTTTTATCGGTTCTGATGTATGTATATACCCCATGTGAGGAGGAGTCGTGAACCGTGCGCGGGTACATAGTGGGGCCCGGTATGGTACCCCGGGGTAAGAAAGGGATGCTGTGTATACAAATGGTGAGCCTGGCAGAGGGACTACTACCTACCAGTGATAGTATTTGGGCTCGGCGGATATCCGGAGGATACCGACCGAAGTCGAGAGATGATACGGGCCGATCCGGACTGACGGAGCCTGTGGGCCGATCCGGATTGACGGAGCCCGATATATGAGGTTTTACGTGCCGATGCTGGGCACATGTTTTATGATGTTTTCGAGTGTCGATGCTGGACACTCTGGTTCCCTGATTTTGATGTGTCGCGAGGGACAAACGTTGATTTATATCCTCATACTTTCATGCATATGCTTTATGATATCTACATGCATGATGTTTTGTGTCATTGGGTGATACGTGGACGGGATCCATATTCATACAGACATTGATTACATAGTTGGATGATATCCACATACTTTTAGACGTCATGATATAGTTGACATTGATTCATGATGATTACATTGATGATACCTCATATTTATGATATGCTGCTACCTGAGGCACTGACACGAGCACTTGGTATTACACTGATGTATAGATGTTTACCCTCGCCACCTTATCATGCTTCAGACTTATTCATATTGAGGATATATATATTTGATCGTATTGACCTAGGATTGAGTCATACATACGATTTATGCTCTGTGATGTTTTCTACTCACGAGTTGGCAACTCACCCCCGTTGTGCCACAGTTTCTTGCAGGTTTTGCCGTACAGGTTTCATTGCGGCTTTCTGGCACACTGCTTCCTTTCTGGGTGATTGCTTTGGTAGGTGGGTTCTCTCGCATCGTGACCACCCTTATATTTATTTTATTCTGTTGTATCTAGTAATTCCATCAACCAAACTTGTATATTTATTCAGACTTAGAAAACCAGTTATGTATTATTTCGACCTTAGAGTCGCGCGTTGTAGTATTATGGTTGATTTTGAGTTTCCTTTTGAGTTTTGATTCTCGCCCTTCGGCGTTGTATATTATATTGCTTGCGTGGTTGTGACCGTTGATTGACGAAGAGCTAGCTCCCGCTTGGGGATGCCTTTTATCGTTATGCATATATTATTCTTGTTGTACCCCGTTTGGGGCCAGCATTTACAAAGGAAACTCTGCCGAAATTTTTAGAAAAGACATTGAAGATTTAAAAATGCATATTCGGCTTACTTATTTAAAATCCATATTTTTAAAACATGTTTTCTTCACTTCTTTAAAACTAGTTTTTCTTCATTTATTATTTAAAATGGTTTTAGATTTCTGGGCTTTTAACTTACTTGAATTAGATGAGATCCTATAGACTTCATATGATTCAAGAGCCAGTCACGTACTATTTTGGGTTGTGACATTGTGCTCGTATGCTTTCTTCATGCCATTTTGTCATATCGTTGTTGCTCCTCACGTGTTTGGCATGTGAGGCATTGTTGGGGATTTCAATCTCACATCGGCACCCACTCACGTGTTATTCATGTGCGATATTGTTTTACTTTTCAATGCATGTCACGTTTGGTGCTCACGTGCTCTGTACGTAAGGCCCTATTGATGGGGTTGTTTAATTTCCCATGCAACCTTTTCTGTGTAAGACATTGAATGCAGAGAGGGGGCTTTGGAAATAGTCCCACCTCTTTGATTTCCAATGCCTTTTCCCCTTTTTTTGCCTTGGAAATAGTTCCATCCCGCAATATTTTCTGTGCGTAGCATTTAATGCTCCCTTTATAACTTGAAGCCATAGTTTTCCTTTCCTCTTCACAGAGAACTCCAATTTCAACTTAGAGTGACTTATCTTGAGAAAACAACTAAGTGCTATGGCTTGCAACCGCCCCTATGCTCGTCGACAACCATGGGATGTACCCATTGAGGAGATGATTCCTCGTTTTGCCGCGCGACTAGTGGATTCCCTGCTCACCGATGCCGAGGGTGACGCGGTGATGTATGAACTTCTGATCCGTAAGGGGTCCCCTCTTCCAATGGGATCCATTTGGCTCCGGATGATTCTTCTTACCGTGCTCGCTGACATCCCTCCTCACCCAGCGGAGATGACCTTGGCGATGCTTGATGCGGCTGAAGACATGCTCGAGTGTTTTTATGAGGCGTGCCTGATTACTCAGGCTCTGAAAGATTGCTCGGTTCATCTGTTGGGCCAGATAAGAGCCCGGCGAGCTATTACGTCTGCTTTTGCGGATGAACATAGCGCCAATCGGAGGGGAGCCATTCTTTGTGAAAATCGTCGTTTCGATGTGCTGGAGAAGATGGCAAGGGAGTTAGAAAATTTTGTATTCTGTTTTGTTAACCCTTGTGACACTGATCCCTTATTTGGTGATCTTTTCCCAGTGGCGTAGTGTGTTTAAATCGATGTACTTTTTTCATCATTGGCTGTTACATGCTTTCTGTTGAATTTTCATGTTTGTAGGATACTCATACGTGCATTTTGCTTGCGTAAATGAGCTTTATATTTTTCCCGTGGGAATTTTCTTTAATCGCGAGTGCTATCGTTATGTTGCATGCGCATCTTTTGGGTATCCTTTCCTTCTAAAAACTCATACAGTTGCAAATGTATGCTTGATGGGATATACATCGGAGGCTTTCGTTGTTGATTCCCATGTCAGGTGATTTGTGTTTATTCTAGAGTAAGTATTGTCGTCGAATGGAGGTTTGCGTGCACACTCTTGAATCTACACGCCTTCCCTCAGAGGTTGTGGCCGCAAAGGCGAGCTTGTGGGGGCTGATTGAGCGGTGTGCTTCGAACATGATATCATGTGAGAAAAGGCTCAGCCACAAGTTTTCGGAGAGGGAGCTGGCTTCCAAAGCGCTGAGGGAGCTTCAAGCCGACCTTACGGCCAAGACCACTAAAGCATATGAACTTTGGCGGGTGCTTCAAGAGGCTATCAAGGAGGTGGTAGCCATTGATAAGGCCGCCGTGTTTACTCGTGAAATGGTCGAAGCCTATAAGGTTACTGAAAAAGAGCTTGAAGGCCGGCTTGCCTCCTACCAGGCCCAGCAGGCTCAAGCGGAGGCCCGTCTTTTGACGATAATAAATCATGAAGCCAAAGCCCAGCAGAAAAAGGGGGAACTGGCAAATCTACTAAATCGCCCGCCGACTTGAAGAATTGTATATATATATATATATTTATTCTTCTTTTGTACATACTCCTGAATGAGAGTATATTTTTCTCGTTCTTTCATGAATTGTACTTTGTATTCATTTTGATTCATGAATAAAAGACATATTTTTCTTCACGATGGTGTATTTCTTTTAGTAAATGCATTCTGTGGATAGTCTATTTTGATTTCTCTGTAGGACAGCGATGGCTTAGGATTCAGGGTTAAGATCTGCCTCTTAAGAGTTTTCAACTTTATAAGCCGTGAGGGTCTCATATAGAATTTTCTCCCTACAGATCGAGAGGATCCCGTAGGTGCAATTTCTCCTTAAGAATCATGAGGATTCCTAAGTGTGTTTTCTCTTGAAAGTCGTAAGCATCTCACAAGAGAATTTGCTCCCTTACGAGTCGTGAGGACCCGTGAGTGATGGGTGAGTTACCATTATCCGCATTTCGCGGCATCAGGAGTTACTCTGGTTGCTTCCCACGGGGTCATTTCTGCGAGGACAAGGCTCCGCTCTGGACGTTTCTCACGGGGTTAGATTTGATATAGGCCGTGTTCCACGTGACCAGGAATTTTGCTCTGGATGCTTCCCACGGGGTCATTGCCGTGTTCTGCGAGGACCGGACTCTGCTTTGGATGCTTCCCACGGGGTCATTGCCGTGTTCTGCGAGGACCAGGATCCACTCTGGACGTTTCCCACGGGGTCAGGATTGACATAAGCCGCGTTCCATGTGACCAGGAATTTTGCTCTGGATGCTTCCCACGGAGTCATTGCCGTGTTCTGTGAGGACCAGGCTCCGCTCTGGATGCTTCCGACGGGGTCATTACTGTGTTCTGCGAGGACCAGGATCCGCTCTGGATGTTTCCCATAGGGCTAGGATTGACATAAGCCGCGTTCCACGTGACCAGGAATTTTGCTCTGGATGCTTCCCACGGGGTCATAGCCATGTTCTGTGAGGACCAGGCTCCGCTCTGGATGCTTCCCATGGGGTCATTGCCATGTTCTGCGAGGACCAGGATCCGCTCTGGACGTTTCCCACGGGGTCAGGATTGACATAAGCCGCGTTCCACGTGACCAGGAATTTTGTTCTAGATGCTTCCCACGGGGTCATAGCCGTGTTCTGCAAGGACCAGGCTCCACTCTGGATGCTTCCCACGGGGTCATTGCCGTATTCTGCGAGGACCAGGATCCGCTCTGGACGTTTCCCATGGGGTCAGGATTGACATAAGCCGCGTTCCACATGACCAGGAATTTTGCTCTGGATGCTTCCCACGGGGTCATTGCTGTGTTCTACGAGAACAAGGCTCCGCTCTGGATGCTTCCTACGGGGTCATTGCCATGTTCTGCGAGGACCAGGATCCGCTCTGGACGTTTCCCACGGGTCAGGATTGACATAAGCCGCGTTCCACATGACCAGGAATTTTTCTCTGGATGCTTCCCATGGGGTCATTGCCGTATTCTGCGAGGACCAGGCTCTGCTCTGGATGCTTCCCACGGGGTCATTGCCGTGTTCTGCGAGGACCAGGATCCGCTCTGGACGTTTCTCACGTGGTCAGGATTGATATAAGCCGCGTTCCACGTGACCAGGAATTTTGCTCTGGATACTTCCCATGGGGTCATTGCCGTGTTCTGCGAGAACCAGGCTCTGCTCTGGATGCTTCCCATGGGGTCATTGCTGTATTCTGCGAGGATCAGGATCCGCTCTGGACGTTTCCCACGGGGTCAGGATTGACATAAGCCGCGTTCCCCGTGAACAGGAATTTTTCTCTGGATGCTTCCCACGGGGTCATAGCCATGTTCTGCGAGGACCAGGATCCGCTCTGGATGCTTCCCATGGGGTCATTGCCGTATTTTGCGAGGACCAGGCTCCGCTCTGGATGCTTCCCACGGGGTCATTGCCGTGTTCTGCGAGGACCAGGATCCGCTCTGGACGTTTCCCACGGGGTTAGGATTGACATAAGCCGCGTTCCACATGACCAGGAATTTTGCTCTGGATACTTCCCACGGGGTCATAGCCGTGTTCTGCGAGGACCAGGCTCCGCTCTGGATGCTTCCCACGAGGTCATTGCCGTGTTCTGCAAGGACCAGGATCCGCTCTGGACGTTTCCCATGGGGTCAGGATTGACATAAACCGCGTTCCATGTGACCAGGAATTTTGCTCTGGATGCTTCCCATAAGGTCATTGCCGTGTTCTGCGAGGACCGGGCTCCGCTCTGAATGCTTCCCACGGGGTCATTGCCGTATTCTGCGAGGACCAGGATCCGCTCTGGACGTTTCCCACAGGGTCAGGATTGACATAAGCCGCGTTCCACGTAACCAGGAATTTGCTCTGGATGCTTCCCACGGGGTCATAACCGTGTTCTGCGAGGACCAGGCTCCGCTCTGGATGCTTCCCACGGGGTCGTTGCCGTGTTCTGCGAGGACCAGGATCCGTTCTGGACGTTTCCCACGGGGTCAGGATTGACTTAAGCCGCGTTCCACGTGACCAGGAATTTGCTCTGGATGCTTCCCACGGGGTCATAATCGTATTCTGCGAAGACCAGGCTCCGCTCTGGATGCTTCCCACGGGGTCGTTGCCGTATTCTGCGAGGACCAGGATTGGCTCTGGATGTTTCCCACGGGGTCAGGATTGACTTAAGCCGCGTTCCAAGTGACCAAGAATTTGCTCTGGATACTTCCCACGGGGTCATAGCTGTGTTCTGCGAGGACCAGGCTCCGTTCTGGATG
Source organism: Agapanthus africanus (assembly GCA_030015575.1). Lineage (NCBI taxonomy): Eukaryota > Viridiplantae > Streptophyta > Magnoliopsida > Asparagales > Amaryllidaceae > Agapanthus > Agapanthus africanus. The sequence continues at coordinate 88,802,555 of CM057337.1, forward strand.
CTTCCCACGGGGTCGTTGCCGTGTTTTGCGAGGACCAGGATCCGCTCTGGACATTTTCCACGGGGTTAGGATTGGCTTAAGCCGCGTTCCACGTAACCAGGAATTTGCTCTGGATGCTTCCCACGGGGTCATAGCCGTGTTCTGCGAGGACCAGGATCCGCTCTGGATGCTTCCTACGGGGTCATTGCCATATTCTGCGAGGACCAGGATCCGCTCTGGACGTTTCCCACGGGGTCATAGCTGTGTTCCACGTGATAAGGAAGGGTTGACTTTATCCGCATTTCACGGAGTCGGGGTTTGACTCTTGGTCATCTGTGCACCGCTGAGTCATGGAACTGGGAGTTGCCGCTGTTCCGCTTTGCTTGATGCTGTGTCTATTGTAATGAGACGAATGTTGAGATGATCTCCAGGCTATCTGTGAACCGTTGAGATTTGGCTTCTTCTTCTGATGAAGCCTGGGGAGGAACGGTGTGATTCCTTCTTTGTTTGCATCCTTGGATTGTATACAGAGATTGATGTGATATCACCTGCAGGGCAAAAATTTCATCATTTTTTATTTCTTTCCGCGATGCTCTATCATTTCAGTTTTTTATATCGCGAAAATCGCGATTGCCCGATCATTTCGGCTATTTTTCGCGGTGCCCAATCATTTCGGCTATTTTTAATTTTACTCGTTGCTTTTTATTGCGAGTTGCCAAATCTTTTCGGCTGTTTTGCATGCATACATTTTTACTTGCTGATTTTTTTGCAAGTTGCCCTATCATTTCGGCTATTTCGTATGCATGTATGGCTCACTAGCTTTTTTGCTGCAAGCTTGGAATTAGACACCGATTTCGGCATCAGCACCGTTACAACTGGGATATTGTCAGGAGCGAATCATCATTTGCCTCTATCAATGTCGAACAAAGGTGGCTTAGTAAACAGGGTTAAGATCCTGTCGACTAAGACTTTTGGCTTCATGAGCTGTAAGGGTCCCATAGAGGTATTTCTTCCTACAAGTCGTGAGGATCTCGTAGGTACATTTTCTCCCTAGGAATCGTGAGGATTCCTAAGTGCATGATCTCTTATAAGTCGTAAGGATCTTACAAGAGTGCTTTCTCATTATAAGTCGAGAGGGCTTATAAGGGGTTTCACCGTGCAAACATATCCCTAGTCACAGATGGGACTTTGTTAGGGAAATGTTTATTCGCGCCCGTGGATTGTATACAAGGGTCAACATTGAGCCGCTTGTAGGGTAGTATCGAAGGTCGTGGTGGCCGCTTAAGAACATGTTCAGATCTCTATAACTTAAGACTTTTGAATCTTATGTGCCGTGAGGGTCTCATAAGAGGGTTCTCCTTACGAGTCGTGAGTATCTCGCAAGTGTAATTTCTCCTTAGGAATCGTGGGGATCCCTAAGTGTGTTGCTCCCTTATGAGTCGTAAGGATCTCACGCAGGTGGTTTCTCCTCACAAGGTCGAGAGGACCTTGCAAGTGTCTTTTAACGAGGTTGCGCCATTTTGGTTTTTCACAAAACTCGCTGGTAGCCCTGCTGTTTTTACTCACGGAGCCCTTTCGGGTTTTCATCCGTGCCCAGTTTTCTTATGGACATACCGTTTTCTTTTTCTTCTTTCCCTTTTTTTCTTCTTTTATTCTTCTTTTTTTTTGTATCAGCCTTAGGATGCTGCAATCCACAATAGTTTATCGACGTCTCGGTCAACAACCAGGTTTAGGACATAGTGGTCCATCGTTAGTTTAAGGACGTTTCGGTCCGTCGTTATGTTAAGGACGTTTCGGTCCGTAGTTAGTTTAAGGAAGTTTCGGTCCATGGCCGGTTACTACTTATAGAGTTTGGGCTTAGGAAGATAGCGAGAGGACATAGGCGTCGTCATCTATTGTTGACCTAGGCCGTGACTCGTCAAGCGTAGTATTTCTTCAGGAAGTGACCGTTTATTGGCCTGAAAGGTCTTTCACCATGCATGTCCATGAGTAGGTAGGCTCCACCCTGGTAGACTTTATCTATGATATACGGGCCTTCATAGTTCGGCTCGAATTTCCCCCGCTTGGCGCGATTGGGGATCATAGGTCTTTTAACCACCAGCACGAGTTCGCCTTGGCGGAACGTTCTCGGCCTAGTTAATTTTTCATATGAGCGTGTCATCTTTGCCTAAGCCTCCAGATTTTGTTGCGCTATGAGTCGGGTTTCATCAAGGGCATCGAGCTCCTCAAGCCGAAGGTGAGCATTATCTTCATCTGTTGGCTCGTAATGAACCGCTACTCGTAGAGAGGGCAACTCTATCTCGAGGGGAAGTATTGCTTCTGTGCCGAACACCAATACATATAGCGTTGTGTTTGTAGCCGTTTTGAACGTAGTTCGATACACCTAGAGAGCTTTATGCAGTCTCTCATGCCGGTCCTTCTTAATTCGAGACACCATCATTTTCACGATCTTCGTCAAGGTCTTGTTAAAAACCTCAGCTAGACCGTTAGCTCGGGGATTATAGACTGAGGAGTATCTCCAGTCTATGTTATGCTGTTGTGCGAAGCGGCTGATCTTGTGGCTTGATTGGTAGAGTTTCTGCGTGTTCAAGTTTAGTTAATTACCGCAATCAAAACGGTTTCGCTTGTAGCTAGCCGATTGAGTACGGGTCGTCCGCAGGGAGATAGGAGTGTTTTTCTATGTGTCTTAACGAGTTAAGTCCGAGAGTCCAGATTTGTTTGTGATTAACTAAGTGTTAAAATGATATGTAAAGAGAGCTTGTTAGGGTTAGGATTAGGTTAGTTTGAGTTAGGAGTCGCTCACTTCTTTCGTTGCCACTCTTAATATCGGTGTTACGGTAAACGGCAACAACGGGGATTAGCACGACTAGGAAGGAACTTGCGAGTATAAGCTAGGCTTTCCAACGCATAAGTTCTTCCTTTTGGTGCTTGTCCGTCCGTTCTTGGCTCTTAGCCTTAACCTCCGGTTAATTCAACCACAACCGGTCTCACTACGGAATCACCGCTATCATGTAGGATAGGGTGCCGTAGGGAGCGGATTGTGGTTCAATTAATGGGAGTTCGATTTAAGATGTTGGGCAAGGAAAGAGTGAGAGAGATTTCCTTCTCTCAAACTTCCCTTATCTTACCCTAACAAGTATGGAAACTACTCACCCATTACAAGAAGAATGAAAAATAAAACAAAGGAGGAAGATAGAAAGAAGGAGATTAGAAGATAACAACTAGCTATTTGCGACCTCACCTTGGCAAGGATCAAGCGTAAGCATCATGGTTGTTTAATGATAAAGGAAAAGATAACAAGAAAGAAACAAACACAAATAACAACAACTAAGTTAACAAATGAAAATTACAAGCAATAATAATTTAACTAAAGAACAAGACAAGCATGATAAGTAAAAGGAACTCCTTTATTCATTCTTCACTCACAAAAGCTCACTACAAGTTTTTTTAATGGAGAAGAGATGAGAGGAGGAAGAAGAACAACAATTAAAACCTAAAATCTAAATACAAGATTATGCACCCTTGGCTTCACAAGGTTCTGGGCTATTTATAGGCAGGGAGAAGGAAATATAGGGCAACAATCAGAACAAACATGAAAAGACCAAACAGCCCCTAAAAACTCTTCAGCTGATAAGCCAAAACGGCCGCGGAACCGTGGCCTAGACCCCCTATTGGCCGCGGTTCCGCGGCTGTATAGGGGATTTGGGCCCTCCGGTTTTCTGTGCTTCCCTGGTCCTATTTTGTCTGTAGTTTGGCACATGTTTTTTCTGATAATCTTTTCACATCTCTTCCAGAATTCTAGTAGATCAAAAGGTGATTGGACATGGATCTTTTGTCATGATTTTCTTGAGCTCCGCGTAGATTTCTTGGACTTGGTGTTACCATTGTGCTTTATGCATGAAGGTGACAATCGATTTGTCATTTTGTCTCTTAAACTGGTGTGTGGCAACAACGGATAGAGAGCGGAGACCCGTGTTTTATCTGTGGTTGGCAGAAATCCGGATTTTGTCGTGCTTTTCCATGAATTTCATCGTTTAGAGCTGAGAACCTGTAACCTGCAATTGACTAGCAAACACGGCTCAAGAGTACCTACCGATAAGCAATATGATAAAAATTGGGCAGTATAAAAATGCAAAAATCTGATATGAACAAATACCCCCAAACTTATCATTTGCTCGTCCCGAGCAAAGCCAATTTATTCACAAAAAATTTCCTAACCTCACTTTCGCAGGGAACGCGATTGCACTGAGCATGTGCAACAAACCGTTAAACCTCTAGGTGTCCCTAGTAGGAGGAGTGTTGTCTCTTGAGGGTTTTCAGCGAATACTACCCACAAAATCCGGTCAAGTTAGTTTTGCAAAATAACTATGATTCACACCCTAAAATTTTGTTTCAGAAAATAACAATTCTATTATCCTAAGTCTAGACTATCGAACCCTTATTTTTCACACTTCGCTTCTTATTTAACCACAGACTTTATATGTCTTTACGTGTAGTGCAAATAGTGTCAAGTTTCCAGAAGGATCGATTTAAGTCATCATGTCACACAATAAAGCCCAGATAAATTTTTTGAAAGGATCACATAAGTTTTATAAAGAGTTAAACATTTTTCAAGTTTCGTTTTCCAGTAAAGTTTCAACTCAGAATTTCTATCTTCCTTAACAGGAAACTAGGTCTTATTTTTCACTCCACCTTTTTTCTTGTTTTCATTTCATACACACCTCTGTGAACGTGCAATAGTCTTTATCATAGAGTAAAACCTTCATATCTCCGCTAATTTTTTTTATAAAAGCCTGTCTTTTATCAAGATTATTCTCACACAAAGAACCGTTAGGAATTTTAACTCGGAGAGAACACTTGCTTGACTTTGTTTTAATCTGGACTTTCTAGGCTTCTTAACGAGCTTTGGGCCAATGCACCCAAACCAGTTGGCTTTAGGGCATTAGGTGTAGAAACACCCCAGCGGACTTAATTACTCAAGTTACCTAGGTCCAAAAACAAAAGACAGTTTGGCGTGAAAATCATGATGATTTAATACGAACGGAGACATAACCGGCAGTTCAATTATTTTTTTGGATAAAAGACGTGTTTAGTGGGTTCGGTGTGTAATCATTCCAATCAAGTTCCAGATGGGTTATTTTTTAGACTTAGTTCCAATTACGGCATCAATAATATTCCTTCATTTTCACTTCACTTCATAAACTATTCTTGATATTACTTATTTCAGAACAAACCTATTTGATCCTCAGAAAATCATTTATCCATTTAAAAGTTTTTAGACATAAAAGACTTGTCATCTAATTTCCAAAACTCACGACACGTGTAGTGTGATATAAAGACGTATATCAGCTATAGTTAACTTCAAAGGAGAGTTATCTTTCAGGTTTTCAAAATCTAAACATAAGATTTAGTTATTCTTATTTTATCAAACAAAACCGTCGAAATGTTGAATCAGATTCCTCCCACTAGCTAACTTGACAAAAAAGTTTTTATGTTTTTTAGAAAATTTTCAGATTTTTATGGATTTTATGGATTTTAGTATGCAGATGCAAAATATACATATGAATGCGAAGGTAAGAAATGCGTACCGAGCGTACCCCCAAAGTTAAACTGGACAGTGTCCTCACTGTTATTGCATGAAGAGATCATTTGAAGGGTCAAATTTGTCGGTTAGATATACACATTTTTTTTGTTTTGTTTTTAAAGAAAAGAAAAAGAGCAAAAAATAGGAAAAGAATATCCACAAATATATACAAAATGGTATATACATACCCCCAAACTTATTTGGAACAGTGTCCACTGTTCTTGGCTGGATAACCGAAGTTTGGTGGTAGGCAGAGGAAGATTATGCAGGGTAAACCGGCTCCTGTAAGACCAGGAGCTCCTCTGTTGGTTCGGCGCTAAGGTACGGTTTTAGTCGGTGTCCGTTCACTTTGAAAAATGAACCGTCCTTTGGATTCTCCAAATCCACAGTGCCATGCGGATACACATTCCGCACAAAATACGGCCCTTTCCAGCGAGATCTGAGCTTTCCTGGATGGAAGTGTAGCCGGGTGTCGTAAAGCAGTACCTGTTGACCAGGTACGAAGGTTTTGCGCAAAAGGTGTTTATCGTGAAACACCTTCGTTCGATTCTTAACGACAACCGCGTTATCGTAAGCCTCATCCCTCAGCTCGCTAAGTTCGTTCAACTGCAGCTTCCGATGGCTGCCCGCATCTTCGAGAGACAGATTCAGCTCCTTTGTCGCCCAAAATGCGCGATGCTCTATTTCGACAGGTAGGTGGCAAGCCTTTCCGTACACAAGCCGATAGGGAGACATGCCAAGATCGGTCTTATAAGCGGTTCGAAATGTCCAAAGGGCATCAGTGAGTTTCAGCGACCAATCTTTTCGGTTCTTGGAAACCATCTTCTCCAGTATCTGCTTGATTTGCCGATTTGAAACTTCGGCCTGCCCGCAGGTTTGGGGGTGGTAGGGCGTAGATAGCTTATGATTAATGGAATATTTCCGCATCAAGGCATCAAAAGTCTTATTGCAGAAATGAGTTCCATTGTCGCTAATGATCGCTCGGGGGTGCCCAAAATGGGAGAAAATGTTTTCTTTAAGAAACCTAACGACAACCTTGTTGTCGCTAGTCCGGCTGGGCACAGCCTCGACCCATTTAGAGACGTAATCAACAGCGAGAAGAATGTACAAGTTCCCGAAAGAGCTGGGAAACGGCCCCATGAAATCTATCCCCCAAACGTCGAAAATCTCCACAACCAAGATTTGTTGGAGCGGCATCTCGTTCCTCCGGGATATCCGGCCCAAGTGTTGGCACCGGGAGCAAGTCTTGCAATAGTCATGAGCGTCTTTGAAGAGTTGTGGCCAGTAGAAACCACATTGCAAGATCTTCGCAGCTGTCTTTCTGGGGCCAAAATGCCCGCCACATGCTTGATCGTGGCAAAATGACAGCACACTCTTGAATTCCTCATCAGGGACACACCGACGAATAATCTGGTCGGGACAGTACTTGAACAGATAGGGTTCGTCCCAGTAAAAGTGTTTTACTTAGGATAAGAAGCGAAGTCTGTCCTGACTTGACCATTCAGTCGGTAGTAATCCTATGGCCAAATAGTTCACAATATCTGCGAACCAGGGTTCGCAAGATACTGTCAAGAGCTGTTCATCCGGGAAAACGTCGTTGATTGGAATTGGAAGCGAAGGCGAAGAAGGAAGTCGTGAGAGATGGTCGGCAACTACGTTTTCACATCCTCGTTTGTCCTTAATGACAAGGTCAAACTCTTGAAGTAAGAGGATCCAACGTATGAGCCGAGATTTTGCATCTTTCTTCGCAAAAAGATGGCGCAGAGCAGAATGGTCTGTTTAGACAATGACTGGAGAGCCGATGAGGTAGGGCTTGAACTTTTCTAAAGCAAATACAACAGCCAAGAATTCCTTCTCAGTTGTTGTATAATTGAGTTGGGCGTCGTTCAGGGTTCGGCTCGCATAATAGATTACGTGCGGCATCTTGTTGATGTGTTGTCCAAGGACAGCACTAATGGCAAAGTCGGATGCATCGCACATAATCTCAAACGGGTGCGTCCAGTCAGGTGAAGAAAGAACGGGAGCAGAAGTGAGTGAGCTTTTTAATGACTCGAACGCAGTCACACAGCTCGAGTTGAAGTCGAATGGCGTGTCCTTGGCCAGCAAAAGAGTCAAGGGCCTAGCAATCTTGCTAAAGTCCTTAATGAACCGTCTATAGAAACCGGCATGGCCAAGAAAGGCTCGGATGTCTCGGACGCATCTGGGAGGAGGTAGATTGGAAATGACCTTAATCTTTGCTTTGTCAACCTTTATGCCATTTTGCGAGATGATATGTCCTAAGACAATACCTTTGCGCTCCATGAAGTGGCACTTCTCCCAATTCAAAGTGAGATTCTTGTCCTTACATCGGGTAAGGACAGCGTCAAGATGCAGCAAACACTCGTTGAAGGAATCGCCGAAGATGGAGAAATCGTCCATGAAGATCTCCAAAAATTTTTCCACCATGTCTGAAAAGATTCCCATCATACACCGCTGGAAGGTAGCGGGCGCATTGCATAACCCAAAGGGCATGCGACGATATGCAAACGTGCCGAAAGGACAAGTGAATGTGGTCTTGTCCTGGTCTTTTTCGGCGATGGGAATTTGATTATAGCCGGAGTAGCCATCAAGGAAGCAGTAGTACTCGTGTCCGGCCAATCGTTCAAGCATTTGGTCAATGAAAGGTAGCGGAAAGTGGTCCTTCCGCGTTGCGGCGTTGAGTTTTCTGTAATCGATGCATACTCGCCACCCAGTTTGGGTGCGAGTAGGGATTAACTCGTTCGCCTCGTTAGTGATGATCGTTATGCCTGATTTCTTGGGGACAACGTGAATGGGGTTAACTGTTCATATCAGATTTTTGCATTTTCATACCGCCCAATTTTTATCACATTGCATATCGGTAGATACTCTTGAGCCATGTTTGCTAGTCAATTGCAGGATACAGGTTCCCGGTTCTCAAACGGAGAAAATCATGGAAAACACGACAAAATCCGGTTCCTGCCAACCACAGATAAAACACGGTCTCCGCTCTTCATCCGTATGTTGCCAGATACCAGTTTAGGAAGATAAAATGTCATTCTCATGCACAAGGCTCAATGGTAGCACAAAATCCAAGAGATCTACGCGGAGCTCAAGGCAATCATCCACAAAAAAGTGCACCTTTCCTCAATAGAAATTCTGGAAGAAATGGGAAAGAGTTTTCAGAAAATATATACACCAGACAAGAGGGGACAGGAGAACAGGAAAGTGCACAGAAGCCCACACCCTAAGTCCACTATAGGGGCGTGGATCCGCGGCCATAGGGGGCATAGGCGGCGGATCCGCGGCCGTACAGGGGATTCAGGGCACGAGCTTCCAGGGGCAGTTTGGTCATTTCATCAGGGTTCTGGTGGTTGCCCTAGGATTTCATTTCTTGGCCTATAAATAGCCCAGAATTTTGTGAAGAAGGGGTCAATTCTTGTATTTTCATTTTGCCTAGTTTTAGTATTGTTCTTCTTCCTCTTCTCACCTCTTCTCCATTAAACTTGTAGTGAGCTTTTGAGTGAAGAGTGATGAATAAAGAAGACCATTTTTATTATCATGCTTGTCTCTTTCTTTACTTGTTGTAATTTGTTGTAATTTTAATTGTTAAGTAGTTGTTGTTATTTGCTTGATTGTTTCTTTCTTCTCTCTTTTTCTTTATCATTCATACGACAATGATACTTACGCTCGATCCTCGCCAAAGTGAGGTCGCAAACAGTTAGTCGTATTCTTCTAATCTCCTTCTTTCTATCTTCCTCTTTTGTTTTGTTTTGTTTTTCCTTATCATGAAGTGTAAGTAGTTTTATACTTGTTTGGGTAGGATAAGGGAAGTTTGAGAGAAGGAAATCTCTCTCACTCTTTCCTTGCCCAACAACTTAAATCGATTCCCGTTAATTGAACCACAATCCGCTCCTTACGGCACCCTATCCTACATGATAGCGGTGATTCCGTAGTGAGACCGGTTGTGGTTGAATTAACCGGAGGTTATGGATAAGAGCCAAGAACGGACGGACAAGCACCAAAAGGAAGGACTATGCGTTGGAAAGCCTAGCTTATACTCGCAAGTTCCTTCCTAGTCGTGCTAATCCCCGTTGTTGCCGATTACCGTAACACCGATATTAAGTGGGGCAACGAAAGATGTGGAGACACCTAACTCAAACTAACCTAATCCTAACCCTAACAAGCTCTCTTTAAATATCAACTCAACACTTAGATAATCCAACAAAATCTGAAAACAGGACTTAACTCGTTAAAACACTTTGAAAAAGACTCCCATCTCCCTGCGGACGACCCGTACTCAACCGGCTAGCTACAAGCGAAACCGTCTTGATTGCGGTATTTAAACTAGAACTTGAACACGTACGTATCCTACCAATCAAATGGCGCCGTTGCCGGGGAGACGGTAGTTTATTTCCTTGTGTAATTTCGGGTTAATTTGTAAGTATAAAAAAAAAACGAAAAAAAATATACTTTGTAAAAGAAACCATCTTGTTATTCTTGATTAGTTTTTGTGCAAGTGTGCAGGAAATACGAAGCTCAAGATCGACGCCAAAGACGTTGGAAATACGGAGTTCAAGTACAGTGCCAAAGACGTGGGAAGATAGACCCACATTTTCGCGGCTACACCGCGACGGACAAAACGAAGCATCCGGTCTACTGTACAAATCCGGAGCAAATACAGTGAGCAAATCAAGATTCAGTACATCCAGACAAGCAGAGGACACCCAACAGAGAACACCCAAATTTTTCAGAGCCCCAATTCCCCTACATAGCCGCGGATCCGCGGCCATTGCATGCGTTTGGCCGCGGAAACGCGGCCATCTGTTGGCTTCAGAGCCCCAAAATCTCTCTGTAAGTCCCTCTGCCTCTCTCCACTCCTCTGAACTCCACTGAACTGTGTTTCTGCAGCCTTCTTTGCGCATACTCGTCTCCCCCTTCCAATAAACTGTTCTTGTGCAGGATTCTTTGCGCCGCAAATAAAAATTGTTTGCAGTTGATTTGTTACTGCTTTGCATTTCTTTAATACGGACTTAAGGGGCTTGAAACCAATCCAGATTGGGTGGGGATTTCATCACCCTTCCCAGGACCCCAAAAATCACTAAAGCATATGCATTGTCCATTGTAAATTAAAAAATACTAGACTTCAGCCCTAAGAACTTCGCGCTCATTAGGAGAAGATAAACCTTGTTTAGAACCTCGCTTAACCGTATATTGTTTACGGGGTGTCTAGGAAAGTGTTAAAGGCGCAACCGCCGAAAGAGAAAGGGTTATTTAATTAAGGAACTTCGCGAAAGCGTTGGACAACCTCCCCTTATCTCTGCACTTACCTGGCCTCGTGATCAGTGTATTTTTAAGCCCGTTTCTCGACACTGTTTAACTTCGACAATCAAGTTCAGGAGCAGGTCTAGTAGACCTAGGTTACCCTAGATCTAGGAGTGATTGTGCATATCTTGTTTGTGATTGCTTAAGCCGTATTTCCGTACATATTTCTGTAAATCTCTTTCTAAAAAGAAAAAAAAAATCAAAAACTTTTATAAAAACTTGCCCTTTTGTCGCCAAATCCATTTTCACCCACCACCCATCGCCTTTCTCCATTGACGTTTTCTTACCCTCACCTTCTCCGCTTTGACTATACTAAACTCGTTTAGTGTATGTCCGCTTGGACTCGGGACACTAGCGCCCGTCTAGTCCGCGTTACGTTAGTCGCGACCGACTACGCGATCGACTCCGAAGTCGATACTCCGTCCACTCCTCTTTCACCCCTTCCTTTGCCGGCCAACTCCGACGTTGACCGGAATTCTGTTCATACATCTTCACCTTCACCTTCACCAACCTCTTCTTCCGCGATGTCGGGATTTAATCCGAACATCTCTTTGACCACCCCTGGATTGGCTCCACCTCCTACGGAGACCAATCTTCCACCACCACCGCCTGTTGTAGCGCCACAGCGAATTGCGCTCCAGGATCGTTTCTACCCCACCCGTTCTGCACTTCCCACCTGCCTTTCTCTTCCTCCGGCCAATGGGGACAACTTTGAAATTAAGCCCCATTTCATCAACATGCTTCCACGTTTTCATGGGCTTGAATCTGAAGATGCCTATATCTTCATCAACAAATTTCAAAATGTCTGTGCCATGATGAAAACCACCCAGCTGTCGGACGATGCTATACGTCTACGGGTCATTCCGTTCACTTTATGCGATCTCGCTGAGAAATGGCTGTATAGCACCGCTTCCCACTCAATCACCAGCTGGGATGAGTTTGTTAAAGCGTTTCTGAAAAAATTCTATCCAAATCATAAGACCGCAAGAATTCGAAATGAAATCAACCAATTCTCCCAGCTTCCTTCTGAACCCTTCTGGAAGTGCTTTGACCGGTACAAAGACCTTCTTGTTCAGTGTCCTCACCACGGTATAGAGAAATGGCAGCTCTGCCAAACCTTATACGAGGGACTGAACCCAGCAACGAAGCAGTTGCTGGAAACCATCTGTCAGGGCCACTTCCTATCAAAATCTGACGAGGAAGCGTGGCAGTTCTTTGACGATCTTGCGGAGCAAACGCTACAGTGGGAGAGCACCAGACCGACTTCTTCTTCTTCTACCTCCACTTCTACCGGTCAGTCTAGGGTAGGAATCCACCAACTTGACGTCTCTATTGCGATGAAAGCTGAAATGGCTGCTATAACAAGAAAGCTTGAAGCAATAGAGAGCAAATTTTCTGCTCCTACTCCTGCCCCTGTTCTCCCCCTTCGTACCATCTGCGCTTGTTGTTCTGATCCTTCCCACTTGACCAAAGAGTGTCCTTACAACCCACCCTCGCAAGGACAGGATCAGGTTAATGCTGCCTTCCAGCAAAGACCGAGGAATGATCCATACTCTTCCACCTACAATCCCGGTTGGAGGAACCACCCCAATTTCGCCTGGAATCAGAATCAGAATCAATTCCAGGGCAACAATTTCCAAAGGGCCCCTCCACCGCAACAACAAGCACCACAACAAACTCAGCATCAATATCAGCAGCCCTTCCAACCCCAACCTTTCCAAAACCAGACGAACAACTTTGCACCGAACAACTCTTTTCCACCAAACAACTTTGTTCCGTCAAACAACGATAAGGTTTCCTCGCTCGAGCGAAGTCTGGAGGCGTTTGTTAAACAATCGACTCAATCCACCGCCAACATCCAGTCTTCGATTCAATCCTTAGTGCAACACACTGCCGCACACGGGCAAAGCATCAAGACCATCGAGGCCCAGATTGCACAGCTGAACGCGGCCTTCAGCGAGCGAGAAAAGGGGAAGCTCCCGTCCCAGCCACTTCCAAATTCCGGTCACCCACATAATGCACATGTTGCTCTTGAACAACAAAACCATAATGTGAGTGCCGTGACCACACTGAGATCAGGGAGGATGCTGCAAAATAACATTGGCAAACGAATCAACGATGACGCCCCGGCCGCTTCTTCTTCTTCTTCTTCTTCTTCTTCTTCTGAGCCTATTCTCCATTCTTCAACAGGCTCTCCTTCCTCTTCTTCTGCTCTGAACGAACCCACTTCTCACTCCACGAAAACACCTATTCTGGGATCCGTTCCAACTCCAAAATCTCCTCCTCCAGCATTAGACTCAACCAATTTTCAAAATGTTCCATTTCCAAACCGGTTGAGGTCTAACAAACAAAATCCACAAATGGAGAAGATTTTGGAGTTATTCAAGCAAGTTAACATTAACATTCCTCTTTTAGATGCTGTCCAACAAGTCCCGTCTTACGCGAAAATCTTAAAGGACTTGTGCACGAAAAAGAGGAAGTCTCAGGTACCCAAGAAAGTTTTCTTGGCTAGTGCTGTGAGTGATGCCCTTACCCAATCTTTACCACAAAAACGGAAGGACCCTGGCTGTCCTACGATTTCAATTACTATTGGGGATAAGAACATCAACCGCGCACTATTAGATCTTGGTGCCAGTGTTAACTTGCTTCCGTATTCAGTATACGAGCAATTAGGCGTCGGAGAGCTGAAACCCACACACTGCACTCTCCAGATGGCCGACCGATCGATCACCCATCCTAGGGGTGAGCTAGAGGATGTGTTAATAAGAGTCGGGGACTTCATATTCCCCGTTGACTTCATTGTATTAGATACACAGCCTGTAGCTAACCCCCGGAATCAAATTCCGGTGATACTCGGTCGACCATTTCTCGCAACCTCAAATGCTGTGATCAATTGTCGCAATGGTTCGATGAACCTCTCTTTTGGAAATATGACGATTGAACTCAACATTTTTAGGTTGGGGAATCAACCCGCCGAACCTAATGCTCATATACTGGACGTCTGCTCGATCCAGGAGATCACCCCAGAAGAGTGTGAATTCGAGGAGTTTCTGTTTGATCACGATAATCTTGACGCCACTAGTGCGTTTCTCTTCAAACCTGCTGCTGCTTCTGCGCCCGACAACGAATACGAGTGTTTCACGTTCTTGAACGATCTTAGCCGCGCACAACCCGAGTTTGAATCTTTCGACTTTCCAGATGAGTTACCTGAACCATCCAACTCGGTTTCCTACACTCGCTTTGAACCTTTGCTGGAGTCCTTTGAGTTCGAGACCTTTGCACCAATCTTGCCTTCCATCATTTCACCTCCAACGCTCGAACTAAAGCCGTTGCCGTCTTACCTTAAGTATGCTTACTTAGGTGAGAACGAGACCCTCCCTGTCATCATCTCGGCTTCTCTAGCTCCAGAGCAAGAGAAAGCCCTTCTCGCGGTCTTGCACAGCAACAGGCAAGCTTTTGGCTGGTCCATGGCGGACATCAAGGGGATTAGTCCCCTCATCGTTGAGCATCACATTCATCTGATGGATGATGCCAAACCAGCCCGGGATCCACAAAGACGTCTTAATCCAGTCATGAAGGAGGCTGTGAAGAAGGAGATCGTCAAATGTCTAGATAGTGGTATCATTTACCCTATCTCTGATAGCCAGTGGGTTAGCCCCATTCATGTTGTCCCCAAGAAGTCGGCCATCACGGTCATAACCAACGAGGCGAATGAGTTAATCCCTACTCGCACCCAAACTGGGTGGCGAGTTTGCATTGATTACAGAAAACTCAACGCCGCAACGCGGAAAGACCACTTTCCGCTACCCTTCATTGACCAGATGCTCGAACGATTGGCCGGACACGAGTACTACTGCTTTCTTGATGGCTACTCCGGCTATAATCAAATTCCCATCGCCGAAAAAGACCAGGACAAGACCACATTCACTTGTCCTTTCGGCACGTTTGCATATCGCCGCATGCCCTTTGGGTTATGCAATGCGCCCGCTACCTTCCAGCGGTGTATGATGGGTATTTTCTCGGACATGGTGGAAAAATTTCTGGAGATTTTCATGGATGACTTCTCCATCTTCGGCGACTCCTTTGACGAGTGTTTGCTGCATCTTGACGCTGTCCTTACCCGATGTAAGGACAAGAATCTCACTTTGAACTGGGAGAAATGCCACTTCATGGTGCGCGAAAGTATTGTCTTAGGACATATCATCTCGCAAAATGGCATAGAGGTTGACAAAGCAAAGATTGAGGTCATTTCCAATCTGCCTCCTCCCCGATGTGTCAGAGATATCCGAGCCTTCCTTGGCCATGCCGGTTTCTATAGACGGTTTATCAAGGACTTTAGCAAGATTGCTAGGCCCTTGACTCTTTTGCTGGCCAAGGATACGCCTTTCGACTTCAACTCGAGCTGTGTGACTGCCTTCGAGTCACTGAAACGCTCACTCACTTTTGCTCCCGTTCTTTCTTCTCCTGACTGGACGCACCCATTCGAGATTATGTGCGATGCATCCGACTTTGCCATCGGTGCTGTCCTTGGACAGCACATCAACAAGATGCCGCACGTAATCTATTACGCGAGCCGAACCCTGAACGACGCCCAACTCAATTATACAACAACTGAGAAGGAATTCTTGGCTGTTGTATTTGCTTTAGAAAAGTTCAGGCCCTACCTCATCGGCTCTCCACTCATTGTCTACACTGACCATTCTGCTCTGCGCCATCTTTTTGCGAAGAAAGATGCCAAATCTCGGTTAATACGTTGGATCCTCTTGCTTCAAGAATTTGACCTTGTCATTAAGGACAAACGAGGATGTGAAAACGTAGTTGCCGACCATCTCTCACGACTTCCTTCTTCGCCTTCGCTTCCAATTCCGATCAACGACGTTTTCCCGGATGAACAACTCTTGACAGTATCGTGCGAACCCTGGTTCGCAGATATTATGAACTATTTGGCCACGGGATTACTACCGACTGAATGGTCGAGTCAGGACAGACTTCGCTTCTTATCCCAAGTAAAACACTTTTACTGGGACGAACCCTACTTGTTCAAGTACTGTCCCGACCAGATTATTCGTCGGTGTGTCCCTGATGAGGAATTCAAGAGTGTGCTGTCATTTTGCCACGATCAAGCGTGTGGCGGGCATTTTGGGCCCAGAAAGACAGCTGAGAAGATCTTGCAATGTGGTTTCTACTGGCCACAACTTTTCAAAGACGCTCACGACTATTGCAAGACTTGCTCCCGGTGCCAACACATGGGCCGAATATCCCGGAGGAACGAGATGCCGCTCCAACCGATCTTGGTTGTGGAGATTTTCGATGTTTGGGGGATAGACTTCATGGGGCCGTTTCCCAGATCTTTTGGGAACTTGTACATTCTTCTAGCTGTTGATTACGTCTCTAAATGGGTCGAGGCTGTGCCCAACCGGACTAATGACAACAAGGTTGTCGTTAGGTTCCTTAAAGAAAACATTTTCTCACGGTTTGGGCACCCCCGAGCGATCATTAGCGACAATGGAAGTCATTTCTGCAATAGGACTTTCGAGGCCTTGATGCGGAAATACTCCATTAATCATAAGCTTTCTACGCCCTACCATCCCCAAACCTGCGGGCAGGCCGAAGTTTCAAATCGGCAAATCAAGCAGATACTGGAGAAGACGGTTTCCAAGAACCGTAAGGATTGGTCTCTGAAACTCACTGATGCCCTTTGGGCATTTAGAACCGCTTATAAGACCAACCTTGGCATGTCTCCCTATCGGCTTGTGTACGGAAAAGCCTGCCACCTTCCTGTCGAAATAGAGCATCGCGTGTTTTGGGCGATAAAGGAGCTGAATCTGTCTCTCGAAGACGCGGGCAGCCATCGGAAGCTGCAGTTGAACGAACTGAACGAGCTTAGGGATGAGGCTTACGATAACGCGGTTGTCGTTAAGAATCGAACGAAGGTGTTTCACGATAAACACCTTTTGCGCAAAACCTTCGTACCTGGTCAGCAGGTACTGCTTTATGACACCCGACTTTATTTCCATCCAGGAAAGCTCAGATCTCGCTGGAAAGGGCCATATTTTGTGCGGAATGTGTATCCGCAGGGCGCTGTGGATTTGGAGAATCCAAAGGACGGTTCACTTTTCAAAGTAAACGGACACCGCTGCAAACCGTACCTTAGCGCCGAACCAACAGAGGAGCTCCTGTTCTTGCAGGAGCCGGTTTACCCTGAATGATCTTCCTCTGCCTACCTCCAAACTTCGGTTATCCAGCCAAGAACAGTGGACACTGTTCCAAATAAGTTTGGGGGTATGTACAAACCATTTTGTATATATTTGTGTATATTCTTATTCTTTTTCTTTTCTTTAAAAACAAAAACAAAAAAAAAAATTTGTGTATCGCTAACCGACAATTTTGACCCTTCAAATGATCTCTTCATGCAACGACAGTGAGGTCACTGTCCAGTTTAAGTTTGGGGGTACGCTCGGTACGCATTTCTTACCTTCGCATTCATATGTATATTTTGCATCTGCATATTAATATCCATAAAATCCATAAAAATTTGAAAATTTTCTAAAAATATAAAAACTTTTTTGTCAAGTTAGCTTGTGAAAGAACTCTGATTCAACATTTCGACGGTTTTTGTTTGAAAAAATAGGAATAACTAAATCTTATGTTTGGATTTTGAAAACCTGAAAGATAACTCTCCTTTGAAATTAACTATAGCTGATATACGTCTTTACATCACACTACACGTGTCGTAAGATTTTGGGAATTAGATGACAAGTCTTTCATGTTTAAACTTTTAAACAGATAAATGATTTTCTGAGGATCAAATAGGTTTGTTCTGAAATAAGTAATGTCAAGAATAGTTTATGAAGTAAAGCGAATATGAAGGAATGTTATTGATGCCGTAATTGGAGCTAAGTCGGAAAAATAACCCATCTAAAACTTGATTGGAATGATTACACACCAAACCCACTAAAACACGTCTTTTATCCAAAAAATATTTGAACTGCCGGTTATATCTCCGTTCGTATTAAATCATCTGATTTTCACGTCAAACTGTCTTTTATTTTTGGACCTAGGTAACTTGAGTAATTAAGTCCGCTGGGGTGTTTCTACACCTAATGCCCTAAAACCAACTGGTTTGGGTGCATTGGCCCAAAGCTCGCTAAGAAGCCTAGAAAGTCCAGTTTAAAACAAAGTCAAGCAAGTGTTCTCTCCGAGTTAAAATTTCTAACGGTTCTTTGTGTGAGAATAATCTTGATAAAATACAGGCTTTTAAAAAAATTTTAACGGAGATATGAAGGTTTTATTCTATGATAAAGACTATTGCACGTTCACAGAGGTGTGTATGAAATGAAAACAAGTTAAAGGTGGAGTGAAAAATACGACTTAGTTTCCTGTTATGGAAGATAGAAATCCTGAAGTTGAAACCTTACTGGAAAACGAAACTTGAAAAATGCTTAACTCTTTATAAAACTTATGTGATCCTTTTTAAATTGTTATCTGGGCTTTATTGTGCGACATGATGACTTTAATCGATCCTTCTGGAACTTAACGACACTATTTGCACTGCACGTAAAGACATATAAAATCTGTGGTTAAATAAGAAGCGAGGTGTGAAAAATAAAGGTTCGATGATATAGACTTAGGATTATAGAATTGTTATTTTCTAAAACAAAACTTTAGGGTTTGAAGCTTAGTTATTTTACAAAACCAACTTGACCGGATTTTGTGGGTAGTATCCGCTGAAAACCCTCAGGAGACAACACTCCTCCTACTAGGGACACCTAGAGGTTTAACGGCTTGTTGCACATGCTCAGTGCAATCGCGTTCCCTGCGAAAGTGAGGTTAGGAAATTTTTTGTGAATAAATGGGCTTTGCTCGGGACGAGCAAATGATAAGTTTGGGGGTATTTGTTCATATCAGATTTTTGCAATTTCATACCGTCCAATTTTTATCACATTGCATATCGGTAGATACTCTTGAGCCGTGTTTGCTAATCAATTGCAGGATACAGGTTCCCGGTTCTCAAACGGAGAAAATCATGGAAAACACGACAAAATCCGGTTCCTGCCAACCACAGATAAAACACGGTCTCCGCTCTTCATCCGTATGTTGCCAGATACCAGTTTTGGAAGACAAAATGTCATTCTCATGCACAAGGCTCAATGGTAGCACAAAATCCAAGAGATCTACGCGGAGCTCAAGGCAATCATCCACAAAAAAGTGCACCTTTCCTCAATAGAAATTCTGGAAGAAATGGGAAAGAGTTTTCAGAAAATATATACACCAGACAAGAGGGGACAGGAGAATAGGAAAGTACACAGAAGCCCACACCCTAAGTCCACTATAGGGGCGCGGATCCGCGGCCATAGGGGGCATAGGCGGCGGATCCGCGGCCGTACAGGGGATTCAGGGCACGAGCTTCCAGGGGCAGTTTGGTCATTTCATCAGGGTTCTGGTGGTTGCCCTAGGATTTCATTTCTTGGCCTATAAATAGCCCAGAATTTTGTGAAGAAGGGGTCAATTCTTGTATTTTCATTTTGCCTAGTTTTAGTATTGTTCTTCTTCCTCTTCTCACCTCTTCTCCATTAAACTTGTAGTGAGCTTTTGAGTGAAGAGTGATGAATAAAGAAGACCATTTTTATTATCATGCTTGTCTCTTTCTTTACTTGTTGTAATTTGTTGTAATTTTAATTGTTAAGTAGTTGTTGTTATTTGCTTGATTGTTTCTTTCTTCTCTCTTTTTCTTTATCATTCATACGACAATGATACTTACGCTCGATCCTCGCCAAGGTGAGGTCGCAAACAGTTAGTCGTATTCTTCTAATCTCCTTCTTTCTATCTTCCTCTTTTGTTTTGTTTTGTTTTTCCTTATCATGAAGTGTGAGTAGTTTTATACTTGTTAGGGTAGGATAAGGGAAGTTTGAGAGAAGGAAATCTCTCTCACTCTTTCCTTGCCCAACAACTTAAATCGACTCCCGTTAATTGAACCACAATCCGCTCCTTACGGCACCCTATCCTACATGATAGCGGTGATTCCGTAGTGAGACCGGTTGTGGTTGAATTAACCGGAGGTTATGGATAAGAGCCAAGAACGGACGGACAAGCACCAAAAGGAAGGACTATGCGTTGGAAAGCCTAGCTTATACTCGCAAGTTCCTTCCTAGTCGTGCTAATCCCCGTTGTTGCCGATTACTGTAACACCGATATTAAGTGGGGCAATGAAAGATGTGGAGACTCCTAACTCAAACTAACCTAATCCTAACCCTAACAAGCTCTCTTTAAATATCAACTCAACACTTAGATAATCCAACAAAATCTGAAAACAGGACTTAACTCGTTAAAACACTTTGAAAAAGACTCCCATCTCCCTGCGGACGACCCGTACTCAACCGGCTAGCTACAAGCGAAACCGTCTTGATTGCGGTATTTAAACTAGAACTTGAACACGCACGTATCCTACCAATCATTAACCCACTGGCTATCAGAGATAGGGTAAATGATACCACTATCCAGACATTTTACGATCTCCTTCTTCACAGCCTCTTTCATGACTGGGTTGAGACGTCTTTGTGGATCCCTGGCTGGTTTGGCATCATCCATCAGATGAATGTGATGTTCAACGATCAGGGGACTAATCCCCTTGATGTCCGCCATGGACCAGCCAAAAGCTTGCCTATTGCTGTGCAAGACCGCAAGAAGGACTTTCTCTTGCTCGGGAGCTAGAGAAGCCGAGATGATAACCGGGAGGGTCTCGTTCTCACCCAAGTAAGCGTACTTAAGGTGAGACGGCAAAGGCTTGAGTTCGAGCGTTGGAGGTGAAACGATGGAAGGCAAGATTGGTGAAGAGGTCTCGAACTCAAAGGACTCCAGCAAAGGTTCAAAACGAGTGTAAGCGACCAAGTTGGATGGTTCAGGTAACTCATCCGGAAATTCGAAGGATTCAAACTCGGGTGGAGAGTGGCTAAGATCGTTCGAGAAAGTGAAACACTCGTAGACATTGTCGGGCGCAGAAACAGCAGCAGGTTCGAGGAGGAACGCACTAGTGGCATTAAGGTTATCGTGATCGAACAGAAACTCCTCGAATTCACACTCTTCAGGGGTGATCTCCTGGATTGAGCAAACGTCTAATATATGAGCATTAGGTTCGGAGGGCTGATTCCCCAACCTAAAAATGTTGAGTTCAATTGTCATGTTTCCAAAAGATAGGTTCATCGAACCATTGCGACAATTGATCACAGCATTCGAGGTTGCAAGGAATGGGCGACCGAGTATCACCGGAATTTGATTCTGGGGGTTAGCTACAGGCTGTGTGTCTAATACAATGAAGTCAACTGGGAATATGAAGTCCCCGACTTTGATTAACACATCCTCTAGCTCACCCCTAGGATGGGTGATCGATCGGTCGGCCATTTGGAGAGTACAGTGTGTGGGTTTCAGCTTTCCTACGCCTAATTGCTCGTATACTGAGTACGGAAGCAGGTTAACACTGGCAGCAAGATCTAATAGTGCGCGGTTGATGTTCTTATCCCTAATGGTAATAGAAATCGTAGGACAGCCAGGGTCCTTCCGTTTTTGCGGTAATGATTGGGTAAGAGCATCACTCACAGCACTAGCCAAGAAAACTTTCTTGGGTACCTGAGACTTCCTCTTTTTTGTGCACAAGTCCTTTAAGATTTTCGCGTAAGACGGGACTTGTTGGACAGTATCTAAAAGAGGAATGTTAATGTTAACCTGCTTAAATAACTCCAAAATCTTCTCCATTTGTGGATTTTGTTTATTGGACCTCAACCGGTTTGGAAATGGAACGTTTTTAAAAGTGGTTGAGTCCAATGCTTGTGGAGGAGATTGTGGAGTTGGAACGGATCCCAAAGCTGGTGTTTTCATGGAGTGAGAAGTGGATCCGTTCAGAGCAGAAGAAGAGGAAGGAGAGCCTTTTGAAGAATGGAGAATAGGCTCAGAAGACGAAGAAGCAGGAGAAGGAGAAGAAGAAGAAGAAGAAGAAGCAGAGGCCGGGGGTGTCATCGTTGATCCGTGTGCCAATGTTGTTTTGCAGCATCCTTCCCGATCTCAATGTGGTCACGGCACTCACATTATGGTTCTGTTGTTCAAGAGCAACATGTACATTATGTGGGTGACCGGGATTAGGGAGTGGCTGGGACGGGAGCTTCCCCTTCTCTCGCTCGCTTAAGGCCGCATTCAGTTGTGCAATCTGGGCCTCGATTGTCTTAATGCTTTGCCCATGAGCGGCAGTGTGTTGCACTAAGGACTGAATGGAAGACTGGATGTTGGCGGTGGACTGAGTTGATTGTTTAACGAACGCCTCCAGACTTCGTTCGAGCGAGGAAACCTTATCGTTGTTTGACGGAACAAAGTTGTTTTGGGGAAAAGAATTGTTGGGTGCAAAGTTGTTCGTCTGATTTTGAAAAGGTTGGGGTTGGAAGGGCTGCTGAAATTGATGTTGAATTTGTTGTTGCGCTTGTTGTTGCGGAGGAGGAGGCCTCTAGAAATTGTTGCCTTGGAATTGATGCTGATTCTGATTCCGGGCGAAATTGGGGTGGTTCCTCCAACCGGGATTGTAGGTGGAAGAGTATGGATCATTCCTCGGTCTTTGCTGAAATGCAGCATTAACCTGATCCTATCCTTGCAATGGTAAATTGTAAGGACACTCTTCGGTTAAGTGAGAAGGATCGGAACAACAAGCGCAAATGGTACGAAGGGGAAGAACATGGGTAGGAGCAGGAGAAGAAAATTTGCTCTCTATCGCTTCAAGCTTTCTCGTTATTGCAGCCATTTCAGCTTTCATCGCAATAGAGACATCAAGTTGGTGAATTCCTACCCTAGACTGACCGGTAGAAGTGGAGGTAGAAGAAGAAGAAGTCGGTCTGGTGCTCTCCCATTGTAGCGTCTGTTCCGCAAGGTCGTCGAAGAATTGCAACGCTTCCTCGTCAGATTTCGATAGGAAGTGGCCCTGACAAATGGTTTCCAACAACTGCTTGGTTGCTGGGTTCAGGCCCTCGTATAAGGTTTGGCAAAGTTGCCATTTCTCGATACCATGGTGAGGACACTGAACAAGAAGGTCTTTATACCGGTCAAAGCACTTCCAGAAGGGTTCAAAATGAAGCTGAGAGAATTGGTTGATTTCGTTACGGATCCTTGCGGTTTTATGATTCGGATAGAATTTTTTGAGAAACGCTTTAACAAACTCGTCCCAACTGGTTATGGAGTGGGAAGCGGTGCTATATAGCCATTTTTCAGCAAGGTTGCATAAAGTGAACGGAATGACCCGTAGCCTTATAGCATCGTCCGACAGCTGGGTGGTTTTCATCATGGCACAAACATTTTGAAATTTGTTGATGAAGATATAGGCATCTTCAGATTCAAGACCATGAAATCGCGGAAGCATGTTAATGAAGTGGGGCTTAATTTCAAAGTCATCCCCATTGGCCGGTGGAAGAGAAAGACAGGTGGGAAGTACAGAACGGGTGGGATAGAAACGATCCTGGAGCGCGATTCGCTGCGGCGCTACAACAGGCGGTGGTGGTGGGTTATTTGCCTCCATAGGAGGTGGAGTCAAACCTGGGGTAGTCAAAGAGATGTTTGGACTAAATCCTGACATCGCGGAAGAAGAGGTTGGTGATGGCGAAGGTGAAGATGTATGAACAGAATTCCGGTCAACGTCGGAGTTGGCCGGCAAAGGTAAGGGTGAAAGAGGCGTGGACGGAGTTTCGACGTCTGAGTCGATCGCGTAGTCGGTAGCGACTAACGTAACGCAGACTAGGCGGGCGCTAGTGTCCCGAGTCCAAGCGGACATACACTAAACGAGTTTAGTATAGTCAAAGCGGAGAAGGTGAGGGTAAGAAAACGTCAATGGAGAAATACGATTGGGTGGTGGGTGAAAAATGGATTTTGGCGACAAAGGGCAAGTTTTTATAAAAGTTTTTGATTTTTTCCTTTTTTTTAAGAAAGAGATTTACAGAAATATGTACGGATATACGGCTTCAGGCAATCACAAACAAGATATGCACAATCATACCTAGATCTAGGGTCACCTAGGTCAGTTAGACAGCTCCTAACTGTTCCAAAGGACTAGAAATAGGACCTCAAACCGCCTCTTCTCCGCCAATTGCGGCCAGGTAAGTGCCAGGTAAGTGGGAGGCTCCCCACTACGTAAGTAGTGGTCCTAATTAAGTAACCACTTGCCTTCGACACACTTGTCTAGACACCGCAAAGTCAGGATAGGATAAACGGCCGATGCCTGTAACTAGTCCTCTGCCTATTGAGCGCGAAGTCCTTAGGGCTGAGTCTAGTATTTTTTAATTAACAATGGTCAATGCATATGCTTTTTGTGATTTCTGGGGTCCTGGGAAGGGTGATGAAATCCACACCCAATCTGAATTGGTTTCAAGCCCCTTAAGTCCGTATTAAAAAATGCAAAGCAGTAACAAATCAACTGCAAACAATTTTTTATTTTTTTTAGCGCGGCGCAAAGAATCCTGCACAAGAACAGTTTATTGGAAGGGGGAAGAGAATTTGCGCAAAGAATGCTGCAGAAAACACAGTTTAGTGGAGTCCAGAGGAGTGGGGGAGAGGAAAGAGATACTCACAGAAATTTTGGCACCCTGAAGGCTCCAAATGGCCGCGGTTCCGCGGCCAAACAGGTGCTCTGGCCGCGGTTCCGCGGCAATAAAGAGGGATTGGACTTTCAATTTTTTTGTGTGTGCTGCTGTGGTTGTCCTCTGCTTGTCTGGATTTGCTGAATCTTGATTTGCTTACTGGAACTGCTCCAAAATCTTTCAGTAGACCGTTTTATCCGTCTTGAATCTGTCGCGGTGTAGCCGCGAAATATGGGTCTATCTTCCCACATCTTTGGCACTGAACTTGAACTTCGTATATCCCACTTCTTTGGCACTGAACTCGAACTTTGTATTATCCTGCACACTTGCACAAAAACTAATCAAAAATAACAAGATGGTTTTTTTTTACAATGCATATTTTTTTGTTATGTTTTTCGGTTAGATTTATATTCACAAGTTAACCCGAAATTACACAAAGAAATAAACTACCGTCTCCCCGGCAACGGCGCCATTTGATTGGTAGAGTTTCTGCGTGTTCAAGTTTAGTTAATTACCGCAATCAAAATGGTTTCGCTTGTAGCTAGCCGGTTGAGTACGTGTCGTCCGCAGGGAGATGGGAGTGTTTTTCTATGTGTCTTAACGAGTTAAGTCCGAGAGTCCAGATTTGTTTGTGATTAACTAAGTGTTAAAATGATATGTAAAGAGAGCTTTTTAGGGTTAGGATTAGGTTAGTTTGAGTTAGGAGTCGCTCACTTCTTTCGTTGCCACTCTTAATATTGGTGTTACGGTAATCGGCAACAACGGGGATTAGCACGACTAGGAAGGAACTTGCGAGTATAAGCTAGGATTTCCAACGCATAAGTTCTTCCTTTTGGTGCTTGTCCGTCCGTTTTTAGCTCTTAGCCTTAACCTCCGGTTAATTCAACCACAACCGGTCTCACTACGGAATCACCGCTATCATGTAGGATAGGGTGCCGTAGGGAGCGGATTGTGGTTCAATTAACGGGAGTTCGATTTAAGATGTTGGGTAAGGAAAGAGTGAGAGATTTACTTCTCTCAAACTTCCCTTATCCTACCCTAACAAGTATAGAAACTACTCACCCATTACAAGAAGAATGAAAAATAAAACAAAGGAGGAAGATAGAAAGAAGGAGATTAGAAGATAACAACTAGCTATTTGCGACCTCACCTTGGCAAGGATCAAGCGTAAGCATCATGGTTGTTTAATGATAAAGGAAAAGAGAACAAGAAAGAAACAAACACAAATAACAACAACTAAGTTAACAAATGAAAATTACAAGCAATAATAATTTAACTAAAGAACAAGACAAGCATGATAAGTAAAAGGAACCCCTTTATTCATTCTTCACTCACAAAAGCTCACTACAAGTTTTTTTAATGGAGAAGAGATGAGAGGAGGAAGAAGAACAACAACTAAAACCTAAAATCTAAATACAAGATTATGCACCCTTGGCTTCACAAGGTTCTGGGCTATTTATAGGCAGGGAGAAGGAAATATAGGGCAACAATCAGAACAAACATGAAAAGACCAAACAGCCCCTAAAAACTCTTCAGCTGATAAGCCAAAACGGCCGCGGAACCGCAGCCTAGACCCCCTATTGGCCGCGGTTCCGCGGCCGTATAGGGGATTTGGGCCCTCCGGTTTTCTGTGCTTCCCTGGTCCTATTTTGTCGGTAGTTTGGCACATGTTTTTTCTGATAATCTTTTCACATCTCTTCCAGAATTCTAGTAGATCAAAAGGTGATTGGACATGGATCTTTTGTCATGATTTTCTTGAGCTCCGCGTAGATTTCTTGGACTTGGTGTTACCATTGTGCTTTGTGCATGAATGTGACAATCGATTTGTCATTTTGTCTCTTAAACTGGTGTGTGGCAACAACGGATAGAGAGCGGAGACCCGTGTTTTATCTGTGGTTGGCAGGAATCCGGATTTTGTCGTGCTTTTCCATGAATTTCATCGTTTAGAGCCGAGAACCTGTAACCTGCAATTGACTAGCAAACACGGCTCAAGAGTACCTACCGATAAGCAATATGGTAAAAATTGGGCAGTATAAAAATGCAAAAATCTGATATGAACAAATACCCCCAAACTTATCATTTGCTCGTCCCGAGCAAAGCCAATTTATTCACAAAAAATTTCCTAACCTCTCTTTCGCAGGGAACGCGATTGCACTGAGCATGTGCAACAAGCCGTTAAACCTCTAGGTGTCCCTAGTAGGAGGAGTGTTGTCTCCTGAGGGTTTTCAGCGGATACTACCCACAAAATCCGGTCAAGTTAGTTTTGCAAAATAACTATGATTCACACCCTAAAATTTTCTTGAGGTTATCTGCAGTAGTATGTATTCCATCTTCCAGCTCTTTTGGCGCCGGTGGAAACTCTGTGATCACCTCGCCATTATCGTTTTCGAAGTACCAGAGGAGGTCATCCATATCCTCGGGCTCTTCTTTTGACAGCATTATTGCGTGACAGGTATGAGATCGCTTCCAAGACCGATGTTGATCTGGTTCTACTCTTGCTATACGCGTCGTTTTCGGTTCATGCTTCTGTGGCGGGCTTATCTTCCAACTGCTGGATAGAGCGAAACTGCCGAGTTGATATTAGTCTTCGACCCAGTTCTTGAAGGTGAAGCAGTTTTCGAGAGGATGTCCTATTGCTCGGTGATAGGAGCAATAATCTGGGTGATTAACTTCGCCTGCTTGCTCGGGGTGCTTGGACTCCGGGAGGGTAATCATTTGATGTTTTATGGTAAGATCAAGTATCTTCTGTGTTTTGTCCTGGGGAAAAGAGTATGCTCGACCCATCTTCTTTATAAGAGACGAATCCGGATTGCTCGATTCCCGATCGCGTGGCTTCTTGGTCCCGCTTTATCGCTGTCGAACGCCTTTCCCGCTTTTTGATTTATTTTTGCCTCTGCGTCGGGTCTTTTGTATGACGGGTTGACAAGGAAGCGCATTTTCATTTTTCGCAACTTGTTGCAGGAGGCGCTACGTCCTGGCTTTCTCGTAAACGGCCATCTCGCGGTTATGGTCATCCCAGATCTTTTGACTCGCTTCCCTTACTAGCTTGTCCATCCGTTCTTCAAACGACGGACTCGGCATTTTGATGGCGGGGCCTTGTTTTGTTTCAGGACCAGCGTTTTTTAACAGAATGCCTCCTTCTTCATCGAAGTCATGTATGACGTAGCTGCCATGGACTCGCTTTCGTTTTTTGGATTGAACATATCCAAGCCCGATCGTTTCCATTCTCCCGTTGGACAACTTGCACTGAGTTCCGGGGACATCCCAAATCCTATTGTAGAATTGAGCTTGTCGTGTGGTCTGTTTGAAGGGTACACCTTGGCGCCTCAACAGCCTTTTCAAGCCTTCTGTGTAATATCTAGGCAGACGGATGGGCTGGAGCCTATCAAGTGTAGAATCCGCGCCATGCCAAATTTCTTTTTCCACTTTGGTTTCCCCGGATCGGTAGAATAAGATCGCCTTTTCACCTTTTCGCTTGGGAGGGACGTAGAATGTCTGCAGTTCTTGCACACTATAAGTTTCAAATGCATCGAGCTCTTTGCAATGCTCTTGTGGAATCATAGCAACTTGCAAACTTTGATCTTTGTCGGCGGAGATTTGTATCGACGGCTGAGCGGAGAATACGGTATTGACCTCATCTTCCGAGTTGCTGCCGAAGATCAACATAGGAGTGGACGGTCCCGGCTTGTTGCATTGGGGCGGACCTGAATAAACTATCACTTCTTCCCCCTCGGTATCACTCCCGAAGACCGGAATAGTGGTGATGGCTTTGTTCTTCGATTTGTGACATCTTTCCGTGTCCTCGAAATCTGGTAAGAAGTATGTTGCATCTTCATACTTTCGGACTTCATTTACGGAGAATTGGTTTAGCTCTCCTGTTACGGTATACTCGAGACCGTCCTTGAAATACTTCATACACTGGTGTTGTGTAGAAGGGATAATGTTGTACTCATGTAACCAAGGCCTGCCGAGCAAAGCATTGTAGCAGGTCTTAGCGTCGATGTCATGAAACTTAATGTCCGTGACATGCAGCCCAAAGCGTAGTGTCAATATTACAGACCCAAGCGTTTGTGATGACTGAGAGTCAAACCCGGAGATGGTGATTTTATCACGAGCGAGGTGTTGAACGCTCATGCAAATTTCCTTCAATAATCTCACATTGAGGAGATTGACGGAGGACCCATTGTCGACCAGGATTTTGCCTATCTTGATATCATGACAGTATCCGGAGACATAAAAGGGGCGGTTATGCTCGCACGTCCCAAGGAGGAGATCTTCATCGCCGAAGGTGATGTCGGCTGTGTGCACTTCTTCCAGTTCGTCCTTCATCTTTTCTTCGGCGAGAAAAGCTTGGAATTGCTCAGGCTCCTGCAACGCCTTGATCAAAGAATCTTTTGCTTCTTTTGATAACAAGAGGGCATCGAGAATGCTTAGCTGCGAAGGTAACTTTCTCAAGTGTGCCAGAACGTTGTAGTCCACCTTACTTTTCTTTAGCGGGTCCTTAGCGGTCAGCTCTTTGACGACTTGGTCATCTAGGGCGATATCCTCAGGGACTTTTTCTTTTCCCTTATCTTTTCTATTCATGGGTCCGAGATTCTTTTCGGGCAGCGTACGATTGCGCAGTTGAATATTTTCACAGGTCTTCGGTTCTTCCTCTCTTCCCGAGGTGGGCTCTTTAAAGAGAGGGCCAAGAGTCATTTCCTCGTCAGTGTCGCTCCCGAAGGTAAGAACTTGCGATCCCCCAGCGTCGACCATGTGACAGTTGCCGGTAGTCCTTTTACGCTCCTCAGTCGTATTTCCTCGCTCCCGACGAATTTTGCGTTTCATCCGCTTGAAATTTTGCCGGTGAGCAACATATCCCTGTCACCATCTTTTAAAAGCGTTGCACTCTTCGGTAGGGTGCGCAATTTTTCGATGATATAAGCAGTAGCTAGGAGGCATTTGCGCTTCGCCAAGAATGTTTCCTTCGGAGGGTGGCAGTTTCATTCCCATTGATATGGCTTTCGCGAATCTCTTCCTTGTCTTGAACCTGCTTTTATTCGCGGTGGATGTACTTTGATTTGGCGGGAGCGTTTCAACCCTTCGTTCAGTCGCCGGCACTTGGCTTTTTCAAATATGGCCATCTCACGCTCTCGAGCAGCTTTGCTTTTAAGAAGAGCTTCATTCAGGAATGCATCAATCATTTCATCTGATGGCCCTATAAATTTCGGCTCATGACCTGCTCCCAGTTTTTCTGTGTAAGGGGCTTCTTCATCGTTTATCGACAAGTGAGAGATTACATGGCAACTTGCTACGTAAGCTTCAGATTCATCCGACGAGTCTTCTCCATCATCTCCGTCCTCAAGGATGTGCCTGAGAAATTCTTAGAGTGTGATTGGAGTCCGCGCCTTCTGGATATACTCTTCCAACGTGTCAATCTGGTTTTGCAGGTCCGTGCGCCTGTCACCAGGCTTCACGAGCCTCTTAGATTTCTTCTTCTTTTTGAAGATTTTGACGGCTGGGTGTGAGCACTTTGACTATCACCGCCAATTTTTGGAGTTAGGCGCGGTTTCAGCATTCTCTTAATAATCTCGGGTTCCAGCGGATTCTTCCACCTGATCGCCGGGCATATTTGGAGATCGTTCAGCATTCTTTTAGTTTTGGCTGAAAGAGCGACCTCCCATGGAGCTTCTTCTACGAAAGAGCATGATGCCCCCGGTGTGTCTGTCTTCTTGGGAGTGTGTGGCTGTGGTGGGTTCACCTTCCAATTCTCGGACAGAGCGAACTTGCCTTGTTGGTATTGGTCCTCGATCCATCCCTTAAAGACGAAGCAATCTTCAATTGGATGGCTTACCGTTTGATGGTAATTGGGACTATTAGCCTCGCAGGGTTGCAATGGTCGTTTAGGATTCAGCAGATTGATGAGCCTGTTGCGCACCGCTAGCTCGAACAGTTTCTTCGTTTTGTCCCGGGGGAACGAATAAGGACGCTTCATTTTCTCATTATAGTATTGCCGTCTCTCTTCCAGTTGATCTGTTAATTTTGGAGCACTGGGCTGCTGTTGAGTATTCGCAACGAATGTCGCCTTCCTTTTACCCTTTTCATTTCGCGGCTCCGGCTTTAGAGGAGACGGTCTATGAACCATCTGGTCCATCTGGGCCAGTTTGTCGATCAAGACCTGGAACGTGGTCGGCTTGAAGAACATCATGAATTGGAAAATAGTTGCCTGAGGGTCCAGAGTGCCCACGAACATGCCCACCACCGGCGCTTCTTCGATGCGTTGCTCACATTTTGACCATAAATTTCGCCACCGTATTGCGTATTGTACCCAAGTTTCGCTTGGCTTCACCCTGGCGTTAATTAATGCGGTAATCGGGGTACGCTCGCTAGCGCTCACGAATCTCTGTGTAAACAGCAGTTCCGTCTCCGCGAATGTCTTGACGGAGTCATTTGGAAGTTCAGAATACCACTCGAACGCTGTCTCTGACAAGCTGTCGACGAACTGGTGAAGTAGCAGTTTATCATCACCTCCGGTGTTGCCGCACAAGGCTCTGAATTGAGCGACGTGCTGATGCGGATTTCCCGTCCATTTATACACATGAAATTTAGGGATCGTATACCCTGGCGGGTACTTTATTTGTTCATACCAGCCTGGATATAGTCGCCCAGTTTTAAAAATTTGGCCGGCCGCTTCATTCGTTTAGTGAGCTCGTATTTGCTGAGCAATGTAGTCATCCAGAGCGGCCTTAGAGATGGTTTCCTCTTTGGCTGCTGGAAGAGCCGGAGGAGGGTTCGATGTCTCCCCTCTGTTGTCTTCAATGATGATCGCGGGGTCTTCAGCTGGAGGTTTCGGCTGTAACATCATCCCAGCCATGTCTTGGAACAAGAGAGCCATTCGTTTTATATTGGCTGCCTGTTCCGCAGCCTCTTTTTCTTTCCTCTCGAGCATTCTTCGGAGGAATTCGGTGTCAGTTTCTTGTTCCTGACGCTGCTCCGAGGCCTCTGGATTTTCATTTGGCCCAGTGAGTGCGGCCATTGCAGTCAGCATCTCCTGAAGCTTCTGCTGCTGTTGTTCCTGAGCCTTCGTTATTGACCGGGTAAGCGGTCGATGTCCCGTAGAAGCACGACTTTCCTCTTTTCCGGAAGCCATATAAACAATATGCACCATCATGCCCCCGGACTTGGGGCGTTTAGATTCAGCGTTTTTACGGTTTGCCACATTCACAGGGGCTTTCTCCGGCCTCCTTCTTTTTTGAGCGGTTGACGTTGAGGGAGCCGTTGCAGTAGGCACCCCGACGGATGACATCTTCTATGGTACCTCAAGATGGCTTTTTTCTTGCCGAACTTTGAGCTTTTTTGGTCGGCGAGAGTAGTCCTGGTCAATCACTGAGTCCTGAACCTGTCGCCAGACTTTGTAAATTTTGGAAGAAAGCCGCTGAGGGGGTTGTTCTGGCTTCTCCTTCGGTGCATTCCCTATGGGTGGAGGAGATCTCTTCAGTATTGCAGTAGGAGAGTTCCTACGCACCTTATTAAGCAATTCAAAACTGTTCCCGGTTGGAACAGCAGCATCGATCTCCACCGTTGGAGCTGGTGCAGTAAATCTAGACGGAGAGCTGCCCTCGGCCTTCCGTACTCGGCGCCAGTGACGACGGCGAGCATGTCGCGTAGATAGTGTTGGTTCGGTTATGGGGATGGCTTTGTCATGCCCCCTGTTCTGGTGAGGCGCTGATGGTACCGGCCTGTTGAAAACCGACGTCCGTTGAGCAGCGGTATCCAATCTGTCAAAGATAGACCTTTGAGCAGGAACGGGGGCCGGAGTGGCCAGCCTCGTAAAGACTGATCCTTTGACAGGAGAAGCTTCCTTGACCTCGAGAGCAGGAATGGATATCCGCTTTGGGATGGCTGCTTCAGGTATCGTGGGCTTCTTGACAGGGCCGTTGGAATTTAGGCTCAGCCTATCGAAAACTGATGCTGCTGGCTTGACATTGGATGACCCGTTGAGAGGGGACGCGGTGGTAGTGAGCCGATCAAAGACCGACTTCTTTTGCGCTTCTTGCGGCAGGGGGTTGTTAACGCTCACTGGTGGGAGCATGGTCCCGAAAAACAACCCGGTGGTAGCCTGCGTTATCTGCTCTACCAGCATTATGAACAGGGAGGTCGCCTAGGGCCCGTAAGCTACACCTCCAGATGAGGTGGGACGGAAGTTGCAGTTGCAGCTGGAACACTTCGTGGACGCCATTGATCTTTCTTTTTCTGTACGGAGTAAGACACCAAATCTTAGAACCTCGAACCCAAGGGCAACCATATCAAACCGCGATTCGTTCGCGAACACGACACACGAAGTGTGGAGTGGAAAGAGGAAAAGGTCCCACCGGGCGTGCCAGAATCTATTCCCCGCCGAAAACACGGGAAGACGCGATAAACGTCTTGCCTGAATTTCGGGGTAGATGCTAATTGGTGATATCCGTCCACCTCTCCAAAGATGCCAAGTTGATTGATGGCACCGTGTATCGAAGGTTTAAACGAATGCGGCCGATGTAGCAGACTTCGTCAGATTCCCCCTCGTTGAGGGGTTTATTAATTGTGGGGATGCTCTTCCCTGCAGGCGCATGCCCCTGCAGTTAATTACGCTACCGCATCGCGGTAACCACTTTCTCTTTCTCCAGATGGTCACTTCGTGTTGTGTGTGTTTGTTTTGTTTTTGGTTGCCCATGGATTGTATACGGAGACTAATTTATGTTGTCGCCTGTAGGGCGTGGATTAGTCCAAATCCGTATCTTCTTAGATTTGTGTTTGGGGGTTGGGTTTAAGGATACGTTAGTCTCATTTGAGACTAAGATCAACTTAAACGTATGTTAAGAATACGTTAGTCTTATTTTTAGACTAAGATCAACTTAACAGGATCATTTAGATCCAGCAAAAGAGAAATTGGGCTCTATTGTTTAGTTTTGGGACATTACGGTCGATAATTAGTTTAGAGACATTACGGTCCAATGTTAGTTTAAGGAGATCTCGGTCCACTGTTAGTTTAAGGATATCTCGGTCCAAGTTAAGGACATCATAGTCCGTGAGTTTAAAGACTTCACAGTCAAGGTTAAGGACATCGTAGTCTGTGAGTTTAAAGACCTCACAGTCAAGGTTAAGGACATCATAGTCTGTGAGTTTAAAGATCTCACAGTCAAGGTTAAGGACATCATAGTCCACTCACAGTCAAGGTTAAGGACATCATAGTCCGTGAGTTTAAAGACCTCACAGTCAAGGTTAAGGACATCATAGTCCGTGAGTTTAAAGACCTCATAGTCAAGGTTAAGGACATCATAGTCCGTGAGTTTAAAGACCTCACAGTCAAGGTTTAGGACATCATAGTCAATGAAATGTGTGGTTGTTGGGACCCGTCACCTCTCTGGAGACGTTGAAGGATTACAACGACAAATATCAAAGGAATGAAGAGATGTACCCTTAAACCAAAGTTGATTTGGGGATCTGTAGTCCGATTTGGAACTAAGATCAATTAATTAGACTATGAGCACATTGGCTCAGTTAAATCTGAATTGAGGACTTATGGCCAACTTGGGTTAAGTCCAATTAGATTTGAAGTGTTGGCCCTTTATTGGACCATTAGACATTTGTCTGGGTTCAGCCCCTCATCACATATCAATACTAAATAAGAGTTTGAGGGCTCTGATAATATTTTTGTCTTTGACTGAGCATTAAACATTATAGCTCTGAGTTTTACTTAATTTTGAGATTCAGTTGAAGGGGAGGTTTTTGCTTCTGGAAAACTTAGCCAATTTGGCTAAGATTGGCTTTAAAATAGTGTTAAACACTAGAGGACAACAGCGTTAAGCACTGGAGACGAAATACTCAAAATAGTGGTAAACACTAGAAAGGATGGGGTCACATGGAGGCACGTGAGGGCACCCAGAGGTGGGGCCAGATCTCCTTTACTTTGTTCTCAGAACTGCAAATAAGTGTTAAACACTTTTAGTTTTCATAGCCATCACGTGTGGGCACGTGATGGGTACTCATGCATCGATTTATTAGAATGTTTATTAGGGATCACGTGAGGACACGTGAGAGCGCCCAAACCCAGCATTGCCTTTGCTTTTATTTTCTTTATTTTGGAAGTCACGTGGGAGCACGTGAGGCATTGCCTCCAAGCTGTTTCCTTCTCATTTTGGAGGATTTGTTCAGGGGTCACGTGGGGGCACGTGACCTAGTTTATTCTTTCTTTTCTAATCACCGCGGATTGGGGTCACGTGTCATCACGTGACCAAGTTCTTTACGTGCATGGAGATCTTTCAAGTCTCTTTATTTTAAGAATTAAATTCTCTGTAGGATTAAACCCTAATTATGTTTTAGAGGAATTAAATTCCTATGTATGTGGAAGAATTAAATTCTTTTGTAGGGTTAAACCCTGATTCTGTCTTGGAGGAATTAAATTCCTGTGAGTTTGGGAGAATTGAATTCTCATGCAGGGTTGAACCCTAATTTTATCTTGGAGGAATTAAATTCCTATGAAATTGGGAGAATTAAATTCTCATATAGGGTTAAACCCTAGTTTTATTTTGGAGGAATTAAATTCCTGTGAATTTGGGAGAATTGAATTCTCATATAGGATTAAACCCTAGTTTTATCTTTGGGAGAATTAAATTCTCTAAACTCAATTCTCCTTCTAAGTTTTGGATCTGCATGGCAGAATCTCCCCGATGAGAATTAAATTCTCAACTTGTGGGGAGATTTGCTTTTGCAGATCTTCAACCAGAGGAAAAACTAAGTTTTTTTTGCAGAAAAGTTAAACTCTTAGATTGAGAATGAAATTCTCTTTTTTTGTTTTATGAAACTTTGATCCCTTTCCCCTTTCTCACCTAGGGTTTCTTTTCTTGAGAATTGAATTCTCATTTCTTTTCTCTCTGCTATTTTCCTTCAGAAAATTCCTAGATCCAAAAATCTATCTCTCTCTCCCTTTCTCTTCTCTTCTTGGCTCCTATTTATAGGAGAAGAAAAAGAATCAATTTGTTTTGTAAATCTTTTATTGAAAAATTTTGTTTGTTTTTGTAACCAACATGATCTTTTAGATCATTCAGTGAATTTTATTCACCATTGGATTTTTAATCCAGAAGATTTTCTGTTTGTTATTCTTGGTGAATTTTAGGGAAATCTTTCCTTGTATAGAATCTTTCCATAAATTGATGATTTTTAATCACCATTGGATTTTTAATCCAACGGTGCTCTACTTTACAGAGCATAATCCTTTTTGTTTGGAAAGATTTAAAGAAATACTTTCCCAGTTAGGGTCTTTGATTTCCCTTAATTAGAATTTAATTCTATTAACTCATAAGACTTTTAAAGCCCATCACGTGTTGGCACGTGATGCCAACGTTTGACCATTGAAATAGAGTTTAATTCTATCAATTAAAGAGCTGAGAGACCTGTCACGTGTTGGCACGTGACCCTCTTTTATTCAGAATTTAATTCTGCCTTTTAACAGAGCTAAAGGACCATCACGTGTCAGCATGTGACCCTTGGTCACGTGTGAACACGTGATGCCCCATTGGGATCTTTCCTTAGATGTTTTGTTACATTTTGTTTGATTAGAATTTAATTCTATAAAGAGATCACAGGAAACAATCACGTGTCAACACGTGACCCTTGGTCACGTGTGAACACGTGATACCTCATTGAAGTGTTTCCTGATTTTTATCAAGGAACAATGCTATATCCCTGATTTTGAGTGTGTTTACAGTATTGTGTCACGGATACCTGTAATCCGTATTTACTGAGCAGACACTGGTTAATAGTACCGATTTATAACAAAGCAGATAATGAATGAGTGGTATTGAAATGCAGTTTTCTGTGATAAACAATCATGTGAGACACTTAGGCTTTAGCACTCATGTGGATATCACGTAAGACGCTCAGGCTTAGGCGTTGCCCTATCAGTGCTAAGCACTTTTATACAGATTTCACGTGAGTATCACGTGAGACGCTCAAGCTTTAGAGCTCATGTGGATATCACATGTGACGCTCAGGCTTTTGGCGCTCACGCGTATGGCACGTGAGGAGCTGTCTTCATGGGCCTTCTATATGCTCACGCGAATATCACGTAAGGCGCTGTGCCCTTAGAGATTTAATCTTTGTTCATGTTTTTAGAGAAGTTAAACTTTTTTAATGGTATTTTGGCCATTAACGATCACCAAGATCACTATTTTGAGGATCTGAGATCAGATTTCTTTAAAAACTAAGTTCTTGATTATGAAGGAACTAAGTTTCTGGAGTATGGACCCCGTCTTCTTCATGTTTTTTCTTCTATTGTGTTTATATGGGGGTTGACAAAACATGATAGTTTTCCCCTAAATTTTTGAATATGAAGAAAAAGATATTCCCAGTGAGAATTAAATTCTCAACTTATGGGAGATTTGCAGTTTTCACGTCTTGACTTTATTAATTTTTTTTTCTTTTCTTTATTTTTCTTTTTTTCAAGACCGGATATATTTTTCAATGATACTATTTTGGTGTTTAGCTTTAAATATCGTTTTTCTTTCATACTAGATTTTCAGGCAGGGGTATTTCTAGGTATCCTCTACTATCCTAAGTTTTAAGATGTGTGTATGTGCAGTTTGTAGGGTATATACTTTCAAATTTGGACTTAAGAATAGAAACTATTTTTCAGACTTATCCTTCAGTAAAGCTTTCAATACTTTCCCTTCATCTCGACTTAAATCAAGAACTGAACTCAAGATTACCTACTTCTATAAAAAAAAAACTGCAAGGACGTATAATTACCAAGGTTAAACGGAATGAGGGTTATTTTTAGGGTTTTCAATTTCTAAGCTTAGGATTTAGTTATTTCTAACGTATCAACTAAACTTTCAGAATAAAAATCAAAATTACCCTATTAGCTAACTTGACGATAAAGTTTTTATATTTTTTGGAAATTTTTTCGATTTTTATGGGTTTTTAAATAAGTATGCAAATGAAAAATATACACATGAATGTGAAGGTAGAAAGCTTACTGAGCATACCCCCAAATTTAAACTTGACAGTGCCCTCACTTCAGGATACACCAAGAGGGTCAAAATTGTTGGCGCTCCCCTGTTTTTTTATGTTTTATTTATGAACAGAAAAAGAAAACAATATATATACACAAAAAGCCCCCCCAAACTTAAGTGAAATAGAGTTTCCACTGTTAAGTGTTAAAGTTCAAGATTAGGGGAGGGAACCGTTTCAAACTATACAAGGCCTTACACAGGCCAAAAGTTAACACCAACCATTCAAAAAATTTATCGGGATAAGGCCCGGGCTGGTGAAAGAATGCGGAGAGGAAAGAAATGGAGAATACGCGAGACCGTATGAGGATGGAAGCGGGATACGGTCTCGGTGGGGGAGAAGAATGACGGAGGGGAGAAAGAAGTGGAATATGAACTTGAGGGTGGAAATGGAGTGAATAAATTAGTATAATTTGTAATGACCGATATGTGCAAAGCGATTGTACTAACCTATTAACCCGTCGAAAAATGGGGTCAAACTTCTCAAGATTCGTGAGAAAACATGGGTAGACCGAACTTGGTAAACCAGACACAGGAAATGAAAGTGATACGGTGTCTTGCGAAGTGGGAACGATAGAAAGGATGGGGGGAAGTGATCGAGGAATGGTATCGGTTAAAGATTCAGGAGGGTGTACACAGTCAATGGAAGGGATAGGATGATTTGGAAAATCCGACTCATCTAATAAAACTGGTTCATCCTCAATTCTATCCTCAAGATTATCCTCAAAATTTCGCTCATCCATGCATTTATCATCATCAATATCAAGACGCATATGAAGTTCGGGAAAAACAGTTAATGACTCAGGATGTCCACACGGAAGTGGAAGGACATGATGAATTGGAGAGACAAACTCATCCAAAGCTGTGGGTTCATCATCCAAAATATTCCCAGCGTCAATATCCTTAATCAAGTGAAAATCAATTTTCTCAGACACCTCATCAAAAGCATGGATTTCAATCAATTGTGGTTTTAGGATGGTGGGGTAGAGATCAAAAGGTTTAGGATTGGTTTCACTTGGAATGGACCCTTCATAATCGGGTAAATCAAACACTATAAAGTCGCACAACTCATCAAACATTTTGTCTTCAATTTGTGATTTATTTGGGCTACTCAATAGAATTTCAAAACTGGAGTTGTGGAATTCAATTTGGAATGGGTAGGTTTGATTTAGAAGGGTGTACTGCTCACTCTCACCACTCAAATTCTCAACCTGTCCTATCGCCTCATCATACATTGAAAAATTTGGAACTAGTTGGAAACTAGCCGCCGGTTCGTGAGGTTGTATGAGGGTGGTCATGGACGCATTTAAATCTATTATCTGTTGGTACGACGCTACCCGAAAGTCTTCCAATGACTGTTCCAGACTAGACATGGGTTGTGAAGGGGTTTCAGTAAAACATTCAAAGTTGTTTGGATACTGGAAACTCCCAAATGGCTGTTCAGAAGCACTGTCTAGGGGAGGTGTAAAAGTCGGGTAGAATTGGTAGGAATCGAATGGTTGGACAGAATTAAGATCAACATTATGATAAGGAGGTGAAGGGAATTGTTGATCAAAAGAATTGGAAGTGGTGAAAGGAGTGAAAGATTGGCTACGAGATTGTTCAATTCTGTCAGCAATGGACATGGGTCTTGGAGTCGGAACATGACTCTCAAAAGAGGTATCAACGTAAGAAGGTGGGGGAGGTTGAACGATTGATACAAAGTGAATTGTGGAGTCCAATTGTTTGTCCTAGACGCGTCTATTCGATCTTTCAAAGAAAGTTTGGGCATGGAGGTATCGTTCGAAGTTCGACTAAAGCAAGAACCGTATGAAGTAATATCTGGCTGTAGGTATCATAGTTCGGCAAGAGTTGGTCTATGTGGAGTACCCATGATATGAAAAGAAGAAGAAGAAGAGGAGAGGAAAAAGAATGTGGTTTTTTTAAGTTTTTATGTTAGTTATTAACAAAAGAATAGAATATACACACAAAAAGATAAAAAACAATCACGACACAATACCACACACCTAATCGGTCTAGGGTTCACCTATGTCAAGTAGACCTGCTCAAGAACTTGATTGTCGAAGTAAAACTGTGTCGAGAAACGGGCTCAAGATACATTGATCACGAGGCCAGGTAAGTGCAGATATAAGGGGAGGTTTTCCAACGCTTTCGCGAAAGTCCTTAATTAGATAACCCTTTCTCTTTTGGCGGTTTCGCCGTAAATACTTTCCTAGACACCCTATGAACGATATACCGTTAAGCGATATTCTAAACACAGTTAACTTCTCCTAATGAGCGCGAAGTCCTTAAGGGCTTAAAGTCTAGTTTCTTTTAAACTTCGTGCGGGTAAACGTTATACTCAATTTCGTGATTTGTGGGCCACGGAAAAGGTGATGAAATCCTTTCCCGTATGTTGTGGGGTTCGCTTGCCCTTAAGTCTATATTAATGGATGCAATGCGCAAATAAATGAAAAGGTTGTTAAAAACCTAAAAAAAAAATCAATTTTTATGTTTAAGCACGGCACTGCAACAAATACAGGTTAGTCAATTATAGCGTTTGATAGCGAACTTGCAAAGAATCATACAAAGATAGTATATTGGATGCATCGGATTCGAGAAGAAGGTGTTAGGAAATACGTACCGATAAGTTTTCAGATTAAGAAACCCTCGTTGTATTGAATCCTTCTAGCTAAAAAAGTTCGCTTGCGCGGGTCAAACTACCCTGATCTTTGGCACTGTACTTCGCAATCACCTTAGATTTGAATGTACATTTTGCTTCATACGATCGTAGTTCGCAAATCCATCTAAATCTACAAATGTCGGAAAATGGATTTTTAGTACGAAAAAGCGATATGAATGCCCAAACTCCTGCACATACAAAATAAAAAAAATCAAACAATAAGATTGGGATACTGATAGAACACTTGAGCACAGAACTAAATTTGGAAGCAAAAGGGGAATAACAGGCCGGCGTCGCCGGATTTATGGGGAAAGTCACTGTGCAACTTGGGGCAGTTGGGCTCCAATTTTCTTCAGGTGTCTTAGTGTTATACTAGTGTCTTAATGTTATTGTTTAACTTTTCTGTTTAATTCCAAAGTGCTAGCAGGTCAAAAATCCAGAGAGCAAAAAGGTTAGGAAAGTTAATTTTTGTTGGTTTTTGAAATTTTTGAATTTTTTAGTTTTTTTTGTTTTTAAAATGGTGTTAGTGATATAAACAAGATTAATCCCAAATAACAAGAATAAAAATGTTAAAGTCTCCCCGGCAACGGCGCCATTTAATTGACAGCGAGCTCGCGCGCGTCGTATTTTCAGGTTCTAAAGTTAACCGCAATCAAGACGGCGTCGCGTGTAGCTAGCCGCGATGAGTACGGGTCGTCCGCAAAGAGACGGCGCATTTTGCGTTCTTGATATGACGAGTTAATGCGAGGGTCGGAGATATTCGTTTCTAACCTAAGTGTATATATGCAAAGTATAAGTTGTTAGGATTAGATAGGTTAATGTAAATTAGTGAAGTCCGTCCTCATTCCTTTGTGCCGAACTTAACCATTGAAGCTATAACAATCGGCAACAACGTGGATTAGGGTGATTAAGCACGGTATTAGTGAAATTCGTCTTATTGACCCTTGTTCGTCCGTTCTTGTCTCTTGACTTTCACCTCCGGCCAAACTGAACGCAACTGGTCATGTTTAGGGATCACCGTTACCTTGGTAGGATAGGGTGCCTAACGGAGCGCTTGCGTATGATTTGGGCGGAGTTCAATTGGAAAATATCGGGTAAAGGAAATGAGAAAGGAAACCTTAACTTACACTACCATTCTTTTTCCTAACAACACCATTATTCACAAACATCAAAACAACAAAAAGAAAGAGCAAAAGAAATGATACAAAGAAAAGAATAGAACAACATTGCAAGTAAGTAAATGGCAAGTAATGAAATGCAAGTAAGTAAAAGAGATAGAAACTACTAAGAACCCAAGTGTAAAATAAAATCTTTATTAACTTCAATGTTAATACAAACCTTGAATTCAATAACCAAAACTTAAACTTGCAAGCTCAATGAAGAGGTTGCAAGATCAAGAGAAGGCAGAGAGCTCAAGAGGAACAAGCTATGTACAAGAACAAAATGAAAAGAGAGACAAAGAGTAAACTTTATCTCAAAGTATAAAAGTATTGGCTTCAAAGTATCCCCCTTCCCTTGCTCACTGATCTGTATTTATAGGCTCAAAATGAGATTAAACAAATAATAAAAATAAGACGATGTGACTGCAAGGGATGGACAGAAGAAAGATGGGGACAGTTGGAGCTAGGGGGACCGGTGGGGCCGGGCAATTTAGGGATGTCGCCGGTTTTATGGAGGAGTTTGGGGCTCGTGCTTGTTCTGTGATGTTGTGTTCTCTCCATAATTCCACTGGTATTGCTTGATTTCTTTGTAGAAGCCAAGGTTGTACTCAGTAGTTTGGAGGGAAACATGTAGCTTTATATCACATCACATCCTTTTGCATTTATAACTCTTGTCCTCCATGTGTGCCCACCATGTGTCATGGCAGCCACCACCTAGGCCCAAGTCATCAAAGGGCTAGTGTACACTTGCTATGTGTTACACCAAAATTGTGTACACTTTATTTGTTGCAAAATAACTCTTTGGTCATTGATCGGTTTGCAGTTCCGGTTGCAGTGTCGGCTCACAAATGTTATATCCGTGATTTTGAGTGTGTCTCCAGTATTGTGTCATGGATACCTGTAATCTATA
The DNA here is from genome assembly GCA_030015575.1 of Agapanthus africanus. Taxonomy (NCBI): domain Eukaryota; kingdom Viridiplantae; phylum Streptophyta; class Magnoliopsida; order Asparagales; family Amaryllidaceae; genus Agapanthus; species Agapanthus africanus. The sequence goes on from CM057337.1 coordinate 88,844,801, forward strand.
TTTACTGAGCAGACACTGATTAATAGTACTGATTTATAACAAAACAGATAATGAATGAGTGATATTGAAATGCAGTTTTCTGTGATAAACAATCACGTGAGACACTTAGGCTTTAGCACTCATGTGGATATCACGTGAGACGCTCAGGCTTAGGCGTTTCCCTATCGGTGCTAAGCACTTTTATACAACTCTCATATGAGTATCACGTGAGACGCTTAAGATTTAGCGCTCATGTGGGTATCACGTGTGGCGCTAAGGCTTTTGGCACTCACGCGTATGGCACGCGAGGAGCTGTATTCATGGGCCTTCTATGCGCTCACGCGGATATCACGTAAGGCGCTGTGCCCTTAGAGATTTAATCTTTGGTCATGTTTTTTAGAGAAGTTAAACTTCTGTTAATGCTATTTTGACCATTAACGATCACCAAGATCACTATTTTGAGAATCTGAGATCAGATTTTTTAAGAACTAAGTTCTTGATTATGAAGGAACTAAGTTTCTGGGGTATGAACCCTGTCTTCTTCATGTTTTTTCTTATATTGTGTTTATATGGAGGTTGACAAAACATGATAGTTTTCCCCTAAAATTTTGAATCTGAAGAAAAAGATCTTCCCGATGCGAATTAAATTCTCAACTTATGGAAGATTTGCCTTGCGGATCTTAGATCCAGAGGAAGAACTAAGTTCTTTATATATATATATATATATATATATATATATATATATATATATAGGCAAAGGAGATGTTTTTATCTCTGTGTTTATCTAGGATTTGAGAGGAGCAAAACGATATTCTTCAAAGAGAATTGAATTCTCGGTTTTTGCTTCTATGACCTTATGGGGTTGATTCTCTATATGAGACTTGAACTCTCGGGTCCTTTATATAGGTGAGGCAAAACTGTTGATTAGTTGAGAGGATACCTCATTTAAGAGATCTCAACCTAATTTCATACCGAGATGATGATTTTTAATCACCGTTGGATCTTAGATTCGAGGCTTTTTGTTTAACAGAATATATTTTTATTTTTATTAACAAGATTGAAGGAAATATTTTCTCACATATAGAATTTAATTCTATCTTTTGATTTGAACGGTGAATTTTTAATCACCATAGGATCTTCGATCCAATGGTTCTCTGTTTAACAGAGCAGCAAAAAAGATCAGGTAGATATTTTTCTCCGAATAGAATTTAATTCTATCTTTTGATGATGATTTTTACCATTGGCTCTTTGATCCAACGGCTCTCTATTTAACAAATAATATCTTTCTTGTTTTGGGAAATATTTTGCCATGCAGAGTTTAACTCTACCTGAAGCAAACTACTTCAACTTTGGGTGTTGACGCTCACGTGCTATGTATATAGGCATTGCCATAGGATTTAATCCTTTCTAAAGCAGGTGCGCACGTGCTTTGCACGCAGGCGCTCATGTATCTAACATGTGAGGCACTACCATAGGATTTAATCCTATCAGACGCTAGCGTTCACATGCTTTGCATGTGGGGGCTCTCGTGTCAAACACATGAGGCGCTGCCCTATTTTTATCAGGGAACAAATGCCCCCTACCATTTTTCTCACGTGACTTGCACGTGAGTGCAACGGTTTCCAGCCTTTAAGCCGTCCGATCCGTCTAGGGATATGGGAAATTTGAACCGACCCCATCTCTTTATAAATAGGGCATTAAGCCCTAAGCGACAGTTGGGCCTCCGTTTCTTCTTCTTCTTCTTTGAGAGTTTTATTCTCCATTAGGGCTTAGCTTTGTCATGAAGCTTAGCTCTTCATTTTTCCATAAATCTGCATTGCAGACTCATTCTACCCAAAAAAAATAATTGGTAAGAGTCTTCTTCAACAGAGCTTAGCTCTTGCATTTGGAACATTCTTCCATAGGAATTTCGGAGTTCAACTCCATTTTGATCATAGAGCTTGGCTCTAGCATATTCCCTTTGGAGATTTCTTCAAGTTTTGACTTCATTTGTTATCAAAGAACTTAGTTCTGATTTCGATTTTAGATCATATCCTCTTTGGGGATTTCATTTATTCAACAGAGCTTTGCTCTAATAATCTTTAATATCAAATTCTTTGCTTTAGGGGTTTTTTAGGCTTAACTCCATTTTATTTTGTAGAGCTTGGCTCTGATCTCGAACATTTTTCCCTTTTAGGGAAATTTTGGCATTTTATATCATTTCAGAGCTCAGCTCCAAAAAACTTTATTATAAATACCCACCTTGGAGAATCATTTTAGATTTCTCTACCGGGCACATGTTCCAATCATTAATGGGTCGCCATTTTGATTCTGTGGGGCCCACTAACTTTTGGAGTTGGTGATTGTAGAACTTTTTTGTTTCTAATTTTCCATCTGGTTTCTTTTCAAGAACCATGGCTGGTCGTTTGTATGACATCGAGAAAATTGTCTCCTATGAAGAGATTCGCATTCAGGGTCGCATTCAAGGCCAAGAGTATACTGCCACTCAATACGCTAATATGATGCGTCGCTTCCATGATCATAATGGTCGATTACTCTCTTGCCGCTCTGCCCTTTTGAAGATTATCGTTGGATCGATCTAGGAAGCTTTACCCAGGCTTTTTGAGGCTATGTCACTCCAAGCACTCAATGACTCTGAGGACAAGATGCATTCAGTATATCTGATGGGCCTGATTTTAAAGAAAAGGAGAGATGATCTCATGACTATCTTGCATCGCGTATTCTAACAGAAAGAAATAATATCCTCATACCGGAAGATGGAGGATATCAACAGTGATCCCGAAGGTTGCATCTGAGAGAAGATGCATAAGAAAACGGTTGATGAAGCTGAAAATGTTTTGCTGAAGCTTGCTTTTGAGTTAGGGAATCCATGTCCAGAATTTAGCGTTTTACCATTGTAAATCCTGAGGTTAGGCTCAATTTAGAGCCCCAAGGAGTCATGACTACACCTTTCTGAGGTTGGATGACGCCTAATTGGCCTTTAGATTTTGTATGTATTGCCGTTAAGATCTAGAATTAGGAATATTTCATTACTTCGATTTTATTTGACTATTGCGCTCGCACCCAGTTGGAATGCGGAGAACGTCGAGATGGTATCTATGCTGTAGATGTTGCCATTGAGATCTGGAGCTAGGAATATGCCATTGCTCCACTTTGATTTGACTCCTTGGAGCTTTGTCGACACCACGTCTGGACTTTGCTAGAGTAAGAGGGATGTCAAAATAATCTCTAGGATATAGATGTGCCGTCAAGATTTGGTTCTTCTTTTGACAAAATATGGTGGGAAAATATGATTGCCTTTCTATCATTTATGCCTATGGATTGTTTACAAGAGTCAGTATGGACTTACCTGACGGGCAGAATGTGTGTGTGTGTTTCCATGATGCTCTATCATTTCAGCCTTTTCATATCGCGAAAGTCACAATTGTCCAATCATTTCAGCTATTTATTCGCGGTGCCCAATCATTTCGGCAATGTCATTTTTTATTTTTACTCGTTGTTCTTCTATTGCGACTTGCCCCATCATTTCGGCTATATTTTTTTCATACTCATCAATATTGTTATGAGTCAGAGACTTAGGGTCTAATACCAGTTTCGGCATCAGTATCACTACAATTGTAATATTACTAGGAGCGACTCATAATATGCTATTGCCAATTTCGGCCAATGGTGGCTTAGATAACAGGTTTAGATCCCTGCTAACTAAGGTTTTTCGACTTTACAAGCCGTAAGGGTCTCATAAAGGTATTTCCCCCTATGAGTCGTGCGGATCTCATAGGTGTATTTTCTTGTTAGAAGTCGTTAGGGCTCCTAAGTGTATTTTCGTCTTATAAGTCTTAAGGATCTTACAGGAGTACTTTCTTCTTGCGAGTTGAAGGGATTTGCAAGTGTCGTTCACCTTTTCGAGCAATATTTTCCGTTTTTAGTAGAACTTGGTAGGGAATTATAACGACCGTGTTTTCTAATACCTAATAAAATATATTTTATTTAAATTTCTACTATCAAACAATTATTTACGTGTTTCGTTGATAAAAGAATAATTTTTAAGGTAATAATTTTTCAAAGCATTGAAAATGATTAAACGAATTTTCTAAAATCTATTTATTATTTTTATAGGCATAAAATATTTTATAATGCCTTAAAATAATCTGCCTATTTTTATTATCAATTAAAATAATTAATTCGTAATTAAAAATATTTTAAAGGATAAACTAGATTTTAAATAATTATTATAACTAAGCTAAAACCGTAAATATGAGATATATTATTTATTTTTGGCCCAAAATTATTTTTATACTTAAGATAACAATAAAACCTATTTTCTGAAATTTTCCCATAATTTTTCCGTAATTTTAACTATTTTTAATAAATTTTTTAACCCAAATCAATAATTTTAAATAATCTGCCGAGTTTTTATTTTAATTAATTTTTATTTTAATTTTTTTTAAAACCCCTTTAACCTGGACCGTTGGATGCTTGATCCAACGGCTCAGAACGCGCGGCGGCGCCCACGTGGTGGGGACTACGCGAAACCGCGTGATCCCCAGCCATGCGGGCACGTGGCACCTGGCGACGGCGTGACGGTGCGCCCTGGGCCGTTGGATGCAGATCCAATGGCCAGGATCCTCTGGTGGCGGGCGCAATCATCAACTGATGATTTGCAATCATTGGGCCGGCGCGGATTTTCGTGGGTTTTAACGATTTTTTTTGGATTTTTTTGTTGCCACTAAAACCCTATAAATAGGCACTTCAAACTTAGAATTCTCACAACTCAGATCTCCAAAAATTCTGAAAAAAATACCAGTGTCTTCGTATCGACGACGCCGACGCTACGGCTCCACCCAATCGCCAAGGAAAAATCGGGGCGTGGAGCTTTTGAGGTGTTTTGCACAAGCCCACGTCTTCAACCGTCTACGTCTAACTCTAATCAAAGGTAGGATCCGCCTCTCTCCCCTCATTCTTCTTTTAAAATCGGGGCGTGGAGCTTTTGTGGCCTTCTTCTTTTCTCAATACCCTAGTTCCAACTTCTAATCATCAACCCTCTATTTAAAATGATGTTATAATATTCGTGCATGCCTATTCCTTGTACCCTTAATGATGATAATCTTAACCCCTAATTAAAATGAGTTCCTTAATCACTCGTATATACCAAAAATACTGTACCCTCATGCTACATGGAATGTGACAGGCCTAATATTTATAACTCACGAATATTAATTCACCCCTTTCATACCTACTCTCGCCCATACTATTGTTGTGATCTCGAAATAGGTTTTCTTCCACAAAAATGACCCTCGTTTTGTTAAAAAGGTTATAATTATTTGATAAGATAATTGGAAGGTATTTTAGATACGATATAGATATATTTTTATATAAACCCCTTTTTCATCAACTAGTATAATATAGTTGAATCCTTTCAACCTTTTTAAAGAGGAAAATACTAAATTTAAATAACGGCTTATAGTTTTTCCAAAACGAACGTATTTTCTAAAACGTTACCCCGAACCAAAAACACTATAATTTCATTTAAATTCTCGACCTTTATTGAAGGGCCATTTTCAACAAGGACCATAATCCGTATAACGATATCTTTTCAAAAGGAATATCTAGTACCTTATTAAAAGGTAATTTTCAAACAAACACCAATCTAGATTTTTGGCAAGTGTTTTGGATTTTTGTGTGTTTACTGCTTTGCATTTTAAAAAAAAAGGACTTTTAAGAGGCTATAACACCAATCCAGATTGGGTGGGGATTTCATTACCCATCCTAGGACCCCAAAAATCACAAAAAGCATTTTGCATCAACTTTCGAGTTAATTAAAAAAATTATTAGACTCAGCCAATAAGGACTGTCGTGCTCATTAGGACAAAGGAAAGGTTGTAGGCATCGGTCGTTTATCTAAACCAGACTTTGTGGTGCCTAGGCTAGAAAAGTGGGAATGGTAATTTTAAAAGGCCCGTCTCACGGTGATTCGTGAGCGGATCTCTCCTTTCTTTACTTGTGCTTACCTGGCCACAATTGGCGATGAAAAGACGATTTGAGGATCTCACAACTTGCTCTTTGGAACAGTTAGGAGCAGTCTAGTTGACTTAGGAGACCTTAGCTCTAGGCTTGATTGTGCATATTGTGATTGCTTGAAAATGTGTCTAAGCTCCTTATAAAAATATTTTGCAAAAGATTTTCAAATAAACACCCCAACCTTTTATCGAAAGGATATTTTTCCGTAAAACATTATGTTTTTCCAAAATGATAAATATTCCAAACCTCATGGCTTTTCTTAGAAGTAATAAAAGATAATTAAACACTATTATTTTTTTTACTAAGCATTCCCTAAGATGACACGAAGTATTTTACGAACCTTAGAAAATAAAACGAGTGGTTGTGGATGGCCATATTAAACGAGATCAATACTTTTTAAAAATTTCCAGTTTATGACATACCTGACATATGATACGGTTAGGGTTAGAATGCGCGGACCTAGGTATGGAATACTTATTGAGAATATCCCGATATTCCGGGTGACCGGTCTGATGTACGGACGACTATACATATATGAAGATCCCTGCAGGAAGGGTGACCAGTCCAAAGTGTGGACGACTACTAACCCGATATTTGGGCGAATACTAACCCTATTTGAGGGCGAATGATCCAAAATTTGGATGACATACAATGTGGAAATTTCATTCCTAGAGGTATACGCACTAACTATAATTCGTCAAAACCTTTATACTGAATCAGGGGGATGGGTAGTTTGATTAGGCAAGGAGATTCGGAACTCGGATTCCCCTACTACTTGATCATGATCCCGGGAAGTGAAACGGTACATTTCACTTCCCCAGCTGTTGTTCCGTAGCCACAACGGAATAATCGCGAGTATCCGGACCCTTGTTTAACAAACTAAAACGTTTACACTACCTATGGATACTCAACACTAACTCACATCATGTGCTATACCTACCTGTAATCTTATCTACCTTTCTTTATGAGACACGAGTTATTCAATATCTTGGATGTTGATATTTTACCAGTTTAGACTTGTTGTTTATTATGGAACCGAAGGGTGGTAATACCTCAATTGAGTGATATTCACGCTAGACAAAGCTCCATCGTAGTCATGGGACACCTTTCGAGGATGTTCACGCTACCACATTGATTGCCATCCCAGGCAAGAGCACCAGCTCATACTGCTTCCAGCTAGTCATGGGATACCTCAAGGATGTAGGGTTCCTAGGCACTCTCAAGAGGTCCCACAAGGCATCAACCATGCCAATTTCAAATTTTACGGGTGCCGAGAAACCCTAATACGGATCGTTAACTAGATTTTAGGCGAAACAAAAACAAGTAAACGACTTTACTCTAAATGAACGGAAATACAACCTTTGTAGATTCGGCGCTCCACCTCCAAAGCTCCGTGATGATGTCTCCTCGCTGTCCAAATCGAATCCATGACTCTTGCATCGGCTTCATCGGAGAAAAAGCGGGCTAGGTCATCGACGACATGCCGAAGATGATCTACGTCGAGGCATCACTAGATCAAGCTCCACCTTCACCAAGCCATGAAAACTTGTGAAGGAAACACCCTATACTACTTGGCAAGAGGTAGAGGATGAAGAAATAGGAGGTGGGTTCACTTTAGAATTGGATTTCTCACTCTTTTTCATCAATCACCATTGATGAAGTCAAGGTTTCTTCAAGTAGAAGATGATGAAGAAGAAGAAGATAATTTGATAAGTTATTATGAAAAATGAATAATAAAATCATACTTATCATAATATTAACCATGGTAATGTGTAGAGAGTTAATCATGGTTGAATGGAATGGTTAGGGTTAAGCATGAGACAAAATGGTCACTTGGTCAAAGTCTTCATGAAGCTTCATCAAGCTTCATGAATGAAAAGAAACCATTTTCTCTTTACATGCCTAAAAAGGAAATAACCTAAATAATTAGTTAAGATAATCAAAACCCTAACCATTTAAAAACCATGGTTTAATTCTTTACACAAAAACCCTAGCAAACATGTATCATCAAACATGATACAATCAAGTGCACAAAAAATATATCACATATACAATGTGCACAATAAGTGAGAAAATCCATTTAAAGTGAACCAATACTAGTTAATGCAAAGTGATATATCAAATATATAATTATACATTAAATCATTAAATCAACACTTGATTCAATGATCCGGTCATGTCACACATAACCGACTAGTATACAATGTATCGACTTATCGAATCAATCTTTGATTCGATAACTAGGTTATATCGCATACAACCAATCGAAACATTCATCGCGAGAATGAAATAAGGTATCACATACACGCATTATTCTCGGTCTCGCACATATCTCATATGTGCTCCTATTTCGTTTCGCTTGAGCCAGGAAACCTCTGTGTAGGACTCTAAAGACTCGTCAATACGCCGGCAGCAGGTGATGATCATATCAAACACCCACAAGCCGCAAGCGGTCTGCTAAACGTAACGGCCACCCGGGTATTGAGCGATCAGAAGATCGACGAGCAAGCCCGCTCACACTCCTGTGAATCCAACCAGTAACACTTACCGTACAGTCCGGTCTGATCGTCTGATATGTCGCATATCTCGCCTAGGGGTGGTAAACGTCAGACCCCAATAGCTCGATAAGTCGTGTCGATATGAGGTCTATAACTATTCGAGAAACTACTGGTAACACTTACCAGTAAATCTCAGCAACCCTGGCCAGGGATTTCCGGTTATAGCCAATCGAACACAGCGCAACATCAACCCCCTATACCGGGAGAGACGAATCCCCTCCTATCGCTCATTGCCTCCATGTGACTCGGGACTGTACCCAAAAACCACCGTTTTGCATGCCCTCTTGGACGTGGTAAGGTGGAAATCAAAGCACAGTGGGAACCACATAAGACTCTATGACGATCTCGGATCAACAGACTACTCTGTACCAGTGTCACCAGAGAACTGCCATCTGACGTAAGGTATAATACCATCTGGGAGTTCTCGGCGAGTCCGTCCAGTGTACCCAGTCTCCACTGAGCACCCATATATCATCTCTGATGTCAAACACCAATGGATATGGGATCATCCATCGCCCATCTGTATGGGTCGAGAAGGTATACGCTAGTCTACTCTGGCATATCGATGCCCCGTCTCGATACACCCACGACTAGGGACCTTGAAGGATGTACTTATGGACTACCATGTCCCCACTAGTATGATCCGCATCATAGTCCAGGTAGTCAAGTACACATCCTAAGGGCTTTACCAACATGTAACAGAGAGACAATCAGTGTACACGTTAAGGTAAAGAGTAACCAGATAGCATACTATCATGTCGAGCAAGAAAGTCCTCCCTATATATGTCCCAGCATCCACTACAATATACATCCTATGTACAGTAATGGCCTCTAGGGCATACATATAACTAACAATCTCCCACTTGCACTAGGGCCATCTGTAGTAGTGGTTGTAGTATCTCATACTCAACCATCCCATAAAAGTCTCTCTCTGGGAAAAGGCCTTCGTGAGTGGATCCGCCATGTTGTCCTCTGAGTCTCGTCTCCTTACCTCGATCACCCTGGAGATCAACCATCTCCATGATCAGGTGACACTGCCTTAGAATATGTCTGGATCACTGATGGGACCGGCGTTCCTCGGCATAAGCCACAACTCCATTGTCTCACAATGGTAGGAACGTAGTTCATCTCATGAACCAATATACACCCAAACAGCCTCTTTGGTAGCATCTTTAGTAGCGATGTATCCTGCCTTTATCGTCTAGTATGCCACGGTATCTAGCTTGGAACTCTTCCAACATACCGTCCCTTTATTGAGGGTAAAGACAATGCCTGCGACTGACATTTAGTCGTCTTTATCACCCTGGAACCCTTCCAGTGATTCTCCCCAGGATCGTTTGATACCGTCTCACTACAACTAGTGAGAATCCTAACATCCATTTAGATCTATCTCATAGATCCAAAAACCCAGGATTTAGGAGGTATCATTTTGATCCTATATGGAGAATCATTGTGATAAGCGGAGATTGATCGAGCGTAGCATAGGAAACTCTTTCCCTATCGAGAGTATGTCATCCACGTACTCTACGAGGATCGTTACCATACTCCCTACTACCTTTTTGTTTATACAAGGTTCATCTACCATTTTGATGATGTCAACTTCTTTGACTAATCCATCAAAACAGATGTTCCAACTCCGCGATGCTTGCTTTATCTTATAAAGCATCTTGTACACGTTTCCGCTGCTCCCACTGTCTACGAAGCCCTCTGGCTGTGTACTTACAGACGCACTCTTTTAAATCAATATTTAGAAAAGCAGTCATGACACCCAACCGCCAGATATCGTAGTCATGTTATGTAGCCGTGGCAAGTAGGATCTGGATGGACTTAAGCATAGATCCTTAGAAAAGGTTTTATTATGATCCATATCTGGTCAATGATGCAAACCTTTAACAAGTCTAGCTTTGAAAATCTTAACTTTTCCATGTACACCAAGTAATCTTCTCAAGATATGCTTGCTCCTGATGGGGATTTAACCCTTCAGATATAGCAACCAAAGTCCATACTTTGTTGGTGTATAGGGATTCCATCTCAGATCGCTAAACATCCAGCCATTCTTACAGAGTCTCACTCCTGATGGCCAGCTCGAAACTAGTTGGGTCATCATCACATGATGCAAACTTCGCTCCCACTGTCATAGAGAAACCGAAGTATCTCTCAGGTGGGTGAGGAACCCTACTAGATCGGCGGAGAGGCTGAGGTTCGTTGGAATCTACTGAATCCTTTGGTTCTATCAAATCATCAGCTGCAGTTTGTATAGCTGGAACCTTTCCAGTTCTACATTACAGACTTTGCCTCGAGCTTGTCCGGATTTTGCTTTCAGACATAGGCCGGTGAACCCCAAATCTTAACTAGCTTAAGACATGGGCTCTTCCCTTTCCATATCACATATGAAATGGTAGGCAACTGATTTGATTGGAACCCTATTCAATAGGTATGCAGCTTCTCAAGTGCATAACTCCCAAAAAGGAAATAGGTAACTCAGTAGTACTCATCATAGAGCACACCTTATCATATAGGGTGTGATTGCTCCACCCCGATATACCATCGTGCTATGGTGTATTCGGAGGAGTAATGCTGAGAGAGAATCTCATTCTCCTTTAGAATAGTCCAGGATTTCCGTGCTCAAGTATTCTCCTACTTGATCTGATCATAGGACATAATACTTATACCCGTATTGGTTCTCTACTTCTAACTTATATTCTGTGAATATCTCAAAAGGTTCGGACTTGTGTTTCAACAGGAACATAGGTCTGAATCTTGAGAGATCATCAGAGAATGTAATGAAGTACAAAGAACCGGTCTTGGCATGTGTAGACAGGGGACTTTTATACATCAACATGTATCATCCCAAGAGTTCACTAACTCTTTCTCTGTTTCTAATAAACAGAGCTGGTGTCATTGTATCTTTGTGACATGACTGGCAAGTTTCACAAGATGTAGATTCAAACTGATTTAAATATGCATCTTCATGTAACTTCAGCTAGTCGGGTCGCATTGATATGACCTTGTCTACAATGCCTCAAGAAGGATTCGTTCAGTTCTGAACTCTTCCTCTTGTGTGTGTTCTGTATACTAAGAACTGTAGTTTGATTTAGAACATTAATGCTTTTAGATAACGTGCCTGAACCGATCAACTTTTGATATAGTAAATGTTTAAAACATTATCCAACAATACAAAATTATATCCTTTCTTTACTAATAAAGAGATTGATATGATTTTGTATATCAGGTTCGGTATCTAATAACATTCGTTCAGAATCAATGTATTTGTAATACAGGGTGACAGTGACCAACAGACTTGGCTGCAACACTTGCCCCGTTTTCTGCCTCATGAAACTTATCGCCCGTTCTCAGTTCTCTACCTTTCTGTAGCCCTATGTAACAGATTACATATTTGGGATCCTGATCTGGTATCACATACCCAGGACGTAAAGGATACTGAGAAACAGTTCTCTGTAATGAACACACCCGAAGATGATGCATCAGCATGCACTCTCTTCGTTTGGGCGGCATGGGAATTCTGGTAATCCCCAATTTCCTGCTCTGTCTTATAACAATTATAAGTTGGAGCGGGACCAACGTTCCCCAGCTCAGTATAACAAGCGGGTTCGGTCAATAATCCGTATTATTATCTTGATTAAGGCGTGATATGGTCGCTACCTGGAGAGAGAGAGAAGAAAACACTCAGCGTGCGCTCTTGCAAGAATAGATTGGTTATTATTTTATCTAATCAGGATGGCTCCCACTGCTTTTTATCAAATCATCCTTCAAACCCTAAAAGGAAAGACTAGCCGGGATTAATTACACACTACAAGTTCGCCAATCTTTCAGCCAGGCCAGTGTCGGTACTTTGAGGGAGGTCCCCCGTGCTCTCGCACGAACCTAATTAATGTAAACCTCGTTTTCCCAGAGGCGTAACCCCGTTGACACCTTTCTAGACACCTACTTGATCGGCTAATTGTAATGTGTAAAACTCTCCCAGGAGTAACTCTTACTCGCAGCGGGTATCGGGATCCAACTATCTCATAGAAGGTATGCAATCTCATTGCAAATTTCAACACTTGAAATTCCCGATAATATTTTACCCCTAGCGTCCTATGACCTTGACGGAGGCCAAACAACCCATAGTCCGCTAGTCAAGTTCAACCCGTCAATTCCTGATTGAATTAAACCCACCCGCACGACTCTTGACGGAGGCCAAACAACGCCGTACGAATACCCTAATCCAATCGCATCATATGCTAGCAGATAAGCACTAGTTAGCTACCGTACACTACGCCTTGACGGAGGCCAAACAACCGCAGCACGAATACTAACTAGTACGTATCTGTAATGACGGAGGGCTACGACAGGTTTTTCTGAAAACCTATTGCATAATGAACTTGATATCGTTGTAGGATCGAATGAATTTTGAAATGGAGTGTTTTTGAGGCTTTTCTAGTTTTGCTAAAGGAGTCACTCCCGGTGAAGGGATCGTCGGTCCTTTCCTCGTCGAATGAGGTGCGGGATATATCATATATATCACTATACAAAGCAAAAACTCTTAAAAGAAATCAAAAGACAAACCGAGTGTGTAGCATCTGCCAGTTATTGCTAAAGGAGTCACTCCCGGTGAAGGGATCTCGGTCCTTTCCTCATCGAATAAGGTGCAGGATATATCATATATACCGCTGTGCAAAGCAAGAACTGTAGCTACCTGTTTTATTTTGAAATTAGATTCTAGAACATCTTAGGTTTCTTTTACATTCATTAATCACATTAATGAAGTCCCATCAATTAAGTACCTAAACATCACAGATAAATACGACGTACACTTATGCCATCCGCATTCGCCTCGATGTCCCCTCGTGCACCGTTAGGTTAGGTGACTAACGGCAGAGCGGGGCAGGGCTAACGCGGGTATAAAACATAAGTAATGTCTATATAATATATCATATATACTATATATAGTATCCATCACAGAACATCACATGATCACATCACAGATATCGCAGCAGAAGAATCATATGAAATATTGGATATACTAGGACGTCCGTATTTTCAATACGAGCCAGTATAAAACACGGATTCCACGGTCGTGATGAATAGCCAAACCCACACCCCTAGACCCCTACGAGAGCGGCAAGCAACCCTACCAATTCTAGAGTTAGGAAACCCGGACTCGACTCCTCGAGTTGGTCTCCTACTGGACTCCAGAACCCGGTTACTTGTGCTCCCCTCCTTGGGTCTATCCTAGTGCGGAAAAGGAAATAATACACAAACGGTGACATCTTCCGCAACCTGGAAGTGCCCCAATAAAAGAATATTACATACAAGTTTTTACATGAATGAAAATGAAAAACACTCATCTCACATAAAAACCCCCGGCTATTCAAACACGACGATCCAATATAACATATCCAGCAACACATAACATCACATGTCATCAACGTAAGTAAATATGTCCATCCCAATTGTCGTTGACATAGAGCAACGAAACCGGCGATATCACATATTACACTTACGGTCACAGAAAAGAAAGTGTAAAACTACAACAGTTGGAATCCACAACCTCCTCAGATATCGCATGCCTGACCAAATGAATTCTTTAGACATCGCATGCCTAACAATTATAAACCCCGCATTTTAGTCTCAAAATCGAAAACTCTTTCCAATATCAAGTCAGGCAATTCAATAGGATTCCCGACATCCTGATCGAATGCACGTCGCAAACTTTAGTAGGCGGCCGCACCCCCCGACGCCGTCGACGAAGTGCACCAAGGCGGAACACCGCTGCCGCGAGCACCCGAACGGATGCTTTCGGCGACGGGGTTCTCCTACAGTCACTTGGTCGGGGCTATGGAGCGAGGCTGTCTATTAAGTTTACCCGGCGAGTATCCGCGTACGCTACGTGATTGCGACGGACTTTTGATCACATCAAAATTCCGTGGCAACCGATCAAGTGAGACTAAAGTGCTATGTTTATAACATTCATTCAGTTATCTCATAACTTTTTGTGAATTCCAATTATTGTATCACATTCCGAATAATTAGAAAATGTTAAACTTTCCGATCGAACATTCAAACACCCAAGTTTTCCTGATACAGATCAACACATGAAACAAGTCTAAAAACATTCAGTTCGTGCCTCAGTACCAACGGTCCAGCCGTAGAAGGGTCAAGCCAACGCCTCACATGTGGCACGCCGTACTGCCCCAAACCCGAAGGTTCAAAGGGCAGTTCAAGACGGTCACATAATCGAGTTAAGGTTTGTTGTCTTCTAGAGGGACCATCGTGTTACTTGCACTACTTAGAACGTCTTTAAACCACGGAAAAATCCAACACTTGGAAATTTCCCGACAGGGGAAAAATTGGGTATTTATATCCGGTCGAACTTTTTAACATATTATGAAAATTATCCGGAATCCACATAGACAAAATCTGATACTCCGATCGAATCATCGAATACCCAAAACAACCCCAGAAAATTCAACTCTTGAATAAAATATTAAAATTATCCAGAAACCACAGGAGTCAAATATAACAATTACTGTGCAAACAGAAGTCAAAGATTCAACATAATGGCCGCGGAACCGCCGCGACACGTAGGGTAAGGCCGCGGTTCCGCGGCGGGTTGACGGAGTTAGAGCTCCGTTTTGCACAGTAATTCATAAAAAAACCCTGCTTAATTTTCTGCATATTTTTAATATGGAAAAATCCAGATTTTTAAAAATTGGACAGAGAGCATTTTGGAAATGGGTTTCGGGTTCGTTCGGATTTCAAACATCGTCTAGACTTCGCCTAAGGCTCTAGCTAGGCTCTGATACCACTGTAAGGTTCCTAGGCACTCTCAAGAGGTCCCATAAGGCATCAACCATGCCAATTTCAAATTTTACGGGTGCCGAGAAACCCTAATACGGATCGTTAACTAGATTTTAGGCGAAACAAAAACAAGTAAACGACTTTACTCTAAATGAACGGAAATACAACCTTTGTAGATCCGGCGCTCCACCTCCAAAGCTCCGTGATGATGTCTCCTCGTTGTCCAAATCGAATCCATGACTCTTGCATCGGCTTCATCGGAGAAAAAGCGGGCTAGGTCATTGACGACATGTCGAAGATGATCTACGTCGAGGCATCACTAGATCAAGCTCTACCTTCACCAAGCCATGAAAACTTGTGAAGGAAACACCCTATACTACTTGGCAAGATGTAGAGGATGAAGAAATAGGAGGTGGGTTCACTTTAGAATTGGATTTCTCACTCTTTTTCATCAATCATCATTGATGAAGTCAAGGTTTCTTCAAGTAGAAGATGAAGAAGAAGAAGAAGATAATATGATAAGTTATTATGAAAAATGAATAATAAAATCATACTTATCATAATATTAACCATGGTAATGTGTAGAGAGTTAATCATGGTTGAATGGAATGGTTAGGGTTAAGCATGAGACAAAATGGTCACTTGGTCAAAGTCTTCATGAAGCTTCATCAAGCTTCATGAATGAAAAGAAACCATTTTCTCTTTACATGCCTAAAAAGGAAATAACCTAAATAATTAGTTAAGATAATCAAAACCCTAACCATTTAAATAACCATGGTTTAATTCTTTACACAAAAACCCTAGTAAACATGTATCATCAAACATGATACAATCAAGTGCACAAAAAATATATCACATATACAATGTGCACAATAAGTGAGAAAATCCATTTAAAGTGAACCAATACTAGTTAATGCAAAGTGATATATCAAATATATAATTATACATTAAATCATTAAATCAACACTTGATTCAATGATCCGGTCATGTCACACATAACCGACTAGTATACAATGTATCGACTTATCAATCTTTGATTCGATAACTAGGTTATATCGCATACAACCAATCGAAACATTCATCGCGAGAATGAAATACGGTATCACATACATGCATTATTCTCGGTCCCGCACATATCTCATATGTGCTCCTATTTCGTTTCGCTTGAGCCAGGAAACCTCTGTGTAGGACTCTAAAGACTCGTCAATACGCCGGCAGCAGGTGATGATCATATCAAACACCCACAAGCCGCAAGCGGTCTGCTAAACGTAACGGCCACTCGGGTATTGAGCGATCAGAAGATCGACGAGCAAGCCCGCTCACACTCCTGTGAATCCAACCAGTAACACTTACCGTACAGTCCGGTCTGATCGTCTGATATGTCGCATATCTCGCCTAGGGGTGGTAAACGTCAGACCCCAATAGATCGATAAGTCGTGTCGATATGAGGTCTATAACTATTTGAGAAACTACTGGTAACACTTACCAGTAAATCTCAGCAACCCTGGCCAGGGATTTCCGGTTATAGCCAATCGAACACAGCGCAACATCAACCCCCTATACCGGGAGAGACGAATCCCCTCCTATCGCTCATTGCCTCCATGTGACTCGGGACTGTACCCAAAAACCACCGTTTTGCACGCCTTCTTGGACGTGGTAAGGTGGAAATCAAAGCACAGTGGGAACCACATAAGACTCTATGACGATCTCGGGTCAACAGACTACTCTGTACTAGTGTCACCAGAGAACTGCCATCTGACGTAAGGTATAATACCATCTGGGAGTTCTCGGCGAGTCCGTCCAGTGTACCCAGTCTCCACTGAGCACCCGTATATCATCTCTGATGTCAAACACCAATGGATATGGGATCATCCATCGCCCATCTGTATGTGTCGAGAAGGTATACGCTAGTCTACTCTGGCATATCGATGCCCCGTCTCGATACACCCACGACTAGGGACCTTGAAGGATGTACTTATGGACTACCATGTCCCCACTAGTATGATCCGCATCATAGTCCAGGTAGTCAAGTACACATCCTAAGGGCTTTACCAACATGTAACAGAGAGACAATCAGTGTACACGTTAAGGTAAAGAGTAACCAGATAGCATACTATCATGTCGAGCAAGAAAGTCCTCCCTATATATGTCCCAGCATCCACTACAATATACATCCTATGTACAGTAATGGCCTCTAGGGCATACATATAACTAACAAAGGATTCGAGTATGTTCACCAGTCAATTCCATCTATACACACCTTGTTTAACCTGGTCTAACCCTTAGAATGAATATCCGTTTGACTTGACTTGAACTTTTACCAAACATATACCTCACACAAGCTACTCATATTCACATATACCTCTGTCAACATATCTAATTTGTATATAACCTCATACCTTTATACCCATGTACATCCTATTCATTATATTTATATACAACTGTTTGTTTCTATACCTACTTCCTTATGAGGCAATCCTATCAGAGTATAACTCGCTGACGGACCTTCCTTTTCTTCCTCTATCTTTGGAATGTCCGTCAGATAAGAATGAGTATTATGGCGAGGATCAAGGTGTGAAGCCAACTTACGAAGATTATGCAGACTGGATGATGGAAAATTAGCTAGATTTAATTTTTGTTGTTGCCCACATGTTTAGGGCTTTTATTTCTCCCCGATATAATTAAACTACTTAGTTTATTTTACTCTTTCTTTTGAGATGTAATAAAGTTTGGTAAATGGAAATAAATGCCTTTCGCTTTTATTATTTTTGTTTTGGTACACATCCTGCCTGTTAAATATTCATACGCTTAACGTAACTGTATTGAATAGACCACCTTCAAAACAGTTAGGTTGCGGACCATGTCACGTCATCCTTCTCTTTCTTTTGGGAAGCGGGGCATGACAGGTTTTAGTGGTGGCCCGTGCAGGTCCTCTTGTGTACTAAAATGAAACCGTTAACTGACTTATTATATTTGTGAATCTCATCCATCTATACCGATTTCATAGTTTTCCTATGTCCCTTGTCCCTTCCCTGACATTTTCTACCCTGTCCATGACCTTCCCTTCAGGTCATGGCAAATCTTTCCGACGAGGATGAGATGTCTGATATTACTTTTGAAGCTACATCTGGTGATTCAGACGACGAAGTCGTAGACTCTCAGGCGGTTATTTCTGACAGCGACTCAGAAGACGAAGGAGTCGATGCTGCAACTCCGGAGCCTATTATGGCTAATGACTCCGAAGATGAAGAAGAAGATCCTATGGAAGAGGAGCATATAGAGGAGGGGCCAGAAAAAGAAGCTCCTGCGGCGGAAAAGAATCCTATGGAATATGATCCGGATGAGGAGACTCCTGTAGAAGAAGAAGACCCTGTAGAGGTGGAATCCGAGAGCGAGGCTCCTGCCGAGGATGAGTCGAAGGACGAAGCTTCGAGTGAGGAGGAACTCGAGGCCGAAGAAACTCAGGCAGTTGTCCCCGCAAGGCACCGTGGGAATGACCGTACCCTTCTTAGTGCGAGGACCTATCACCACTTGTTGAACTCTCATAATCGAGATTAATAAGACTTTTTCCTTTTCTTTGGCCGAATAAAACGATGTAGAATAGTAGGGGCATGTCCTTACTTTTCGGTTGTACTCTCCTTATTGAAGTTGGATAATAAAATCTTAGTTCCGAGCAAAAATTTCTCTTGTGTCTCTTGCTCTTCTTATTAGTCTCTCTCTTGCATTAATTGTTGTTCTTCCATGCAAGCTATTATCTTGTCTCATCCCTCAGCCTGTTTGTAACCTAACCTATTCTGATCATCAATGGCCGGACGGCACCATGACCAAAACCGAAGGGGAAATGGAGTCAATGGAGCTGCTGCTCAGCAAGCAGCTATGCTACAAATGATGCAAGGACTACTGGAGTAACAGCAGCAGCAGACAGCTTCCCTTCATCAGGAGCCACGAGAAAGTAGGCAGCAACAAGTAGAGATTTTAAGTAAGGCACTAACCCCAGTTCCTCAAGGTTCGGCATGAGTGAAGCAGTTCAGATCACTCCACCCCAAGACTTTTTCGGGGAAGGAAACTCCCTTAGAAGCTGAAGAGTGGCTCAAGGGAACAGTCAACAATCTCGGTGCCGCCCAAATTTTGAAGGACGCATGGGTGAACATCGCTAAGCTACAACTGACGGTTAATGCCAGGATATGGTGGGAGGCAAAGGAAAGTAGATTGAAGGAGCCCATCGACTAGGAAACGTTCAAACAACATTTTGATACCCAGTACTTCCCAACCGTGGCACACCTAGAGATGGAAAGAGAGTTTATACATTTCCAACAAGGGAGCATGTGGGATAAGTCGGTGGAGGAGTACGCTTCGGAGTTCGCAAGGTTAAGTCGGTTCGCGCATCATCTGGTGGCAACCCCAGAACTTTATGCTAAGAGATTCCGATAAGGATTGGACCTGAAGACACAGTCCTCCATGTCTTCTGCTACTCTTTCGACTTATGATGAAATCTTAGAGGCGGCACGAAACTTTGAAGACCTTCAGCGACGCATGAGGAAGGATGACCGTTTGTATGGCATTAAGCGACCAGCCAACCAAATTCTTGGAGGATCATTTTCCAGATTCAACGGGAGATAACAACCCAAGAGGACAGCCAGACCAACTATCTTCGGAAAACCAGCCGTTATATGCAACCATTGTGGTAGGACCGGACACTACATGAGAGACTGTCACATTTTGAACAAACTTTACGTAGTCTGTGGGTCTCTGGATCATACTATTGGGGACTGTCCTCAGAGAGGGAGACAATCAGGCCCCGTCAACAAGCCGGCTAACTATGGGGCACCAACACAGGGAAACCAGCTACTTTCCTCCACTAAACTAACCGGCCAAGGGGCATCACCAAAGGGACTACCTTTATCATCACAGGAGCGTGTTTTCAGCAAGCGCAGAGGAATGGACCCAAACGCCAGACCTTCACCATGGCAGCCGAGAAGGCTGATGCCACGTGGAAAGAAAAAAGAAATACTCTTTCTTTTTCTCAACCTTTCTTTCGATACCATTCTTTCGATGCAAATCTTCGTTGGACTCACCATAATTTCTCTAGTTTTCGTAATTTCGACTAGTTGCCTTTATGTTATATCTCGCAAGTTTTCTATCAATTCACAACCTCTCATCAACTTCCAAACTTTTCTATCTGGAAGAAACTACTGATTTTACATTTTCCGATTCCTTGTACCTAAACCCTTCAGAGACTTTTCATGCAAGTGATACACCAACTCGCGGGAGAGACACATGCAGAAAAGAGGATTCCTGATAGCGTTAATGATTTCCGTGCCTAGTAGTGGCTACTTCTTTGAAAATTTTAAATATAAAATTATTCTAAGGAGGGTAGATCGTAACTATCATAACCATTCGTAGCAAACCCAGAAGTTTTAAGCATCAACTACGATTTTCGGAAAAGGGACTTGGTGGTGCGATGTATCAGCGCGGCAATATAGTTGCATATGTGATTGTAAGATGATTTTGTGAATCAAAGAATGTTTACCGCAATCAAGAACGGTGTCGCTTGGTAGCTAGCCTCTTGAGTACAGGTCGGTCCACAGGGAGATAGATTCCTTATCTTTGTGTTCTAACGAGTTAATCCAAAAAAAAATGGTGTTTTTATTTTAAGATCTAAGAGTTCATTTTTATGATTTTAATTTAACAACTACGACAGATAAATAAAATTAACAACTACGGCTGATAAATAAAATTACAACTACGGCAGATAAATAAAATTTATAAGTAGGGCAGAAAAGAAATTTATAACTAGGGTAGAAAAGAAATTAACTAGGGCAAGATAAAAAAACTTACTTCTTTATTGATGCACTCTTTGACGATTACATTGAATTGAAAATCTAAGATCTGGAATTTAAAAGAGGCATCTCTAAAGAGGCACCCAAAAGGAGGCACGCTCCAAAAAGAGTTTTAGGGTTTCTATTTATAGATTATAGAAACCCTAGGGTTACATCTGATCCCTATCTGCATTTACAAAATTACCCTAAGAAGCCTAGTTAATGCACCGCCACCACCGTCAAAATATGCACCGACACGTGCTTATCATGGCCGCGGAACCGTGGCCAAAAGACATGTTTGGCCGTGGATCCGCGGCCATATTGTGGGTTCTTGGTCTCTGTTTCTCTGGTAATTTTCATGTTGCTTTTTACTTGATTTTTCTTCACTTGGTTCTTCAGAATGTCTTCTAGTTTCTTCCAGATTTCCACAGTGCATAATGTCGTGGACTTTTACCGTTTACTTCGTGTCGAAGTCTTGAACCTTTCGCTGCCTTTGTACTTTGTGAATTTGTTCATTGATCTTCATTTGTCCCTCAAACTGTAGGCATGATCAAGATTCTTCTATTTGTTGGTCGTAGTCTCACTTTTGTATCGTCTTTTCATCATTTTCACTGTTTTGTTCCGAGAACCTGTAACCTGCAACTATGTAGCAGACATGGATCAAAAGCACCCATTTATTTGTAAAATGAATAAGAATGGGGAATATAATAATGCAAAATTATGATATGAACAAATACCCCCAAACTTATCTTTTGCTCGTCCTCGAGCAAAACTAGTTTTATTCTCGAAAAAGACCTAACCTCACTTTCGCAGGGAAACACGATTGCACTGAGCTCGTGCAACAAGCCGTTAAACCTCTAGGTGTCCCTAGTAGGAGGAGTGTTGTCTCCTGAGGGTTTTCAGCGGATACTACCCACAAAATCCTGTCAATTTGGCTTATTGACTTTTATTCTTCAATTCGGTTTTCTAGCGAGAAATTCTATTATCTTCAACTCAGAAATTATCAACCCATATTTTTCACGCTTCCTTATCATTTAACTTAAGATAGTATATATTCTGTAAATTTATTTAGCTTTTAGTATCTTTTGAATTTTTCTTCTAAGGTTCCATCTCAACTTAGGAATTTTTTTCATCTCTACTAAAGACATAAGTCCTATTTTTCATTCCTATCTCTCATCCAAACCCCAATCATATACCCCTACGTGTGTGTATGTATCACCCCTACACTTGGAAATTCAATTCAAGCTATTATACTCTTGTCCATCGTCCAAAGTACTTTTAATTGGTGAATTTTTAGATGAAATTGCTCACACATCCTTCATGCGACCATTAATACTTCTTGAGGTACTAATGACCGATTACAAAATGTGTTTGCGCATTAAGGCGTAATTCCTCGTCTTGTAATACCTAAGGCTTTAGCAGTGAATCCCAAACCAGTTGGTCTAAGGCACTAGGTGATAAAGCACCCTCGCTATATTTTTTATTTTATGCAGCCTTAAGTAATTACAAAAACCAGTGTTCATTTTTTTATATCTTTTTATTCACACTTATAATTTTATTTTCCTTTATACTAAGAATTTTAGACAAGAGCATTTTAAGGTATCCTCTACTATTCTAAGTTTCAAGGTTCGTGTTTGTGCAAGTTGCAGAGTATATATTTTCAGAATTTAGACGTAAGCTTAGGGATTATTTTTCAGACTTACACTTTAATAAAAATATCAATACTCTTCCCTTATTTTAACTTAGCCCAAGAAGTGAATCAAAATTTGCCTATTTCTAAGTAAACTACAAAGACATAAATTTTCTACGGTTAAACTTTAAGAAAGGTTATTTTTGGGGT
This sequence comes from Agapanthus africanus, assembly GCA_030015575.1. Classification (NCBI taxonomy): domain Eukaryota; kingdom Viridiplantae; phylum Streptophyta; class Magnoliopsida; order Asparagales; family Amaryllidaceae; genus Agapanthus; species Agapanthus africanus. Next base: position 88,867,819 of record CM057337.1, read on the forward strand.
TTTTAATTTACTAAGTTTAGGATCTAGTTTTTCTTAACTAGTTAACCGCCTTGTTAAACTTAAGTCAATTATGGCCAAAATTGAATTTTTCAATTTTTATAATTTTTCAAAATTTTTCAATTTTTATGGGTTTTAAAATAAGTATGCAAATGCAAAAATATACATATGAATGCGAAGGAAGAAAGCTTACAGAGCGCACCCCCAAACTTAAACTTGACAGTGTCCTCACTGTCAGGCTACACCAAGAGGGTAAAAAATGTCGGCACTCCCCTGTTTATTTTTTTTATATTTTTTTTATTGTTAAAAGAAAAACAAAATATATATACAAAAAGGTCCCCCCCAAACTTAAGTGAGACAGTGTTTCCACTGTTTAAACGTTAAAGTTCAGAGTTAGGGAGGAGAAAAACACATTATCAAACTATATAAGGCCTTACACAGGCCAAAGGTTAGCACTAACCATTCAAAAATTTTATCGTTATAATGGTGTGGTTGGTGGAAGAATGGAGTGTAGAGAAAAGAAATGAGAAACACACGAGACCATGTGGGGATAGAAGCAGTATACGGACTTGGTGGAGGAGAAGAATGTCTGAAGGGAAAAAGAAATGGTGATGGTTCGACTTCTTCAGGTGGAGGTTGATTAATCACAAAATCCGTGTCATTTAGGAATGCAAGTTCGTCAGCAAAAAGTTGTTCAAAACTCTCATCGATGTAATTGAACACTTTGCTGTCAATAAGTTTTGTGCCAGAATTTATCAGACTTGATTTATCAAAAATTATGGAGGTAGGAGACTCGAAAAACTCATCTACCTCATTTTTAAAAGTATCCAAATCAAGTTGGCTTTCTGGAATGATCAAACATGAATTATCGGATTGTGATTCATCAACACTCGGTATCATTAAAGGAAGATTAGAAGAAGAACCAGAGAAAGTGGGAGAAAGAAGTTTAATACGAACTTGAGGGTGGAGATAGAGTGTATAAATTAGCACATTTTGTAATGACCGATGTGTAAAAAGCGATTGTGCTAATCTATCGACCCACTGAGAAATGAGGTCAAATCCTTCAAGATTCGTGAGCAAACATGGGTACGTCGAACTTGGTAAACCAGACATTGGAAATGAAAGCGATACGGTCTCTTGCGCGGTCGGAACGATGGAAAGGACAAAGGGGAGTGATTTAGGAAGGGTCAAAGTTAAAGGTTCAGGAGGGTGTACACAGTCAGTGGAAGGAACAAGATGAATTGGAAAATCCGACTCATCAAACAAAACTGATTTATCCTCAATAATTTCCTCAATATTCTCCTCAAAATTTAGCTTATCCATGCCATTCTCATTAAAATCAAGACGCATATGAAGTTCGAGAAAAACATTTAATGATTCGGGATGATGAATTGGAGAGACAATTTCAATCAAATCTGCGGGTTCATCATCCAAAATATTCCCGGCGTCAATATCCTCGATCAAGTGAAAATTAATTTTTTTAGACACCTCATCAAAAGCATGGATATTTATCAATTCAGGTTTTAGAGTGGAGGTGTAGAGGTCAAAAGGGTTGGTAACGGTTTCACTCGAAAGGGGCTCTTCACAATCAGGTAAATCGAACACTACAAAGTCGCACAACTCATTACACGTTTTATGTTTAACTGGTGAATCATTTGGGACACTTGTTTGAAAACCGGAGTTGTGGGATTCAATTGGGGATGGGTAGGTTTGATTTGGAAGTGTGTACAACTTACTCTCACCACTCAAATTCTCACTCTGTCCAACCGCTTCATCGTATATTGGAAAATTTGGAGCTAGTTGGAAACTAGCTACCGGTTCACTAGGTTGTCTTGATGAATTAAGGGCGGCAATGGACGCATTCAAATTCCTCATTTGTTGGTTTGTCGCTACAATATAAGCTTCCAACGACTATTCCAGACTAGACATGGGTTGTGAAGGGGTTTCAGTAAAAGATTCAAAATTGTTTGGATTCTGGAAACTCCCAAATGGCTGTGTAGAAGCAATGTCTAGGGAAGGTGCGAAAGTCGGGTAGGACTGGTAGGAATTGAATGGTTGGACAGGAGTAGGATCAATATTTGGATAAAAAGGTGAATGGACTTGTTGATCCCAAGAACTAGAAGTGTTGAAAGGAGTGAAAGATCGGTTACGAGATTGTTCAATATGTTCAGCAATAGACATGGGTTTCGGAGTTACAACAGGACTCGAAAAAGAAGTATCAACGTAAGAAGGTGGTGAAGGTTGAAACGGTTGATACACAATGGATTGCGGAGTCCAACTGTTTCTCCTAGACGCTTCTATTCGATCTTTCAAAGAAATTTTGGGCATGGAGGGGTCGTCCGTAATTCGACCAAAACAATTCGTGTAGGAAGCAAAGTTTGGTTCAGGGTACCAAAGTTCGGCAAGAGTTTTGTGAGGTGGTGTACCCATGATGAGAGAAAGGAGAAGAAAAAGAATGTGATGATTTTTTTATTTTTAATTTTTTTAATTTTTTTTAATTTATTTAAAAAAATTGTTTTTGGAGTTTTTGAAATTTTTGAAAGTTTTTTTTTAGAAATAGTTTTGCAAAAATTTGTATGGCACTACGGCACAATCACAATTTATATATGCACAATCAAGCCTACAGCTAGGGTCTTCTAAATCAACTAGACTGCTCCTAACTGTTCCAAAGGGTAAGTTGTGAGATCCTCAAATCGCCCCTTCACCGCCAATTGTGGGAAGGTAAGCACAAGTAAAGAAAGGAGGGATCCGCTCACGAATCACCGTGAGACGGGCTTTTTAAAATTACCTTTCTTACTTGTCTAGCCTAGACACCACAAAGTCAGGTTTAGATAAACGACCGATACCTACAACCTTTCCTTTGTCCTAATGAGCACGACAGTCCTTAGTTGTCTGAGTCTAATATTTTTTAATTTACCTCGAGGGTTGATGCAAAATGCTTTTTGTGATTTTTGGGGTCCTAGGAAGGGTAATGAAATCCCCACCCAATCTGAATTGGTGTTATTGCCTTTTAAAAGTCCGTTTTAAATATGCAAAGTAATTAACACACCAAAAATCTAAAACACTTTCAATTTTTTTTTATTTTGCAGCGCAAAGAATTCTGCACAAAAACAATTTATTGGAGAGGGAGAAAGATTTTGCGCAAAGAATCCTGCAGGAAAATTTTCTGTTGAGATCAGGAGGTTACAGAGGAGATAAAAAATACCCATAGAGGGATATGAGGTGATGATGTCAGCAGGCCGCGGCGGATCCACGGCCAAAGGCAATGATTTGTGGCGGTTCCACGGTTATGTGGGCGGTTCAGATCCTAAAATTTCTGTTATATTCTGTTCTGATTTTTCTCTGTCTGTTCAGATCTTCTGTTTTTGGATTTATTTACCGAGCTTGCTCCAGATCTGAATTTGTCCTTCTTCCTTTCCTGCACAATTCACACAATACCTCTCAAAAAGAACAAAATGATTTTTATTTTTACTGAAATTTTTTTTGTTTGTTTTTAAAATTTTTCAATTTTTATAATTTTTTAAATTTTTTTTATAATTTTTTTATTAATCCGAAATTACACAAAGAAAGAGACTATCGTCTCCCCGGCAATGGCGCCATTTGATTGTAAGATGATTTTGTGAATCAAAGAATGTTTACCGCAATCAAGAACGGTGTCGCTTGTTAGCTAGCCGGTTGAGTACGGGTCGGTCCACAGGGAGATGGATTCCTTATCTTTGTGTTCTAACGAGTTAATCCAAAAAAAATGGTGTTTTTATTTTAAGATCTAAGAGTTCATTTTTATGATTTTAATTTAACAACTACGGCAGATAAATAAAATTAACAACTACGGCAGATAAATAAAATTTATAAGTAGGGCAGAAAAGAAATTTATAATCATGGAAGAAAAGAAATTAACTAGGGCAAGATAAAAAAACGTACTTCTTTATTGAAACACTCTTTGACGATTACATTGAATTGAAAATCTAAGTTTTGGAATTTAAAAGAGGCATCTCTAAAGAGGCACCCAAAAGGAGGCACGCTCCAAAAAGTGCTTTAGGGTTTCTATTTATAGATTTTAGAAACCCTAGGGTTACATCTGATCCCTATCTGCATTTACAAAATTACCCTAAGAAGTCTAGTCAACGCACCGCCACCACCGTCAAAATATGCACCGACACGTGCTTATTATGGCCGCGGAACCGCGGCCAAAAGCCATGTTTGGCCGCGGATCCACGGCCATATTGTGGGTTCTTGGTCTCTGTTTCTCTGGTAATTTTCATGTTGCTTTTTACTTGATTTTTCTTCACTTGGTTCTTCAGAATGTTTTCTAGTTTCTTCCAGATTTCCACAGTGCATAATGTCGAGGACTTTTACCGTTTGTTTCGTCTCGAAGTCTTGAACCTTGCGCTGCCTTTGTACTTTGTGAATTTGTTCATTGATCTTCATTTGTCTCTCAAACTGTAGGCATGATTAAGATTCTTCTATTTGTTGGTCGTAGTCTTACTTTTGTATCGTCTTTTCATCATTTTCACTGTTTTGTTCCGAGAACCTGTAACCTGCAACTATGTAGCAGACATGGATCAAAAACACCCGTTTATTTGTAAAATGAATAAGAATGGGGAATATAATAATGCAAAATTATGATATGAACAATATGCGTCAAGACAACTAACGACTTGTAGACGCAACTATCATGTTTAGATCTAGAATTGGCGATGGTAATATTCATCTTGAAGATATAGAAACACTACTCTAAGGAGAACGTGAGGACACGGAGGGTTGAAACTCCTGAAGCGGATAATAGAGGTCATGTTTTATATGGGAGAATTGCCGATCGGTTAAGACGATCCTGAAGATGGAGAATTTGTAAGATTTAGATAATGGTAGAAAAAGTGGAGATGGTAATGCGATGAAGAGAGCGCGGAAGGATCAGCCCATGACTCATCGGCCGTTTAACATCTTGGAAGGAGACTGTGGGTTTGTGTATAGTCTAGTTCTGCTATTTTCTTTGGAGGGCGTGCATAATACTATTATACCTCACAGTTAAGAGGGTATGCTGGCAACCCTAGTCATATTTTTGATCGTTCCGAGATCACGGAAAAGTTGGCGTAACCTATGAGCGGCAACCGGTCGGGATACTAGAAGAATGAAATCTTGAGGGACAAGACAATCCAGCCGGCTAGAGTTAAGTGGAGAAAGAATAACTAGGCAGACATACGCGGAAGTGAGAAAACGGGACGAGAGAGCGAGACCCAAAATATTTAATCGCGATAATCCCTTCTTAGTGAATTCTTTTTTCTTGACCTACCTTCTGAAATTTCGAGGACGAAATTATTTTAAGGAGGGTAGATTGTAACGACCGTGTTTTCTAATACCTAATAAAATATATTTTATTTAAATTTCTACTATCAAACAATTATTTACGTGTTTCGTTGATAAAAGAATAATTTTTAAGGTAATAATTTTTCAAAGCATTGAAAATGATTAAACGAATTTTCTAAAATCTATTTATTATTTTTATAGGCTTAAAATATTTTATAATGCCTTAAAATAATCTACCTATTTTTATTATCAATTAAAATAATTAATTCGTAATTAAAAATATTTTAAAGGATAAACTAGATTTTAAATAATTATTATAACAAAGCTAAAACCGTAAATATGAGATATATTATTTATTTTTGGCCTAAAATTATTTTTATACTTAAGATAACAATAAAACCTATTTTCTAAAATTTTCCCATAATTTTTCCGTAATTTTAACTATTTTTAACAAAATTTTTAACCCAAATCAATAATTTTAAATAATCTGCCGAGTTTTTATTTTAATTAATTTTTTTTTAAAACCCCTTTAACCTGGACCGTTGGATGCTCGATCCAATAGCCCAGAACGCGTGGCAGCGCCCACGTGGTGGGGACCACGCGAAACCGCGTGATCCCCAGCCACGCGGGCACATGGCACCTGGCGGCGGCGTGACAGTGCGCCCTGGGCCATTGGATGCAGATCCAACGGCCAGGATCCTTTGGCGGCGGGCGCAATCATCAACTGATGATTCGCAATCATTGGGCCGGCACGGATTTTCGTGGGTTTTAACGATTTTTTTGGATTTTTTTGTTGCCACTAAAACCCTATAAATAGGCACTTCAAACTTAGAATTCTCACACCTCAGAACTCCAAAAATTCTAAAAAAAATACCAGTGCCTTCGTATCGCTGATGCCGATGCTACGGCTCCACCCAATTGCTGAGGAAAAATCGGGACGCGGAGCTTTTGAGGAGTTTTGCACAAGCCTACGTCTTCAACCGTCTACGTCTAACTCTAATCAAAGGTAGGATCCACCTCTCTCCCCTCATTCTATCGCCTTGTTCTTTTCTCAATACCCTAGTTCCAACTTCTAATCATCAACCCCCTATTTAAAATGATGTTATAATATTCGTGCATGCCTATTCCTTGTACCCTTAATGATGATAATCTTAACCCCTAATTAAAATGAGTTCTTTAATCACTCGTATATACCAAAAATACCGTACCCTCATGCTACATGGAATATGACAGGCCTAATGTTTATAACACACGAATATTAATTCACCCCTTTCATACCTACTCTCGCCCATATTATTGTTGTGATCTCGAAATAGGTTTTCTTCTATAAAAAGGACCCTCGTTTTGTTAAAAAGGTTATAATTATTTGATAAGATAATTGGAAGGTAATTTTAGATACGATATAGATATATTTTTACGTACACCTCTTTTCATCAACTACTATAATGTTGTTAAATCCCTTCAACCTTTTTAAAGAGGAAAATACTAAATTTAAATAACGGCTTATGGTTTTTCCAAAACGAACGTATTTTCTAAAACGTTACCCCAAACCTAAAACACTATAATTTCATAAAATTATTAATTTTATTTAAATACCTCGACCTTTATTGAAGGGCCATTTTCAACAAGGACTATAATCCGTATAACGATATCTTTTCAAAAGGAATATCTAGTACCTTATTAAAAGGTAATTTTCAAATAAACACTAATCCAGATTTTTGGCAAGTGTTTTGGATTTTTGTGTGTTTACTGCTTTGCATTTTAAAAAAAAACGGACTTTTAAGGGGCTATAACACCAATCCAGATTGGGAGGGGATTTCATTACCCTTCCTAGGACCTCAAAAATCACAAAAAGCATTTTGCATCAACCTTCGTGTTAATTAAAAAAATATTAGACTCAGCCAATAAGGACTGTCGTTCTCATTAGGACAAAGGAAAGGTTGTAGGTATCGGTCGTTTATCTAAACCAGACCTTGTAGTGCCTAGGCTAGACAAGTGGGAAAGGTAATTTTAAAAGGCCCGTCTCACGGTGATTCATGAGCGGATCCCTCCTTTCTTTACTTGTGCTTACCTGGCCACAATTGGCGGTGAAGAGGCGATTTGAGGATCTCACAACTTGCCCTTTGGAATAGTTAGGAGCAGTCTAGTTGACTTAGGAGACCTTAGCTCTAGGCTTGATTATGCATATTGTGATTGCTTGAAAGTGTGTTGTAACATTTCAAAAAAATAAAATATTATTTTTGGGAATTTTTATAATTTAATATTATTTTAATGAATATTTTAATATTTCGGTATAATTAAATACCGATAAAATGGGGAAAAATTTGGAAAATTATAGAAATTACTAGAAAGAGGGTGTTTTTATGCGAATTATGCCATTTTAAAGTTTTTATGATTAATTATATGCTAATTTAGTGCTTATCGCGATTAGAAATCGCTAATCGGATTTTTAGCATATTTGTGCAAAACATGCACCATATCATTTTTACACTTGTTATTTATTTTCATGGTTTTCCTTCATGTTTATACCATGGTTGTGAATTATTAGAGAGAATGAGAAAAAGAAAAGAAAAGAAAAAGGGAAAAGAGTTTTATATTGAGGTATGGGTGAGAGAGAGAAAGGTAGAGTTTACCTTTGACCAAAGCCTTAGCCATTCCCCTTCACTCTTCACTCATTCCTCTCCCTCTCCTTCTTCAGCTGCTGCTGCCCCCTCTTCATCCTCCATCTTCAAGCATCACAAACACACCCAAAACAACTCAAAAACCAAATCCCATTTCACAAAAAGTGTGCACAAGCTCATGGAGAACGCTTTAGACCAAGAAAAATACGATTTTGGCGCTGTAGGAGGTTCTCGGGAGCTGGATGAGGTAACCCCTTTCACAATTAGTGTAGTGTTTCATGTGCTTTAGCCTCATTACAAGTTTAACATCGTTTTGGAGAAATTTTGTGGACTTTGGAAAAGCCTAGAAAGGGTTGAGGTTATTTTGAGTTGGATTAGTGCTAATAAGCCTTATTAGTGACCTATAAACCCCCATGATGGTAGAAAACCCAGACTAACCAAACCTGAAACCCAAAAATACGGATTTACAGAACTTTGCAATTTCGGTTTGTGAACGTTAAGTGTGCAGGCAAATCTGGAATGAGCTGGGATTTTTACTGGAAAAATAAAAAACTTCAGGAGCTTAGAATTGACCCTAAGAAGACACCCTGAGAGCACGAACCCCAGAGGAGTCCCCAGGGCCGGCGAGACCGGATTTCCATGAGAGAGGGCCCGGCCATTAGGTGAGGGTGTGGGCCCAGGTTCCTTCTGTAAGTCACATATACCCTATATATCACCCTAGTGTTGTTTGCTCACTTGGTTATCACCCTAATCCAAATCTGCGACCAATTTCCTACAATGTTGTATTACGACTTTGCCACGACTTAAACTTTATATACCAAATCTTGGTTTATGTGTTGGATTGGTAGCCCAAAGGAAATTTGGAGTGACCCTAGATGCTTACTGGAAAAACTAGCAGGACCAATACCCCATATTGACTACCCTACAAACATGACACCCTAATTCCCTACCAGGGCCGGCGTCGCCGGAATTCTAGGGTGGGAGGCCGGCCACCTTGTGGAGTCAGGAGTCCTGGTTGTTTCCATAGCTCATTTACACTTTATACATCAGTCCAGTATTGTTTTGGAACATTGTTTTCACCTTATACAAAATCTTTACATGTTTTGCTATTTCGATTCGAGTTGTGGTTTTGCGTATTTAAATTCTGGATTTTTGTATTTGTGCTTTATCTTGATCATGTGACATTTGTACGTCTATATCGAGTGATATCAGGTTGTTTTGCGAGAGCAAACCATAGGTTCTAACCTATAGGCTTTTATGCGCATCGTTTTGGTTTTCGTGTGTCGTTTTGTTTTCCATGTGATTTTAATACGCTTTGCGATCCGTTATGATGTGTAGGTACCCCCACGACGATTCGAGAGGATGAAGAGGATGATGGCAACATCAACATCGGCAAGCAAGATCCAGGTGAATAGATTATATCTACGGGGGAAGTCGGGTGGATGGCGTATAGCACCCCCGCGGTCCGATACTTAGTATAGTATATATATACTATTTATGATAGCTTATTGTGTGTCGTGGATATAGAGATGAGATTAGGTATACTATGATTAGATTAGGGCGTAGAAGTAAACTAGTATAGTTCCTAGTTGCGAACCCTAGAATAGGTTTACACCCACACGCACACACATACATTTTTGTTATACATATACCTAGATGACGAGGATAGTGGAGGATATTTGGAGATGAGTCGATGAGATTGGGCATAGTACCATGAGATCGGTGATATATTGTGATTCGTATTTGGGATACGACATGTGATTTTAGCGGGCCTTTGGACGTGTGTTCCACACACGCATTTATATTTATGTAGATGGTATCGATTTGTACTAGACTTAGATCAATATCACAGATCATGATATATGATGATAAGGATACCAGATAATTGATGAGATGAATGTGATATTGACCCGTACCGAGCTTTTGGGATGCCGTACGATGATTTACCGTACGAGCTTTATATTGATGATAGATCTGCACTCATGACTCGAGGATGTCATATGATATTGTATCGTACGCGGTACCTTGAGGCGGGATCACCGACTATTATACTTTTATATATACATCGACTCAGATTTAGGTGGTTTCCATACCCCTCCTGATTGACTTGTTAGTTAGAGCTGTAGTTTTGCTAGTAGATGTTAGGCTAGGTTGATGTCATAACTATTTCAAAAACTAACGAATCGGGAGTATTTTAAAGACAGGCAAAGGGATTCTATGGATATTTTCAAAGACGCAACTTTTCTTAAAAACATCGTAGCCCTTATTTTCCTAAAACCCCGATTCGTCTTCTTTCAAATGACAAAACATTATGACATAGATACATTGATGTAGATACTGCACTGTTGTGTTATTATTCATTGCTGCATATTCTTACTGTTTGCATCGCATTGCATGTTAAATATGATTATTTTTATATCAAATCCATGCTGTTAGGACACCAGCACCATTATCGATGATGCATATATTCCACGTACACCTACTTGCCGGCTCACACACTTCATCATCAATAATTGCCTACACTGTAGTACTGTTGCATTCAGGATATGATCTCTTGCATGGAATACTTCTGTACATACCCATTGTACACCCATATTCACATACATAAGTATTTGCACATACATAGATGATTCTGACTTGATTTAAGATTTGGGAACCGCAAGATACTCTTTAAAACTGATTCATTTTAAAAGAGCGGTTTTCCCTCAATATGTGCATATTACTATTCCATATTGCATGATATACTGATATGCTTACATTTCTTTTACATGTCGCATACATCATGCTTTTGATTATACGCATTGAGATATGTTGTTTCCATGATATTTCTGGATTTGGGAACCGAGGATATTTCAAAGAGATTATATAATTGTTTTAAAAACCCGGTTACCCTTGATATGATATTTCAGTGCGTCTACCATGTGTTTTCTCGGTGCTGAGAGCGACATGTGAAACCCGATTCGAGAAGGCGGTGGAGCTGATTGCGGGTACATGGTGGGCCCGGTATGGTATCTCGGGACAAGAAAGGGATGCTGTGTATACAGACGGTGAGCCTGGCAGAGGGACTACTACCTATCGGTGATTGTATTTGAGCCCGGCGGATATCCGGAGGATACCGACCGGAGTTGAGAGATGATATGGGCCGATCAGGACTGTCCGGGCCCGATATATAAGAATTTTCGTGCCGATGCTAGGCACAGGTTTCATGATGTTTTCGAGTGTCGATACTTGACACTCAGGTTCCATGATTTTGATATGTCGCGAGCGACACATGTTGATTTACATCCTCATATTTCCATTCATATTATTTATGATATTTACATGCATGATGCTTATTGTTATTGGGTGACACGTGGACGGGATCCACATACTTATAGACTTCCTGATATAGTTGACATTGATTACATTGATCATACCTCATATTTATGACATGTTACTACCTGAGGCACTGGCATGAGCACTTGGCACTACACTCATGTATAGATGTTACATTGCCATTTTATCATCCTTCAGACTTATTCAATTAAGGTTTATATATATATTTGATCGTATTGACCTAGGATTATGTCATGTATACGATTTCTACTCTGCAATGTTTTCTATTCACGAGTTGGCAACTCATCCCCGTTGTGCCACAGTTCTTGCAGGTTTTGCCGTACAGGTTTGATTGCGGCTTTTCTGCCACACTGCTCCCTTTCTGGGTGATTTTCTTTTGTAGGTGGATTACTTTGCATCAGAACCACCATTGTATATGTATTATTCAGTTGTATCTAGAGATTCCAACAACCAAACTTGTATATTGTTTCAGACTTAGAAACCAGTTATGTATTATTTCGACCTTAGAGTCGCGCGTTGTAGTATTATGGTTTTTTTTATGTTGATTTTGAGTTCTTTTTGAGTTTTGATCCTCTCCCTTCGGCGTTGTATATTATATTGCTTGTGTGGTTGTGACTGTCGATTGACGAAGAGCTAGCTCCCGCTTGGGGATGCCCTTTTCATTATTGTGTATATATATTTTTATTGTTGTATCCCGTTTGGGGCCAGTATTTACAAAGGAAACTCTGCCGAAATTTTTAGAAAAGATATAGATTTTAAAATGCATATTCGGCTTACTTATTTAAAAACCTTGTTTTTAAAACATATTTTTCTTACTTCTTAAAAACTAGTTTTCTTATTTACTCCTTAAAATGGTTTTAGATTTCTGGGCTTTTGGCTTACTTGAATTAGATGGGGTCCTATAGACTTCATATGATTCAAATGCCAGTCACGGGCTATTTCGAGCCGTGACATGTGTCTAAGATCCTTTTAAAAATCTTTTGCAAAAGATTTTCAAATAAACACCCCAACGTTTTATCGAAAGGATATTTTTCCGTAAAACATTATGTTTTTCCAAAATGATAAATATTCCAAACCTCATGGTTTTTCTTAGAAGTAATAAAAGATAATCAAACACTACAACAACAACAACTGAGCCTTTTATCCCAAGCATATGGGGTAGGCTACATGAACCAACATGAGAATCACGCCGGGTCCAGCACATGAATCCTCTGTCTCTACTCACTTCTATCGAACAATATACTTTCATTGAGTCCTTTGGCAACCATATCGTTTCGTATCACCTCCATCCATGTTTTCTTCGGTCTCCCTTTTGCCCTTTTGCCATTGCCCATGTCGAGAGTATCTATTCGTCGAACCGGTGCTTCCATAGGTCTGCGTCGCACATGACCAAACCATCTTAGCCGGTTTTCCCGCATCTTCTCCTCCACAGGTGCTACACCAACTTTTGCACGAATATCCTCATTTCGCACCTTATCTTTTCTAGTGTTACCGCACATCCAACGAAGCATGCGCATCTCCGCTACGTGCATCTTCTGTGTATGATGCTTCTTAGGAGCCCAGCATTCTGTACCATATAATAAGGCAGGACGAATAGCGCTCCGATAAAACTTCCTTTTCAATTTTAATGGAAAGTTACGATCACACAAAATCCCTGTTGCACTCCTCCATTTCAACCAACCAGCTTGGATCCTTTGATTAACATCACTATCGATCTCCCCATTCTTTTGGATGATGGAACCTAGATATCTAAACTGGTCGCTCGGTGATATCTCTTGCCCTTCCAATGTTATACCAATATGGTTTTGACTTCTGTGGCTACTAAATTTGCAGTGCATATATGCTGTCTTGGACCTGCTCAATCTGAATCCCCGAGATTCCAATGTTTGCCTCCATAATTCCAATTTGGCATTAACCCCTGCTTTCGTCTCATTTACTAGAACAATATCATCAGCGAATAGCATACACCAAGGTACCTCATCTTGGATAGTTCTAGTAAGCTCATCCATCACGATGGTAAACAGGAATGGACTTAATGCAGATCCTTGATGTAAACCAATAGTAATCGGAAAATCACTCATTAAGCCGCCGCAAGTTCTGACATTTGCCACTACTCCGTCGTACATATCCTTGATTATGTCAATATACTTGACGGGGACCCCCTTCATCATTATTGTCCCCCATAATACCTCTCTAGGTACCTTGTCGTACGCTTTTTCTAAATCAATAAATATCATATGCAAATCTCTTCTTCTCTCTCGAAAGCGCTCGACAAGTTGACAAAGCAAATGAATCGCCTCTGTCATCGATCGTCCAGGCATGAACCCAAATTGGTTCTCTGTTATCTTAATATCCTTTCTCAGCCTGTGTTCAATCACTCTCTCCCAAAGTTTCATGGTGTGACACATCAGTTTTATTCCACGGTAGTTTGAGCAACTTTGAATGTCACCCTTGTTCTTATAGATAGGTACAAGGATACTTTTCCTCCATTCATTTGGCATCTTTTTTGTCTGCCAAATCTTATTAAACAGATCTGTCAGCCATTTAACGCCTATTTCTCCTAAGCATCTCCAAATCTCGATAGGAATCCCGTCAGGACCAACCGCTTTTCTTAAACCCATTCTGTTCAAAGCTTCTTTAACCTCAGGAAGTCTTATTTTACGCATGAAATCACGGTTTATATCTTGAGATTGAATGACAAGTCCATCCAAATTCTTAGTAAAGCTCTCATTGAGCAATTTGTCAAAATAATCTCTCCATCTTTCCTTGATATCCTCATCTCGAACTAAAACCTTCTGATTTTCATTTTTGACACACTTCACCGCACATAAGTCTCTAGTCTTCCTTTCCCGCATTCGAGCAATCCGGTATATATCATTTGCAGCCTCTTTAGTATCTAATTTCTCGTACACCTCCTTGTAGACCTTAGATTTAGCTTCCCGAACAGCTTTCTTAACTTCCTTTTTAGCCATTTTGTACTTCTCAAATCTCTCCACATCTCTACTTTTCTTCAAATCTTTATAAGAATCCCTTTTAATTTTAATAGCAGCCTTTACATCTTCATTCCACCATGATATGTCCTTAGATGGCGGAGCACCACCTCTCGACTCACCAAGTAGATCTCTAGCTACCTTCTTGATACAACTAGCCATTTTGTTCCATGTTTTGTCTGGATCATCTTCCGACTGCCAATCCGCTTCTTGTACTACACGATCTATAAAAGCCTTTTGGTTATCTTCTTTCAATCGCCACCATTTAATTTTAGGCTCTACCTTACGTCTAATCTTTCTAGGTTCTCTTCTAAATCGAAAATCTAGAACTAAAAGTCTATGTTGAGTGGTTACACTCTCACCTGACACTACCTTACAGTCGATACAACAACCTCTATCTATTCTTCTCGTCAGAAAAAAGTCTATTTGACTAGCACTTGATCCGCTCCTAAAAGTGATAAGGTGGGACTCTCTTTTCCTAAACCAGGTGTTTGCTAAGATCAAGTCATAAGATAAAGCAAAATCTAGAATCGAGTCACCTACTTCATTCCTTTGTCCGAAACCAAAACCTCCATGGATAGTATCAAACCCACTACGACTAGTACCTACATGTCCATTAAGATCACCACCAATAAATAACTTCTCTCCACTAGGTATACTTTGCACCACCTCGTCTAAATCCTTCCAGAATAGACGCTTACTAGCATCATCAAGACCTATCTGTGGTGCATAAGCACTAATAATATTAAGGATCTCTCCACCTAGAATAAGCCTAACCAGTAAAATTCTATCACCTTTTCTCCTAATCTCAACTACATCCTCAAGCAACCGTCTATCTATGATTATGCCTACCCCATTACAATTTTTATCTTTACCCGTATACCAAAGCTTATAACCCCAAGGCTCTATGACTCTACTCTTTTCACCTACCCACTTAGTTTCTTGCAAACACATAATACCAACTCTCCTCCTAATCATCACCTCCACTAATTCTATTAGTCTACCCGTAAGGGAACCTATGTTCCAGGAAGCTAGACGGATCCTATGAAACCCTTGCTTATTTGTCACTACACCCGGGGTCCGATGTAGCACGCCGTCTCTGAACGACGACCCTTGCTTATTTGTCACTACACCCGGGGTCTGATGTAGCGCGCCGTCTGTAGACGACGACCCTTGTTTATTTGTCACTACACCCGGGGTCCGATGTAGCGCGCCGTCTTTGGACGACGACCCTTGCTTATTTGTCACTACACCCGGGGTCCGATGTAGCGCGCCGCATCTGGACTACGACCTAGAAGCCCTTGCATATTTAACACTACACCCGGGATCCGATGTAGCGCGTCCCTGAGTAGGGGACGTCCCAACAATATTCTTATTATGGTTCATGTCATAGAATGTGACAAAGTTTTACGTTGGCTGTCACAAGCCTACCACAACCCTCACCCTTTCTCATCCGGACTTGGGACCGGCAACGGTGGGTTTAAAAGATAATCAAACACTATTATTCTTTTTTACTTAGCATTCCCTAAGATGACACGAAGTACTTTACGAACCTTAGAAAATAAAACGAGTGGTTGTGGAAGGCCATATTAAACGAGATCAATACTTTTTAAAAATTTCAAGTTTATGACATACCTGACATATGATACGGTTAGGGTTAGAATGCGCGGATCTAGGTATGGAATACTTATTGAGAAGATCCCGATATTCCGGGTGACCAGTCTGATGTACGGATGACTATACATATATGAAGATCCCTGCATGCAGGGTGACCAATCCAAAGTGTGGACGACTACTAACCAGATATTCGGGCAAATACTAACCCTATTTGAGGGCGAATGATCCAAAATGTGGATGACGTACAATGTGGAAATTCCATGCCTAGAGGTATACACACTAACTATAATTCGTCAAAACCTTTATACTGAACCAGGGAGATGGGTAGTTTGATTAGGCACGGAGATTTGGAACTCGGATTCCCAACTACTTGATCATGATCCCGCGAAGTGAAATGGTACATTTCACTTCCCCAGTTGTTGTTCCATAGCCACAACGGAATAATCGTGAGTATTTAGACCCTTGTTTAACAAACTAAAACGTTTACAATACCTATTGATACTCAACATTAACTCACATCATGTGCTATACCTACCTGTTATCTTATCTACCTTTCTTTATGAGACACGAGTTATTCAATATCTTGGATGTGGATATTTTACCAGTTTAGACTTGTTGTTTATTATGGAACTGAAGGGTGGTAATACCTGTGCACTTGAGTGGTATTCACGCTAGACAAAACTCCATCGTAGTCATGGGACACCTTTCGGGGATGTTCACGCTACCATATTGATTGCCATCCCAGGCAAGAGCACCAGCTCATACTGCTTCCAGCTAGTCATGGGATACCTCAAGGATACGAGTATGTTCACCATTCAATTCCATCTATACACACCTTGTTTAACCTGGTCTAACCGTTAGACTGAATATCCGTTTGACTTGACTTGAACTTTTACCAAACATATACCTCACACAAGCTACTCATATTCACATATACCTCTGTCAACATATCTAATTTGTATATAACCTCATACCTTTATACCCATGTACATCCTATTCATTATATTTATATACAACTGTTTGTTTCTATACATACTTCCTTATGAGGCAATCCTACCAGAGTATAACTCGCTGACGGACCTTCCTTTTCTTTCTCTATCTTTGGAATGGCCGTCAGATAAGAATGAGTATTATGGAGAGGATCAAGGTGTGAAGCCAACTTATGAAGATTATGCAGACTGGATGATGGAAGATTAGCTAGATTTAATTTTTGTTGTTGACCACATGTTTAGGGATTTTGTTTCTCCCCGATGTAATTAAACTACTTAGTTTATTTTACTCTTTCTTTTGGGATGTAATAAAGTTTGGTTAATGGAAATAAATGCCTTTCGCTTTTATTATTTTTGTTTTGGTACACATCCTGCATGTTAAATATTCATACGCTTAACGTAACTGTATTGAATAGACCACCTTCAATACAGTTAGGTTGCGGACCATACCACGTCATCCTTCTCTTTCTTTTGGGAAGCGGGGCGTGACAGGAATATATTTATTTACGCCCGTGGATTGTATACAAGGGTCGATATTGGATCACTTGTAGTGCATAAATTTGTGGGGTTATGATGGCTTAAGAATAGATTTAGATCCCTGTAACTTAAGGCTTTTGAATTCCATAAGCTGTGAGGGTCTTACAGAGGGTATATTCTCCTTACGAGTCAAGAGAATCTCGAAAGTGCATTTTCTCCTTAGGGATCGTATGGATTCCTAAGTGTGTTGCTCCATTATGAATTGTAAGAATGTCACGATCCGAATGTAGCACGTGACCGACACTTAAATCATATGACATCTAAAGACGTCGACACGGTCCAAGTAAGCCGAAACCCGGAAACTAAACCATTTTTGAAAATATTGAAGGTGAGGTTTAAAATAGTCATCAGATGGAATCAGTTTAAAATTAAAATTTAAGTCTAAATAAGGATGTTTGAAAAGCATCTATGACGTTTTAAAATTTGGCAGCACCTTCTTTATAAATTTTGAATAAAACACGATAAAGCACAAAATATAAAAAGCATCCCAACGGGAGCTAGCTTCCACGCCTAAACGGCGGAGCAACCATGCAAAAATATACGACGCCCAATGGCGAAGAAAAGAAAAGCGAAACAAAACCAAGTATAAAAAGTCGACTCCAACGAGTGCGACGCCCACAAACACATAACTCTAAGTCTTGCTTCTAAGTCCATAATATACAAGTTCTAAGTCGATGGAGTTTTACTAGATACAAGAAGATATGAATATACAAGTGTGAGTATGATACAACAGTAACCCACCTACTAAAGCAATCACCGAAAGGAATGTGTGCCACAAGCCGCTGATAATCCGAGCGGTAAAACCTGCAAGAAACTGTAACACAACGGAGGTGAGTTGCCAACTCAGTGAATAAAAGTACATCACAAGGTAGAAATCGAAATGCACAACGATACCTAGGTCATAATTATAGTACTATCATATCCTGTAATAATATAATATATGATATGCATATGTATCATAAATGCAAGTCTATCTATTACATGAACCCAAGATAGAATATATCATATGCAAATGACCTGTATCTAGGTATAAGCCTATAAGTAGCCGAAAATATATATGTAAAACCTCTTCTTTAAAATAGCCGCGGAATACATATGTCTCGACATAAAAGTAGACGTGATAGTATGAAGTATAATAGTATCTTATTTAAGATATGCGGCTTGCTTTTTTTAGTGAAGAGTGTTAAGAAGTTTACGGTTTAAAAGAACCCAGTGTTATACTAGACACGTCAAAATAATGAGGCTATAGCTCGAGTTTGAATTCATTTTTATATGCAATAACCCGTAAAAAGGTATGCAGCTCCTGTCCCCCGGATCAGTCCTGGTCGGCTACAATAACTTATAACATAAGTGTATACCTCAATGATAGCAACATATCAACATCTGGATGTCCAGCATCAACACCCGAAATCAGAAGTCTCTCGTGTCCATCACCGACACGCAAATCCTCAAATCTTTCGTATCCATCACTCACACACAAATGCAGATATCGTCGACACCATCTTAACAGATGATCGCCACCAATATCCCTGGCCCCGGTCAGTATCCCTTGGATATCCGCCGTGCTCAAATCTAGGCCCGATCAGTATCTCCTGGATATCTGTCGTGTTCATCTCTATCTCCGATATCGAGTGCCTCTCTAGGCTCTCCGCCTCAAATGCGGCTATCCTGCCCCTTGGTCTCGACCGGTTCTACCATGTATCTGAATGTATACTCCTCCACTCAGCTCGGATAAATAGCAAGTCCATAACCGTATATCTCCCCCACTAGGTTCGGAATAAAACAATCAGAAAACATCAAGCTCATGGTGGACGTCAACTCATCATATCCAAAAATATCAAGTAAAGAATAAAAATACTTGCATAGATCATTCTGATGATATATTATATATACACATATATAACGGCATCTCATACCACTGATATATATCATCAAGGTAAAACATCCTGAAAACTCATAAGAATCAAATATGAATATCCACGTTACTGATGTTCACAAAATTTCAGCAGGTAAGGAGGGTACTGTACGTAAATATAGACATACAGGCAACAAATGTATCAATTCAACCGTGTCATGGCAATACTAACGATGTGTGGTGTAGCATACGTTTCTGTGCTCGTGCAGCATGGTAATCATTAGTATTTGTACAAGTGTTCTAAAAGTGTATATGGCATACTCGTATCGACATCAACATACGCATCACGTAGTATAACAATCCTACAGTGATATGGCAATACCAATGAGGTGTAGTGTAACATATGCATATGTGCTTATACAACATAATACTCATTGGTAGTTGTGTAGTGTTCTATCAGAGTGTTCGTATTACGGAAACGTATACTATCGATAATTATATCACGAGCATGTAAGTAATTCTAAGCGTAACTATTACATGTAACTACTTTCCACGAACTATACCATTATCTTCGGAAATGGAACGAAACGTTGGTTTTGAAATAAGGAAGTTGCCTTAGGTTAAAAATAGATATTCGTTTTGGAAATTAGCATCGCATCCTTGTCATTTATCATTTAAATGAAGGGTTACCTAGCACGGCAACAAGGTTTCGAGAGGCATCGTCCATGCCAAATTCAAAAATTTGCCGTTCTAGCTAATCCTAACTAAGAATAGTTAACTAGAAATCGGACGGAATAACATATGTAAACACTTTACATCCTAAGTGAACAAGGAATACAACCTTTGTAGACCGGTCCTTCACTTCAATAGCTCCGTGTAGTAGTCCCTTCGCTGCGATCATGAACTCCGGACTCTAGAGGGGCTCCCATGAAGAAATGAACATGCTTGCTTCGAAATCTTCGAGGCCGAAGATGATCTACGTCGAGGAGACACTAACCCAAGCTATCTCTTCACTAATTACGGAATTAGTGAAGCAAAAACCCTATACTAAATGGCAAGTAGTAGAGGATGATGAAGTAGGAAGTGGTCTCACTTTAGATTTGATTTTCTCACTCATTTTCTCACATCTCCATTGAAGGTAGAAAGCTTTGAGGAAGAAGAAGAAGATAACTCTCATGATGAACGAATAAAATCATGAGGTTAGAAAATAAACCATGGTGAGTATATGCCATCCCTTAACCCTTGTAGAGAGTTAACCATGGCTAGCTATGATGGTTGGGTTTGTAAATATCTTAAGCTAAACAAAACTAGAAGACTAAGTCAATGCAACCACAAGCTTCTCAAAGCTTCTTGCCATGACAAAGTCTAACTTATTTTTGAATAACTTTAGATAAATAAAACCCTAGATAATCTCTAGCATGGTGTAAGTCATACACACACCCATTTCCATGTATCATCAAGCATGACACAAAATAATGTACACTTGCATATATCACATATATACAATGTGCACAAACCAAATGAGAAAAGAAATCTTAAGTGAGCTAATACTAATTAATATAATATAATATATCAAATATATAATTACACATTAGATTATCAAATCAACTCTTGATTTAATAATTCGGCTATATCACATATAACCGACTAATATCATATGTAACAACTTATCGAATCAACACTTGATCCGATAACCCAGCTATATCACATATAACTGACCAATGTCACAAATCGCGAGAATAGAATACGGTAACTCATATTATATCAATCTTGGTCCCGCACATATCACATATGTGCTCCTACTCCGTTTCGCTTGAGCCAGGAAACCCCTGTGCGGGACTCTGAAGACTCGTCAATACGCCGACAGTAGGTGATGATCATATCAAACACCCACAAGCCGCAAGCATTCTGCTAAAAGTAACGACCACCCGGGTATTAAGCGATCAGAAGATCAACAAGCAAGCCTACTCACACTCCTGCGAATCCAATCAGTAACACTACCGTACAGTCCGGTCTCTTCGTCTGATATGTCACATATCTCGTCTACGGGTAGTAAACGTTAGACCCCAGTAACTCGATAAGTCGTGTCGATATGAGACTCATAACGGGTCAAGAAACTACTGATAACACTTACCAGTATATCTCTAAAGCAGCCCTGGCCAGGGACTTCCTGTTATAACCAATCGAGCACAGCGCAACATCAACTCCCATACCGGGGGAGACGAAACCCCTCCTATCGCTCATTGCCTCCATGTGTCTCGGGACTATACCCAAAAGCCACCGTTTTGAACGTTCTCTTGAACGTGGTAAGGTGAAAATAAAAGCACAGTGGAAATCACACAAGACTCTATGATGATCTCGGGTCTACAGACTAACCTGTACCAGTGCCACCAGAGAACTGCCATCTGACGTTAGGTATAATACCATCTGGGAGTTCTTGGCGAGTCCGTCCAGTGTATCCAGTCTCAACTGAGCACCCCTATACTGTCTCTGATGTCAAACATCAATGGATATGAGATCATCTATCTCCCATCTACATGGGTCGAGAAGCTATACGCTAGTCTACACTGGTATATCGATGCCCTGTCTTGATACACCCACGACTAGGAACATTTGAAGGATGTATTTAGAGACTACACTCTTTCCACTAGTATGATCTGTATCATAGTCTTGGTAGTCAAGTACTCATCCTAAGGGCTTTATCAACATGTAACATAGAGACAATTAGTGTACATGTTAAGATAAAGAGCAACCAGATAACATACTATCATGTTGAGCAAGAAAGTCCTCCCTATATATGTCCAAGCATCCACTACAATATACATCGTATGTATAGTAATGGCCTCTAGGGCATACATATAACTAACATTGAAAAGGAAACGAATCGTTAGTTTTTAAAAGAGTATAGCTCACTCAAGTATTACGTTCTAAAATGAAATAAAACATGACTCTACGAGTCTGAAGGAAACCTGGTCCCGAATAGAGCTTACCTCCGTAAGCTTTCTCCGGTGTATATTAGTTTAGTTGCGCTCAAGAGGCCCTGGTTGGTTATTCGGCTTGCTAATCTCTTCATCACAAGTATGGTATGATTCCTCATACAATATCTACATTATCACAATATCCAAATTATCTCAGGTACGGCATGATCTCTCATACAAATCCTCCAAACCATGAATAAAACAATATGCACATGAATAACATACTAGATGCGACATAATACTAATACCATTAACTTTAATTAACACTAATAACTAACTAGATAGTAAAACTATCCTAGTTATATGATTGTGGGGGTGCTATACGCCATCCATCTGACTTCTTCCATAGATGTAAATCTACTCACCAACTTATCGAACTCATCGAAATCCATAATTGTTTTTCCTCGTCTCAACGCCTTCAGCGTCTCCGCTAATACTCCTTCAAATGTAAGAACACACTCGTCAATAACATTATCCTATAGGAAAAATGTAGCGAGAAAAATACAATGCTCGGATGCATATTGTTTGAAAATGTTAGCTCAGAAAACGACAGTTTTTGAGCTCGCTTCGAAAAATCACCAGAAATCGTAAACACAATATTTAGAGTGAAACTAAAATTATACACATTGTTAAAGGAGTTAAATTTGATACCCCAAAATATCTTTTCCAATTTCTATATATAGGACATGAAATAAAATGCAAAATTATAATATATTTCTGGATAATCTGCAGAAACCAGAAATCAAGCTTCACTAAAAATTTGATATCTCTAGATTTTTTAAATAGAATAAGAAAAATGAAAATTTTAGAGATATCTACACAAAATTATCTACAACCTACAATTTTCTGATTCTCCAAATTATTAACAGAAAAATTAAGAAAATTGTTACAATTTGAGTGAAAAACAGCCACTGGAAATGAAATTTCCAGTTTGGAAACCCTTTCTTTAAAAATTTGTGTAAAATTTATTTTATAGTAAAACATAACTTGGATAAATTATATGGAACTTATCTACAACTTTTTAGTTCTAACCATTAGCTAATTATCAATAGAGAGTGATCAAAAAAATTCAAAACCCCTAACATGTCACTGATATTCAGCCAGCAAGTAAAACTCACTATGACTTCAATATTTAAAAGAAAGATGATATTTACCTATATGGAATGAGAACAAAGAAATTCCAATCTTATAAAGTGTAGGCTTGAATCATCTTGAATTGGTGTTGGCCTTAGCTTGATGATATGCTCAAATTTGATGAAGAGACCATGGTTTTTCTCTTTTGGTTTGGTGAATACTTGGAATTTTTGGTGTTGGAGTTTGAAAGAATGTGTTTGTTTAGTTTGGAATGCTCAAGAATAACCTAAGGTTGAATAATAATAAAGTGGAGGTGTCATGGTTGAAGGAGGAGGTGGAGGGATGTGAGGTTTGGGTGTGGTGTGGAGGTTGTGAGTGTTTAAACTTGGCATATCATATACCCATCCTCACTTTAAACAAAGAAATAAAAACAAAAGAAAAACCCTTTTTCCTTTACTTAAACCCTCATGTTACAAAATCTAAATCCATGTTTTTAAAAGAAACACAACACCTTTTATAACACTTAAATACCATAATCTTATTATAACATCTCATATCATGTTTAGAACAATTAAAATATCATTTTTATGATATCACCATTTTTCTCCATATTTACCAAAATAAATACATTTTTGCGGATATAATTCCGATACCAGAATTCATATGCGATATCATTTTTGTAAACTCATTATCTCCATATTTAAATTATAAATTAATATTTATAATTTTCCAAAATGTTACAATATCCCCTCCTTAATGAAATTCGGTTCACGAATTTAAATTAAACCCCCATCTTAAAACATTTTTCTCGATCAAATCAATTCAATTCAAACAATTTGCCGGGGTCCAAATTCTTAAACATATAGTCCGCTCAATATAACGGAACTCCGAAATCCCACACGAGCTAAGACATAAAATAACGCAACTGTATGCGTGAAACCTCAAAAATATATAAACTCACATAACTGTAACTCTAGAGATTGCTATGTGATTTACGCCAGTTATGATGCAAATTTCCCAATACGAAAACCATTGTGTATATCAAGTACACGATCAATGCCATAGTCGTAATGCAATATCGATAGCATACGACCAAGTGAAAATATAGAAGTCAAATTTATAAAATATCCTATCAAGTGCAATACACGAAAAAGAAATCAACCCTAATGGGTTTGCATGAAAATCCAAACCATATGCCACGGGTGTGCATGAAAAAAAAACAACGCCAAGTGGAACAAATGTGCACAAAAATAATATCCACTGCATCAAATGTCCATGGAAAAAATACCGAGTGCATCTAGAATGCACAAGATCAATATCCAGTACATCGGGGTGTACAAAACAAATCTCAAGTGCATCAGGGTGCAAAAACAAATCTCAAGTGCATCGAGTGCACAAAATAAATCTCACGTGCATCTGGATGCACAAAACAAATCTCAAGTGTATCGGGGTGTACAAAATAAATCTCAAGTGTATCTGGATGCACAAAATCAACATCAAGTGCATCAGGTGCACAAAACATCAAAACGTGCAACTGGTATCCACAAAATCATACCGAGTATACCTAGAGTGTATGTATGTATGTATGTATGTATGTATATACATACATACATACATACATATATATATATACATACATATATATATATATATATCAAATCTTTTAATCATGTGCAACTGATGTGCACGAAAATATCAGTTTAGTGCGTCTGGTGTGCACAACACTCCAATCGAGTGCAGTCACCTCGCACGGAAATCTTAAACAAGTGCACCTGGTGTGCACAAAACATCAATCAAAGTGCAATCACCGTGTATAGAAATCTCAAACAAGTGCACTTTGTGTGCACAAAACGTTTGTATGGCCCTCAAATCCTCAAAACACATATGTCAAAATAACGGACATCGAGTTGTCCTTTCTTCAATGTTGAAAATGAAATATTCGGATCATAAAAACGCAAATAAAAAACAAATGACATCGAAATATACCTTCTTCAATGTCGATAGGTGTCTACACACCCGGAACTGTCATACAAGGACCACCACTTTCCTTCTGCCACGGTCTAGCGTTCTCTGTCTCTGAATTCTGGTTCTTTCTGCGGATCACTAATGCCACGGTCTCTTATGCCCTCGACCGGTAAGGATCAACGACGCAATTAGTCTCATGCTGATACTTCTCAAGACACTTCCTTGCCAAGCAGTCCAGTTCTCGCAATGCAACGTGTTGACAACGGCGATCTTTAACCTCTGCGTGCGCGCCAGAAAACTGATCCTGGGTCCAATCTTACTTTTTATACTATCCAGGAATGAACCCGTCAAGTCTCCTGCCGATTTCATCAATCAAATCTGTCCAGAACTAGCACTCATTACTGAATTCACTTCCATTTCGAAACAGCTGCAATCTCCTCAAGATTTTCCTCTGAAAGTGTGGTTGTACACGCCTCTGTATACATCAATCTCTAATATCGAAGGGGAATAACCACTGCGCTTTGTAGCTTCGCACCAATCTCCTGTTCCATTATCTCCAATATCGGTCAAATAAAGAGCATATCGCGATAGTTACGCGAATTGCAAATCTTTGTCATGATCAAGCCCGGAGTCTTAAAAAACTAAAAATACGAATCCGGCATCTCTGACACTCTGTGGAAGGACTTGGCTAATCTCACTTTCGCGAACTCATCCTAACTCATCGGACAATACGACCTCTCTCGAGCGACTTGAATCAGGTCTATGCAGGACCCCTCACAAGAAGCTAAACAAGTTCACCGATCTCGCAATGGAGCGCCACAACGGATTAAATATCCTAGCCATCCCACATATGAATGACTACGAATCCTCTGGTCCATCTATACTTGTAAACATCGGCAACTTTTAACTTCATGAACTCTGAAAGCAACACCTCAATAACTTCAGTAATGATTGGTACCACTGTCTGAACAGTACGCAACACTACGATATTTGGAGAGGGAAAACATCACGCCTCAAGTCCAGCTAATCTCCAGCAATGACCCGACCCTCTGGTGCGGATCTCGAAGAAACTCGCTTCAACATTAGAAACCCGATCAAATAAGGATAAACAACATGTCCCTATGTCACCGGAATGTCACCATGGTTAGTCCTCGTCCCAGACAAGTCTGCCCTGCCAGTGTCTCTAACCGTAGCCCTCTTGGCTCACGTAGACATGGCAACCGGAACAATCAACATGTATCGATGAGGATAGATCAACGGAACGAATAGAAGAAAAAAATCTCAACATATATATCCTAAGGTAACTTAGGCGGAGTACCATGTCGTAAATATGCCGCGGAACATATGTACGGTACGTCACTCTACTTAGTACCTACTCTATCAACCAAGGTCATCCTATATAACGAAAGTTCAAGTATAAGAACCCCAAAGTCAAATCTAAGTCCTATAAGGTCAAGCCTAGGTAACAAAAGTGTATGTCCAGACTCCATATAGGCAAACCTAGACTCGAACAAAGGTTAAACCAAACGCTCTGATACCAACTTTGTCATGACCTGAACGTGGCACGCGACCGACAATTAAATCTCGTGACATCTAAAGACATCGACGCGCTCTAAGTAATCCGAAACCCGGAATCTAAACCCTTTTTGAAAATATTGGAGGTGAGATTTAAAATAGTCATCAGATTGAATCAGTTTAAAATAAACATTTAAGTCTAAATAAGGATGTTTGAAAAGTATTTATGACGTTTTAAAATTTGGCAGCACCTCCTTTGTAAATTTTGAATAAAACATGATACAAGCACAAAATATAAAAAGCATCCCAACGGGAGCTAGCTTCCATGCCCAAATGGCGGAGCAACCACGCAGAAATATACAAAGCCCAATGGCGAAGAAAATAAAAGCGAAACAAAACCAAGTATAAAAAGTCAACTCCAAAGAGTACGACGCCCACAAACACATAACTCTAAGTCTTGCTTCTAAGTCCATAATATAAAAGTTCTAAGTCGATGGAGTTTTACTATATACAAGAAGATATGAATATATAAGTGTGAGTACGATACAACAGTAACCCATCTACCAAAGAAATCACCGAAAGGAATGTGTGCCACAAGCCGCTGATAATCCGAGCGATAAAACCTGCAAGAAACTGTGACACAACGGGGGTGAGTTGCCAACTCAGTGAATAAAAGTACATCACAAGGTAGAAATCGAAATGCACAACGATACCTAGGTCATAATTATAGTACTATCATATTCTGTACTAATATTATATATGATATGCATATATATCAGAAATGCAAGTCTATCTATCATATGAACCCAAGATAGAATATGTCATATGCAAATGACCTATATCTAGGTATAAGTCCATAAGTAGCCGAAAATATATATGTAAAACCTCTTCTTTAAAATAGCCGCGGAATACATATGTCACGACATAAAAGTAGACGTGATAGTATGAAGTATAATAGGTATCTTATTTAAGATACGCGTCTTGCTGTTTTTAGTGCAAAGCGTTAAGAAGTTTATGGTTTAAAAGATCCCAGTGTCATACTAGACACATCAAAATAATGAGGGTATAGCTCGATTTTGAATTCCTTTTTATATGCAATAACCCGTAAAAAGATATGCAGGTACTGTCCCCAGGATCAGTCTTGGTCGGCTACAATAACTCATAACATAATTGTATAACTCAATGATAGCAACATATCAACATCTGGATGTCCAGCATCGACACTCGAAATCAAAAGTCCCTCGTGTCTATCACCAACACGCAAATCCTCAAATCTCTCGTGTCCATCACCCACACTCAAATGCAGATATCGTCGACACCATCTCAATAGATGATCGCCACCTGATATCCCTGGCCCCGGTCAGTATCCCCTGGATATCCGCCGTGCTCAAATTTAGCCCCGGTCAGTATCCCCTGGATATCGGCCATGTTCATCTCTATCTCCGGTATCGAGTGCCTCGCTAGGCTTCCCGCCTCAAATGCGGCTATCCTGCCTTAGGTTAAAAATAGATATTCGTTTTGGAAATTAGCATCGCATCCTTGTCATTTATCATTTAAAAGGGAAACGAATCGTTAGTTTTTAAAAGAGTATAGCTCACTCAAATGAAATAAAACATGACTCTACGAGTCTGAAGGAAACTTAGTCGTTATTCGGCTTGCTAATCTCGTCATCATAAGTACGATATGATTCCTCGTACAATATCCACATTATCACAATATCTAAATTATCTCAAGTACGGCATGATCTCTCGTACAAATCCACCAAACCATGAATAAAACTATATGTACATGAATAACATACTAGATGCGACATAATACTAATACCATTAACTTAAATTAACACTAAGAACTAACTAGATAGCATAACTATCCTAGTTATATGGTTGCGGGGGTGCTATACACCATCCACCCGTCTTTCCTCGTAGATGTAAATCTACTCACCAACTTGTCGAACTCGTCGAAATCCACAATTGCTTTTCCCCGTCTCGACGCCTTCAGCGTCTCCGCTAATACTCCTTCAAATGTAAGAACATGCTCGGCAATAACATTATCCTACTGAAAAAATGTAGCGAGAAAAATATAATGCTCGGATGCATAGTGTTTGAAAATGTTAGCTCAGAAAACGACAGTTTTTGGGCTCGCTTCGAAAAATCACCAGAAATCGTAAACACAATGTGTAGAGTGAAACTAAAATTATACACATTGTTAAAGGAGATAACTTTGATACCCCAAAATATCGTTTCCAATTTCTATGTATAGGACTTGAAATTAAATGCAAAATTATAACATGTTTCTGGATAATCTGCAGAAACCAGAAAACAAGCTTCACTAAAAATTTGATAACTCTAGATTTTGTAAATAGAATAAGAAAAATGAAAATTTTAGAGATATCTACACAAAATTATATACAACCTACAATTTTCTGATTCTCCAAATTGTTAACAGAAAAATTAATAAAATTGTTACAATTTGAGTGAAAAATAGCCACTGGAAATGAATTGGAAACCCTTTCTTTAAAAATTCGTGTAAAATTTATTTTACAGTAAAACTTAACCAAAGTTTTTTGGATAAATTATATGGAACTTATCTACAACTTTTTAGTTCTAACCATTAGCTAATTATCAATATAGAGTCATCAAAAAAATTCAAAACCCCTAATATGTCACTAATATTCAGCCAGCAAGTAAAACTCACTATCACTTCAAAATTTAAAAGCAATATGATATTTACCTATATGGAATGAGAACAAAGAAATTCCAATCTTATAAAGTGTAGGCTTGAATCATCTTGAATTGGTATTGGCCTTAGCTTAATGATATGCTCAAATTTGATGAAGGGACCATGGTTTTTCTCTTTTGGTTTGGTAAATACTTAGATTTTTTGGTGTTGGAGTTTGAAAGAATGTGTTTGTTCAGTTTGGAAAGCTCAAGAATAATCTAAGGTTGAATAAGAATAAGGTGGAGGTGTCATGGTTGAAGGAGAAGGTGGAGAGATGTGAGGTATGGGTGTGGTGTGGAGGTTATGAGTGTTTAAACTTGGCATATCATATACCCATCCTCACTTTAAACCATGAAATAAAAACAAAAGAAAAACCCTTTTTCCTTTACTTAAACCCTTCATGGTACAAAATCTAAATCCATGTTTTTAGAAGAAACACAACACTTTTTATAAAACTTAAATACCATAATCTTATTATAACATCTCATGTCATGTTTAGAACAATTAAAATATCATTTTTATGATATCACCCTTTTTCTCCATATTTACCAAAATAAATAAATTTTTATGGATATAATTCCGATACAAAAATTCATATGCGATATCATTTTTGTAAACTCATTACTCCATATTTAAATTATAAATTAATATTTTTAATTTTCCAAAATGTTACAAAGAATCTCACGCAGGTGTTTTCTCCTTCCAAAGTCGAGAGGACTTTGCAAGTGCATCTTTTCTTTCTCCCAACGAGTTTGCGCCCTTTCGGGTTTTTACAAGCTCGCCGGTAGCCTTGCATTTTTTACTCACAATGCTCTTTCAGGTTTTCATCCGTGCCCATTTTGCTTGTGGACGTACAATTTTTTTTAATTCAACATCGTTCAAAGAGATAAGTGGCCCATAAGGTAATGCACTATCATCAATAGGTCATGACTATTCGAAGGCTAACATCATTGGTAGGGCTTCCGGCCGGTGGGGATTTCAGGTGTAGTTTTGCCGATAGGGCTAGGAGAGATATGAATTGTTTATGCCAATGAATTATATATGGTTGGTTATATCACCCATACTGTAGGGCTGAATATATTAGTTTATGGACATTTCAGTCCATTATTTGTTTAGAGACGTTTCGGTCCAACATTAGTTTTAGGACATTTCGGTCCATGGGAACATAGCATAAGGTCATATTGTTTATCCCGTGAATTGTATACGGTGATCAATATGGAGATCCACTGTAAGGTACAGTGCAAGTTTAGGGACACAACGGTCCATTGCCAATTTAAAGATGTAGTGGCCCGTTATTATCATGTAGAAGATGACATATTAGTTTAGGGACATTTTGTTCCAATATTCCTGTACTCAGAATGAGACGATAGTTTAAGGACATTTAGGCCCGATACCAGTTTAAGGACGTAGCGGTCCATTGCCAGTTTTGTTAGGAATATGTATGCCCTAGAGACCATTATCGTATGATATAGTGGATGCTTGGACATATATATAGAGGACTTTCTTGCTCGACATGATAGTATGCTGTCTGGTTGCTCTTTTTCTTAACATGTACACTAGTATTATTATACTGTCTCTCTCTCTGATACATATTGATAAAGCCTTAGGATGTTGGCTTGACTACCAGGACTATGATGCAGATCATACTAGTGGGGCTTGGGTAGTCCGCAAGCACATCCTTTATCCGTTCTGAGTCGAGAGAGTATCGAGACAGGGTATCGATATTCCAAAGTAGACTAGTGTGTACGTTTCTTGACCCTATATAGGGCGATGGTTGATCCCACATCCATTGGTGTTTGACATCAAAGAATGTACACAGGTGCTCATTAGAGAATGGGTACACCGAACAGGACTCGCCGAGAACTCCTAGTTGGTACTATACCTATCGTCAGATAGTAGTTCTCTGGTGACACTTGTACAGGTTAGTCTGTAAATCCGAGATCGTCATAGAGTCTTGTGTGGTTCCCACTGTGCTTTGATTTCCTCCCTACCACAGCTCAAAGGAGTCATGCAAACAGGTGGATTTTGGGTACAGTCTCGAGTCACATGGAGGCAATGAGCGATAGGAGGGTTTTGTCTCTCCCGGTATAGGGAGTTGATGTTGCGCTATGCTCGATTGGCTATAACAGCAAGTTCCTGGCCATGGCTGATGAAATTTACTGGTAAGTGTTATCAGTAGTTTCTCGAATGGTTATAGGCCACACATCGGCATGACTTATCAAGTTATTAGGGTCTGACGATTCCACCCCTAGACTTGATATGCGACATATCATACAAAGAGACCGGACTGTACGGTAAGTGTTGCTTATAGGCTTTGTGGGAGTTTGGACATACTTTCTTGTTGATTTTCTATTCGCTCAATACCTGGGTAGCCGTTGCGTCCAGTTAGTACCGCTGCCGGCTTGTAGGTGAATGATGTGATCATTACCTACTGCTGGCGTATTGACGAGTCTTTAGAGTCCCACACAGAGGTTTTTCAGCTCAAGCGAAACGAAGTAGGGCACATATGGTGATATGTGCGGGAGCTTGATTAAATACGAGTATGTGATACCATATTCTAATCTCGCGATATTTGATATCGGTTAGGTTATATGTGATATAACCGGATTGTTGAATCAAGTTGATTCAATAATATATTATATGTATATATGTTTGATACTGGCCGGTTATATGTGATATAACCGGATTATTGAATCAAGTGTTGATTTGATATAGGGTATTGAAAATTGTCGGTTATATGTGATATGACCGAGTTATTAAATCAAGTATTGATTTCATAAATCGATATACATATAAATGATATTAGTCGGTTGTATATGATATGACCGGATTATTGAATCAAGTGTTAATTTAATAATTTGATATATATTTTTATGTTAGATATATTAATATATATTAACTAATATTGTGCTCACTAAAGATTTTCTTCTCTTTGAAATACATTTAATATATATATGATATATATTAATATATGTATTTATATATTGTGTCATGATGGGTGATACATTGGAAATGGGTGTATGAGACTCACACCAAGGCTAAAGATTATTGGGTAGTTATTTATTAAGAGTAAATTAAAAAATGAGGTGGAAATGAGCATGGATTAAGATGCTTATGGAAGCATGTAGAAACCATGACTCATCCCACTAATTTTTGTTTTACTCTAGATATTTTATAACTCAACCATTATCTTTAGCCCATGGTTAACTCTCTACTTATAACTTGAGATATTTCCTCACCCTAGTTCTTCTTCTTCCTCTCATTAGCTCCCTAGCTTTTCATGAGGTGAGAAAAGAAAAGGAGAAAGTGATTTCTAAAGTGAGCAAAATTCCTACTTTATCAACCTACTCTCATCTAGCCCATAAGATTAGGTTGTTTGCTTCACTAATTTCTTGAGGACCGGTCTACAAAGGTTGTATTATCTATTCACTTGGTGTAAAGTTTGTTTACATGCTATCAAACCCTAATTCTCTAGTTCGATTCTAGGTTAGTATAGGTTAGTCCACTAGATTTTTTAAAATTGCATACTCGATTCCTCTAGAAACCAAGTAGTGGTGCTAAGACATACTTTCATGGTATCATAGCCAAGCTCGAGCATTAGGTTTGATCTAAACGACGTTAAAGTGTTCGATCGAACTTCAAAAACCCTATTTTTTTCTTCTATATTTCTGTCCAATTTTTCAAAAGTTGAAATTTTGGTGATTAAAAATATTCTGAAAATCATGCAGGGTTTTTTATGGAGCCCCAAGAAAAATGAGAGCCCAACTCGACCAATTGGCTGCGCAACCGCAGCATAACCATGGGTTTAGCCATGGTTCTGTGGCATGCTTGGTGAGTTTGGGACTGCATCTTCTTGTGCTGCTCCGTAATGTGACTTTGCACTTTCTGGGTATTTTTAGTGAGACTCAAGTTGTTGAGCTCTCTGTGATTTATGGGTGTTTGATATATCGATCAAAATGTGTAACATCATCTAGATATATATGATATGTGATACAATATTTAGAATCCATATTAATTAGTTTTGTGAAAACTAGTTTGTGTTTTGTAAATCTCGCATTTTAGTCTCTTTCGATCGATTGCTATGGAGTTTCGATTCGGATCAAAACTCCGTTGCAATCTCGTATTGTACGCGGATAGTCGCCAGGAAACTCTATTAGATAGCCACGTCCCATAGCCCCGACCAAGTAACTTTAGGAGAACACCGTAGCCAAAACCATCCACTCGAGTGCTCGCGGCCGCGGTGTTCTGCCCAAGTGCACTTCGTTGTCGGCATTGGGGGTGCGGCAATCTACTAAAGTTCCCAACGAGCATTTGATCATTAATCGGGAGTCTTGTTGAATTACCCGACTTGCTATTGAAAATTGTTTTCAATACTAGACTTAAATACAAGATTTATTGGGTTTGGCATGAAATCCGAGATATTAGATATTTCGGGTTTATGATGTCTAAGATTTGATGTGGATTCTAATTATTGTATGTTTTCATTTATTTTTTGCGACCATAAGTGTAATATATAGTGTATCCCAGTCTCGTTTCTATACGTCAACGACATTCAGGATACGCATATTTACTTACGTTGATGACATGTGATGTTATGTGTTGCTGTGATATGTTATATTGGATCGTCGTGATTGAATAGCCGGGGGTTTTTGCGGGAGATGAGGGTTTTTCTATTTTCATTCATGTAAAAACTATATGTAATATTCTTTTATTGGGACACTTCTGGGTTGAGGATGATATCACCATTGATTTATATTATTTACTTTTTTGCATTAGGGTGGACCCAAGACGGGGAGCAAAAGTGACCGGATTCTAGAGTCCAGTGGGAGACCATCTCGAGAAGACCGGGTCTTCTAACTCTAGAATTGGTAGGGTTACTTGCCGCTCTCGTAGGGGTCTAGAGATCTGGATTTGGCTATTCATCACGACAGTGGAATCCGTGTTTTTCATTACTGGCTGAATTTAAAATACAGACCTCCTAGAATATCTAATATTTTATATGTTGACTTCTGCTGTCTGAGTTCTGTGATGTGATCATATAACTGCCTGAGACGAATGGTGTATATATATATATATATATATATATATATATATATATATATGACATATATAATAAATGTTGCTTATGTTTTGCACCCACGCTAGTCCAGCCCTCGCTCTGCCATTAGTTAAGTAACCTAACGGTGCATGACGGGGCCCCGTGGCAAATGTGGATAGCATAAGCGTACGTTCTATTTTCGTTTCTTATGTGATGTTTAGGAAACATAAATGATGGGACTTCATTAATGAGATTAATGAAAAGAAAAGAAACCTAAAAGATATTTTAGAATCAAAATTTTCAAAAAGGTAGCTCTAGTTATTGCTTTGCATAACGGTATTCCTTGATGAATATCCATCACCTCATTCGATGAGGAAAGAGCCGAAATCCCTTCACCGGGAATGATCTCTTTAGCAAAAGCTAGCAAATACTACAACCACTCGGTTTGTTTTGAAAACTACTCGATTTTAAAAGCGGAGCTTAAACCACTCCTTTTCAAATCACTAGATTCTACAACGATATCAAGTTCATTACATTAAAGGTTTTATTCAAAACCAGTCATAGCCCTCCATCATTTCAGATAAGGACTATTTTAGTATTTGTGCTGCGTTTGTTGACCTTGTCAAGGCGTAGTGTACGGTAACTTATCTACCGCATATGATGCGATTCGATTAGGATAGTTGTACAGCTTTGTTGACCTTGTTAAGGGTCGTACGGGTGGGTTTAATTCAATCACGAAATGACGGGTTGAACATGACTAGCGCTTATGATTTGTTGAACTTGTAAAGGTCATAAGTTGCTAGGGGTAAAAACAAATATTGGGAATTTCAAGTGTTGAAATTTGCAATGAGATTGCATACTTTCTATGAGATAGTTGGATCCCGATACACACTGCGAGTAAGAGTTACTCCTGGGAGAGTTTTGCACTTTACAATTAGCTGATCCAGCAGGTGTCTACGAAAGGTGTTAACGGAGTTATGTCTCTACGGAAACGAGGTTATTTAATTAGTTCCATGCGAAAGCATGAGGAGACTCCCTCGGAGTACCAATACCTGCCCGGCTGACCGATTGGCGAACTTGTAGGGTGTAATTAATCCCGGTTAATCTTAACTTTTAGGGTTTGAAGGAAGATTTGATAAAAACAGAGGGAGCCATCCTGATTGGATAAGATAATAACAAATCTAATCTTGCAAGAGCGCACGCTAAAGTGTTTTCTTCTCTCTCTCTCCAGGTAGGGACCATGACACGCCTTAATCAAGATAATACTATGGATGTATTGACCGAACCCGCTTATTATACTGAGCAGGGGAACGTTGATTCCACTCTATCTTATGATTGTCATAAGTCTGAGCAAGAAATAGAGGAATATCATGATTCCCATGCAACCCGAATAAAGAAAGAGTATGATGATGTATCTTCTTCGGGTGTGTTCGTAACCGAGAACCGTTTCTCAGTATACTTCATGTCCTGGGTATTGGATACCGGATCAGGATCCCATGTATGTAATATGTTATATGGGTTAAGAAGAAGTAGAGAACTGGGAAAGGGTGATAAATCTCTATTAGTAGGGAATGGTGCAATTGTTACAGCCAAAGCAGTTGTCGAATATCACCTTATATTACCAAATGGTAATACATTGATTCTGAACGACTGTTATTTCGTACCAAAAATGATGTGCAATATAATATCATTTTTTATTAGATAAAAAAGGATATAACTTTGTACTAGAGAAAAATGTTATGAACATTTTCTTAAATCAAGTGTTGATTGGGTTTGGTACGTTGTATAACGGTATATACGTTCTAAATCAAATTATAGTTCTAAACATACAGAACACACACTAGAGGAAAAGTTCAGAGATGAACGAATCCTTCTCGTGGTATTGTTGACTTGGCCATATCAATACGATAAGACTAGCGAAGTTGCATAAAGATGGATATTTGAGTCAGTTTGAATTTACATCTTATGAAACTTTCCAGTCATGTCTCAAGGGTAAGATGACCAAAACTCCGTTTACTAGACACGGAGAAAGATCTACTGAACTCTTGGGACTGATACATAGTGATGTATACGGTCCTATGTCTACGCATGCCAGGAATGGTTCCTCATACTTTATTACATTCACCGATGATCTCTCAAAATTCGGACATGTGTTCTTGTTGAAACACAAATCTGAACCTTTTGAGTAATTAAAGGAATACAAGTATGAAGTTGAGAACCAGACGGGTAAAAGTATTAAAGTCCTACGATCTAATCGGGAAGGAGAATACTTGAGCATGGAATTCCAAGAGTATTTAAAAGAGAATGGGATTCTCTCTCAGCTTACTCCTCCGTATACACCACAGCACAATAGAGTTTCGGAGCGACAAAATCGCATCCTATTAGACATGGTGCGTTCTATGATGAGTAATACTGATTTACCTATTTCCTTTTGGGGTTATGCACTTGAGACAGCTGCATTCCTATTGAGTCAAGTTTCATCAAAATTAATGCCTAAAACACCATATGAGATATGGAGTGGAAAGAGACTATATCTTAAACGAGTTAAGATATGGGGTTGTCCGGCCTATGTTAAAAAACAAAATCCGGACAAATTCGAGGCACGATCAGTTCTTTGCAAGTTTGTGGGATATCCAAAGAATTCACATGGATATATCTTCTACCACACTGAGGAACAAAAGGTGTTTGTTTCTCAATATGCCACCATTTTAGAAAAGGAATTTCTTGAAAAAGGAATTAGTGGTAATGGGGTAGAACTGGAGGAAGTTCCATCTACACAAACTACAGCTGATAATTTGGTGGAACTGGATGATTCAATAGTCCCCGACGAACCTCAGCCTCTTCGCAGATTTAGTAGGGTTCCTCATTCACCTGAGAGATACTACGGTTTTCTCATAGATGGTGGAAGTGAGGATTGCATGACCCAACTAATTTCGAGCAGGCAATCACGAGTGGGGACTCTGTGAAATGGCAGGATGCAATGCGATCTGAGATGGAATCCATGTACACTAACAAAGTATGGACTTTGGAAGTTGCTCCTAAAGGGGTAAAACCCATCAGGAGCAAGTGGATCTTTAAGAAGAAACTTGGTGTAGATGGAAAGGTTGAGACCTTCAAAACTAGACTTGTAGCAAAAGGTTTTCGTCAATGTCCAAGTGTCGATTATGATGAAACCTTTTCTCCAATGGCTATGCTTAAGTCTATCAGGATCCTACTTGCCATTGCTGCATACCATGACTACGAAATCTGACAGATGGATGTCAAAACCATTTTTCTAAATGGTGATTTAGAAGAGAGTGTGTATATGACATAGCCAGAGGGCTTCGTAGACAGTGGGAGCAGCGGAAAAGTGTGCAAGCTGCTGAAATCAATATACGGATTAAAGCAGATATCGCGGAGCTGGAACATCTGTTTTGATGTAGCGGTCAAAGAGTTTGACTTCATCAAAAACATAGATGAACCTTGTATATACAAGAAAGTAGTAGAGAGTAAGGTTTTCTTCCTCGTATTGTACGTGGATGTCATATTCTTGATAGGAAATGATGTTCCTATGCTACTCTCGGTCAAGCTCTTCTTATCACTAAAGTTCTCCATGAAAGATTTAGGTGATGCCTCCTACATCCTGTGGATTAAGATCTATAGAGATAAATATAAGAGGATGGGATTATCCCAATTCTGGTACATTGACACCATAATAAAGAGGTTTAGTATGGAAGATTCTAAGCGTGGTAATTTACCCGCTTGCTCAGGAATCACTCTCTCCAAAAAGATGTCTCCCAAGACTGATTTGGAGAGGGCTTGCATGCAAGAGATACCCTGTGCTTCTGCAGTTGGGTCAATCATATATGTAATTTTATGTACAAAACCGGATGTAGCTTACGCACTTAGTGTGATAAGTAGGTATCAATCAGATCCCGGGGAGAAGCACTGGACAGCTGTGAAGAACATTCTTGTTCAGTCGAATATATTGTACTTTTAACATGACAATTTCCTTACTTTTCTTAATCATCTAAAGGTGTTTGTTATAAATATAACACATATTAGAAGTTTATCTGCACAGTACCATTTACCATGTGTTAATATATTATAATAAACATTATGAAGGAAAATGTGCTTAATATTTTGATACGCTTATCATATCAAATTGTATCTCAAATATAACTAACATTGTTCATTAAAGATATTATGCAAGATTAGCTCAGGTCGGATATCAGGAATCAAGAATCTGCCGATAAAGTAAAAGAAAGTTGAAGAATCAAATATTGGCAGAGACTCAGAAGAGATAAGAAGGTTGTAGACATCAAATAAATATCCAAATACCAACAAGAGAAGAATCCAGAAGTTTGAAGCCAAGAACTCACCATGAAGCGGCGGAACCGCGGTCGAGTCAGGCCTAGTCACCGCGGATCCGCAGCCGATTCAGAGAGTTAGGGGGTGAGACTTTCCTGTTAGGATCTTTGCAACAAACTAAGTTTGTTGGGGGCTTCGGTTACTGGTTTTTGGGCTATAAAAAGGACCGAGGGCTATATCTCAAAAACATCTAATGATCTAAAAAAATCAATCCCAAAGATCAAAAACCAATCTCAAAAAGGATCTAAGATCAAGAATCTATGATCTTGAGATCCAAGATCAAGAAATCATCGAGAAATCCATCAAGTGATCAATCAATCAAGTCTACTTTACACGAAGCCAATCACCGTCAATGAACAAGCGATCCAAGACATGTCCACAATTCGAGGTGATCAAGCGACGTAATCGACGGAACATCTACTTCTTCGAGGCAGAGATCGAGAGCAAATTCTTCTTCCTCTTGTAATCTAAACTCGAAGAATTGTATTTGTGAAGTTGAGTAATAAAGGTAGAACATTAGTTTTATCATTTCCCTTTCTTTTAATTTCCGCATTATGAATTCTTTCTCTATTCTTTCTTTTATTTTCATGATGTGCGAGTAATTCTCCGTTTGATAGGATTCGTAGGATCAGGGTAGATCAATGGATGAGAAAATACTATACTCCTTTTAAGTCTTATGAAGTTTATAAACTTTAGCAAAAGAATCATCAACATCCTTATCGCGCGCGATATCAAATTCTTGATAATCTTGACCACGATTTGAGATAAGATTGATGATCTTTTTGTTAAGGGCTAGACATGAATGGAGATCAATGAAAGGACAAGGGTCAATAGAGGAGAAACCCTAGTTTCTTCCAAAAGAACCCTAATCCTCATTCATCGCCATCAATCTAGTTTTAAATCTATCAATAGATAAAAGGAATCATCTTTATTAGTCATCCATGGCTACTAAATCCTAACGAATCCTACAAACCTTCTTCATATAAAATTTTCTTGATAATTCAATTAGATCTTGAAACAAATTTCTTAATATTTCAATTAGATTTTGAAACTATTTCTTGATAATTCAATTAGATCTTGAAACTATTATCTTGATTTTCTTTAATTTCTCT
The DNA here is from genome assembly GCA_030015575.1 of Agapanthus africanus. NCBI lineage: Eukaryota > Viridiplantae > Streptophyta > Magnoliopsida > Asparagales > Amaryllidaceae > Agapanthus > Agapanthus africanus. Next base: position 88,907,815 of record CM057337.1, read on the forward strand.
TTTCTATTTCTTTCGACCCATCTAAAGCAAGAATTATAAAATTCCACGAATCTCAGAGGATGACCCGTACTCACTACGGTTCGCTACACGCGACACCGTTATTGATTGTGGTTATTATACTACTACTTTTTCTTTCACAAAATTACACATCAACCAAATGGCGCCGTTGTCGGGGATCTGTGTGTAATATTTTCTTTCCTGCTATTTGGGTTGAATATTATCAAAATCCATCAAAATATAAATCAAGAACGCATCTTGTGTTTAACGATTAGTATGTGAATTTTGCAAGGGGATCTGGAATCACTGTAGCGAGGAGATAAAGATTCAGAAACATTTATCAAGACCATAGGAGCAAGGGAAGCACCCATAGAAAAAAGGATTTCAAGAATACTCAACTTGGCGGCAGAACCGGGGCAAGAACCTCATTCTCACGGCGGAACCACGGCGGGTTTGGTGGTTTAGGGCTTCAAGTTTCTCTGGTATCTTTTCTATCTTCTTTTCTCTCCTTTGAAAAATCTAATAACATTTTTTCTGTAGGATTCTTTGCAAAAAAATCGCCGCTTAAAAAAAATTCATTTTGCGTGCTTTGTTTTCGGGTTGTTTTTGCATATTGTAATACGGACAATTAAGGGGTAGAAACCAAATTCAGATTAGGTGGGGATTTCATTACCCTTTCTAAGCCCCACAAATCATAAAACGAGCATCCGCATCACCCTTCATTAATTAAATAATATCTAGACCAAGACTCTAAGGACCGTCGCGCTCAATTAGGAAATAGGAAGGTCGTGGGTATTCTACTGCTTATCCGTATTTCTTTTGTGGTGTCTAGGCAAGTGTGTCTAAGGCAAGTGGTTACTTAATTAGGTCCGCTATTTACGGTGATTCGTATAGCGGATACCTCCCACTTACCTGGCACTTAACTGGCCACAAGAGGGCTAAAGAGGTAGTAGAGGATTGGTCCTGCGATTTGTCTTCTGAAAGTCTAGGAGCGGTCTAGTGACTTGACCTAGGTGACCTTAGATTTAGGGTTGATTGTGCATTTTTTTTATTTGTCAATGTCCGACCTTTTCAAAACAAGCCTTTCTTTTTACATAATTCTCACAAATGCTGCCACTTGCGCTAAACCCGCTTAGTCCATGCTCGGCTGGAAACGGGATTCTAGTGCCCGTCTTTTCCGCGTTTCTTCTATCGACTCCGAAGTCGGTAATTCTTCGTCTTCTTTTTTCTCCCCACCCACATCATCAACTGAGATGGACGGTTCTACATCAAATTTTAATAACACCACTTTGCTGCCACCCGCAGGTGCGCAGAATCCACCGCGCATCTCTCTCCAAGAGAGATGCTATCCTATACGTTGTCCCCTTTGAAGGGTTACCCTAGCGCATCGGCCAACTTCCATGATCAATTGCGGAACAAAAATTTTGAGACGAACGAAAACTTGGCGCTAGACTAAACCCTAACCGGATCTTTAACTATAAACCTAGTTAGCAATACAAGAGTTCTATCTACTATGATGAGGAATTCTTACCAAACGAACCAAGTCCTTCGTTCTTCGTTCTTCATCCTTAGCTCCTTGTGGCTTCCTTGAAATTGATCGATTTCCATCTCCGGCTTCATCGGTCCTCTGGGATCGAGCTTGTTCTCCGGCCTCCATTTGTCGTAGATGACCACCCGAGGGATGTGAACCATGGCTTTAGCTCTTTGCTAAGTGTCAAAAGAGCAACTAGAGAACTTGGGATGCTAGTCCAAGTAATCTAGGATGTAGTGAGGGTGTCTAAGTGTTTACTATCTCTTTTCTAACCTCTTCACTTGTTTCTCAACACATGAGAATGTTAGTGAAGAGGAAGAAGATGAAAATGGAGGAAAGCAAGAGGAGGGAGGAGCTTGGAGAGAAAATGGAGCTCAAGAAAATAATGATCAAGCATGAGAGAGAAAATAACAGACTAAGGTTTTGTTTGCTATTTTCTTTCATTAAACAATAGCAAGCATGCTTCAATAGTAAACCCAAAATGAATTATAAATTCATTTGCTCACTATTGAAGCATGGTCACCTCCATTCCTCCCTCACCTCTCATTTTACACTTCATTTCCATTTATCAAATAAATGGAAAATCCAAAATGAGGTGGCCACCTTCTAGAAGGAAAACTGTAATAAATACGGATTTCCGTCTAGAGTACATATATACTGGCAATCAAATAAAAATCCGAATGCCCAGAGAGATAGAATAACACGAAGAACGTAATACTAGAATATATATATCGAAATACATATACGTAAATTATTAAATAAATACCTGATTTAATAATCCGGCTCAAACCCGAGCCGGCTAGTATTACCAACTGTCCGATCGAAAGTCCAAGTACAAAGTACATTAATCGATCAAACCCTGCACGTATCCAATACGGCTACTACATCATTTCTCCTGAATCAGGGAAACCCTCTGTGTGGGACTCTGAAGACTCGATAGTACTCTGGCAGTGGCTTTAACTACAAGCACGTCAGCGGCACTAGCTGTACGTAACGGCTACCCAGGTACCTGTCGAAAAAAAGACCGATGAGAAAACTCATCCGGATCTCCTATTGAGCCTATCCGTGACAATATCCATACAGTCCGGTCTCTTCATCAAAGAGTATCACATACCGGGTCTAGGGGATGGTGAACGTCAGACCCTAATAACCTGATAATTCGAGCTAATGTGGCTCAGGACCAATCCGGGAAACTACTGATCAACCTATCAGTAAATCCCAAGTGCCTTGGCCAAAGTCTTATGGTCCTGACCAATCGAATCACAGTGCGATATCGACTCCTTATATCGGGAGAGACAAATCCCTGACAATCGCTCACTGCCTCCATGTGGCTCGTGACTGAACCCAACCAAACCTGTTTGCACGACTCAGTAGAGCCGTGGTAGGGTAGTGATCAAAGTTTAGTGGGAACTCACACGAGACAAATGCCGATCTCGGGTCCAAAGACTAACCTGTACACATGTCACCTGAGAACTTCTATCTGATGATAGGTATAGTACCACATGGAAGTTCTCGACGATTCCGTCCAGTGTACTCATACCCGGTGAGCACCTGTATACGATCTTAGGTGCATCAGACCAATGGCTGCGGGACCAACCATCCTCCGACGGGGCTAGAAACGTACACACCAGTCTACTCTGGAGTATCAGTGCCCAGTCTCGATACTCACACGACTAGGGACCATTTAAGGATGTGCTTATGGACTACCCCGCTCCCACAAGTATGATCGCCATCACAACGCAGGTAGTCAAGCAAGATCCTAGGGGCTTTATCAACATGTAACCGCAATATGTAATAACGAGTATGACATATGCCATGTTAAGATAAAGAAAAACTACAATAGTATACCACCGTATCGAGTCTTTATCAATATGTGCAAACCAGATATAACAACAATACAAATAAATACACATATCCCGATAAAGACATGTCAAATAATATATTATAAAACTGAACAAGATTGTTCTGTACATACATATCCCTAGTATCCATATGTATACATATACAATACTGGCCTCTAGGGCATATACATCCAACAATCTCCCACTTGCACTAAAGGCCAGTGATTGGCATACTGAATACCCAACGTCTGCTCTAAGGCCAGCTGCTGGCGTATCGCATACCCAACATCCTAAAAAGTTGCTCGAACTGTGCTTGAGGGAGGGCCTTCGTAAATGGATCCTCCGTGTTGTCTTTCGAATCCACTCTCCGGACCTCGATCTCCTGGCGATCTACGATCTCCCTGTAGGGTTCCTAGGCACTCTCAAGAGGTCTCACAAGGCATCAACCATGCCAATTTCAAATTTTAACGGTGCCAAGAAGCCCTAACAAGATCGTTGGCTAGAAGTTTAGGCGAAACTAGCAACTAGTTAACAAATTAACTACAAGAACGGAAATACAACCTTTGTAGATCCGGTCCTGCACCTCCACGGCTCCGTGATGAAGTCCTCTCCGCTGTCCAAATGAAATCCCAGGCTCAAGCGTCGGCTTCATCGGAGAAAAGGCGGGCTAGGTCATCGACGACGTGCCGAAGATGATCTACGTCGAGGCATCACTAGATCAAGCTCCACCTTCACCAAGCCATGAAAACTTGTGAAGGAAACAGCCTATACTACTTGGCAAGAGGTAGAGGATGAAGAAATAGAAAGTGGGTTCACTTTAGAATTGGATTTCTCACTCTTTTTCATCAATCACCATTGATGAAGTCAAGCTTTTTCTTCATGAAGTGAAGAAGAAGAAGAAGAAGATAATGAATATGATAAGTTATTTAAAATAGAATAGAAAATCAAAACTTATCATAAACAAAACCATAGTTAGGTGTAGAGAGTGGACTATGGTTAAATGGAGTGGTTAGGGTTAAGCATGAGACAAAATGGTGACTTAGTCAAACCTTCATGAATCTTCATGAAAGAAACAAATGAAAGCCACCATTTTCTCTTTATGCATTTTATTTTCCAAAAAGAATAAATGAAATAAATAAATGAATAAGTAAAAACAAAACCCTAACCATTACACAACCATGGTTTAATCTTTACACTTAGCCAATTTAGCATGCATCATCAAACATGATACAAACTAGTGCACAAAATTATATCGTATATACAATGTGCACATCCGAGTGAGAAAATCCATCTTAAGTGAACCAATACTAGTTAATGCAAAGTAATATATCAAATATATAATTATGCATTAAATCATTAAATCAACACTTGATACAATGATCCGGTCATGTCGCACACAACCGACTAGTATACAATGTATCAATTTATCGAATCAATCCTTGATTCGATAACTAGGTTATATCGCATACAACCATTCGATACATTCACCGCGAGAATGAAATACGGTATCACATACACGCATTATTCTCGGTCCCGTACATATCTCATATGCGCTCCTATTTCGTTTCGCTTGAGCCAGGAAACCTCTGTGTAGGACTCTAAAGACTCGTCAATACGCCGGCAGCAGGTGATGATCATATCAAACACCCACAAGCCACAAGCGGTCTGCTAAACGTAACGGCCACCTGGGTATTGAGCGATCAGAAGATCGACGAGCAAGCCCGCTCATACTCCTGTGAATCCAACCAGTAACACTTACCGTACAGTCCGTTCTGATCGTCTGATATGTCGCATATCTCGCCTAGGGGTGGTAAACGTCAGATCCCAATAGCTCGATAAGTCGTGTCGATGTGAGGTCTATAACAGTTCGAGAAACTACTGGTAACACTTACGAGTAAATCTCAGCAACCCTGGCCAGGGATTTCCGGTTATAGCCAATCGAACACAGCGCAACATCAACTCCCTATACCGGGAGAGACGAATCCCCTCCTATCGCTCATTGCCTCCATATGACTCGGGACTGTACCCAAAAACCACCGTTTTGCACGCCCTCTTGGACGTGGTAAGGTGGAAATCAAAGCACAGTGGGAACCACACAAGACTCTATGACGATCTCGGGTCAACAGACTACTCTGTACCAGTGTCACCAGAGAACTGCCATCTGACGTAAGGTATAATACCATCTGGGAGTTCTCGGCGAGTCCGTCCAGTGTACCCAGTCTCCACTGAGCACCCGTATATCATCTCTGATGTCAAACACCAATGGATATGGGATCATCCATCGCCCATCTGTATGGGTCGAGAAGGTATACGCTAGTCTACTCTGGTATATCGATGCCCCGTCTCGATACACCCACGACTAGGGACTTTGAAGGATGTACTTATAGACTATCTGTCCCCACTAGTATGATCTGCATCATAGTCCAGGTAGTCAAGTACACATCCTAAGGGCTTTACCAACATGTAACAGAGAGACAAACAGTGTACACGTTAAGGTAAAGAGCAACCAGATAGCATACTATCATGTCGAGCAAGAAAGTCCTCCCTATATATGTCCCAGCATCCACTACAATATACATCCTATGTATAGTAATGGCCTCTAGGGCATACATATAACTAACAATCTCCCACTTGCACTAGGTCCATCTGATAGCAGTGGTTGCAGTATCTTATACTCAACCATCCCATAAAAATCTCTCTCTGGGAACAGGCCTTTGTGAGTGGATCCGCTGTGTTGTCCTCTGAGTCAACTCTCCTTACCTTGATCACCCTGGAGATCAACCATCTCCATGATCAGGTGATACTGCCTTAGAATATGTCTGGATCACTGATGGGACGGACGTTCCTTGGCATAAGCCACGACTCCATTGTCACACAATGGGAGGAACTAAGTTCATCTCATTTACTAATATACACCCAGACAGCCTCTTTGGTAGCATCTTAAGTAGCGATGTATTCAGCCTTTATCGTCTAGTATGCCACGGTATCTAGCTTGGAACTCTTCCAACATACCGTCCCTTTACTGAGGGTAAAGACAATGCCTGTGACTGACTTTCAGTCGTCCTTATCACCCTGGAACACTTCCAGTGATTCTCCCCAGGATCGATTAATACCATCTCACTACAGCTAGTGAGTATCCTAACATCCAATTAGATCTATCTCATAGATCCAAAACCCAGGATATAGGAGGTATCACTTTGATCCTTTATGGAGAATCATTGTGATAAGCGGAGAATGACCGAGCGTAGCATAGGAAACTCCTTCCCTATCAAGAGTATGTCATCCACGTACTCTACGAGGATCATCACCATACTCCCTACTACCTTTTTTGTATATACAAGGTTTATCTACCATTTTGATGATGTCAAACTGTTTGACTTATCCATCAAAACAGATGTTCCAACTCCGCGATGCCTGCTTTATCACATAAAACATCTTGCACCCGTTTCCGCTGCTCCCACTGTCTACGAAGCCCTCTGGCTGTGTTCTTATAGACGTTCTCTTCTAAATCAGTATTTAGAAAAGTAGTCATGGCACCCAACCGCCAGATATCGTAGTCATGGTATGTAGCCGTGGCAAGTAGGATCTGGATGGACTTAAGCATATCCACTTGAAAAGGTTTCATCATAATCCACGCCTGGTCGATGACGAAAAGCTTTAACAAGTCTAGCTTTGAAAGTCTCAACTTTTCCATCTACACCAAGTAATCTTCTCAAGATATACTTGCTCCTGATGGGGATTTAACCCTTCAGATATAGCAACCAAAGTCCATACTTTGTTGGTGTATAAGGATCCCATCTCAGATCGATAAACATCCAGCCATTCTTACAGAGGCTTACTCTAGATGGCCAGCTCAAAACTAGTTGGGTCATCATCTCATGATGCAATCCTCGCTCCCACTGTCATAGAGAAACCGAAGTATCTCTCAGGTGGGTGAGGAACCCTACTAGATCGGCGGAGAGGCCGAGGTTCGTTGGAATCTACTGAATCCTTTGGTTCTTTCAAATCATCTGCTGTAGTTTGTATAGCTGGAACCTTTCCAGTTCTACATTACAGACCTTGCCTCGAGCTTGTCCGGATTTTGCTTTTCAGACATAGGCTGGACAACCCCAAATCTTCACCATCTTAAGATATGGGCTCTTCCCTTTCCATATCACATATGAAGTGGTAGGCAACTGATTTGATCTGAACCCTTTTCAATAGGTATGCAGCTTCTCAAGTGCATAACTCCCAAAAGGAAATAGGTAACTCAGTAGTACTCATCATAGAGCACACCTTATCATATAGGGTGTTATTGCTCCGCCCCGATATATCATCGTGCCATGGTGTATTCGGAGGAGTAATGCTGAGAGAGAATCTCATTCTCCTTCAGAATAATCCAGGAATTCCATGCTCAAGTATTCTCCTCCTTGATCTCATCAAAGGACATAATACTTATACCCGTTTTGGTTCTCTACTTCTAACTTATATTCTGTGAATATCTCAAAAGGTTCGGACTTGTGTTTCAACAGGAACATAGGTCTGAATCTTGAAAGATCATCAAAGAATGTAATGAAGTATAAAGAACCGATCTTGGCAAGTGTAGACAGGGGACCTACATACATCAACATGTATCATCCCAAGAGTTTACTAACTCTTTCTCTGTTTCCAATAAACAGAGCTATGGTCATCTTATCTCTGTGACATGACTGGCAAGTTTCACAAGATGTAAATTCAAACTGATTTAAATATGCATCTATGTGCAACTTAGCTAGTCGGGTCGCATTGATATGACCTAGTCTACAATACCTCAAGAAGGATTCGTTCATTTCTGAACTCTTCCTCTTGTGTGTGTTTCGTATACTAAGAACTATAGTTTGATTTAGAACATCAACGCTTTTAGATAACGTGCCTGAACCGATCAACTTTTGATATAGGAAATGTTCAAAACATTATCCAACAATACAAAATTTTATCATTTCTTTACTGATATGACTTTGTATATCAGGTTCGGTATCTAATAACATTCGTTCAGAATCAATGTATTGGTAATACAGGGTGACAGTGACCAACAGACTTGGCTGCAACACTTGCCCCGTTTTCTGCCTCATGAAACTTTTCACCCGTTCTCAGTTCTTTACCTGTCTGTAGCCCATGTAACAAATTACATATGCGGGATCCTGATCTGGTATCACATACCCAGGACGTAAAGAATACTGAGAAACAGTTCTGTATAATGAACACACCCGAAGATGATGCATCAGCATGTACTCTCTTCGTTTGGGCGGCATGGGAATTCTGGTAATCCCCAATTTCCTGCTCTGTCTTATAACAATTACAAGTTGGAGCGGGACCAACGTTCCCCAGCTCAGTATAACAAGCGGGTTCGGTCAATATCCGTATTATTATCTTGATTAAGGCGTGATATGGTCGCTACCTGGAGAGAGAGAGAAGAAAACACTCAGCGTGCGCTCTTGCAAGAATAGATTGGTTTTTATTTTATCTAATCAGGATGGCTCCCACTGCTTTTTATCAAATCTTCCTTCAAACCCTAAAAGGAAAAACCAGCCGGGATTAATTACACACTACAAGTTCGCCAATCTTTCAGCCAGGCCAGTGTCGGTACTTTGAGGGAGGTCCCCCGTGCTTTCGCACGAACCTAATTACAGTAAATCTCGTTTTCCCAGAGGCGTAACCCCGTTGACACCTTTCTAGACACCTACTTGATCGGCTAATTGTAATGTATAAAACTCTCCCAGGAGTAACTCTTACTCGCAGTGGGTATCGGGATCCAACTATCTCATAGAAGGTATGCAATCTCATTGCAAATTTCAACACTTGAAATTCCCGATAATATTTTGCCCCTAACCTCCTATGACCTTGACAAAGGCCAACAAACCATAGGATGCTAGTCAAGTTCAACCCGTCATTTCCTGATTGAATTAAACCCACCCGCACGGCCCTTGACAAAGGCCAACAAGGTCGCACGACTACCCTAACCCAATCTGCATCATATGCATAAGCAGATAAGCACCAGTTAGCTACCGCACACTGCGCTTTGACAAAGGCCAACAAACGCAGCACGAATACTAACTACTACTTATCTGAAATGACGGAGGGCTACGACAGGTTTTTCTGAATACCTATTGCGTAATGAACTTGATATCGTTGTAGGATCGAATGAATTTTTAAAATGGAGTGCTTTTGAGGCTTTTCTAGTTTTGCTAAAGGAGTCACTCCCGGTGAACGGATCGTCGGTCCTTTCCTCGTCGAATGAGGTGCGGGATATATCATATATATCGCTGTGCAAAGCAAAAACTCTTAAAAGCAATCAAAAGACAAACCGAGTGTGTAGCATCTGCCAGTTATTGCTAAAGGAGTCACTCCCGGTGAAGGGATCTCGGTCCTTTCCTCATCGAATAAGGTGCAGGATATATCACATATACCTCTGTGCAAAGCAACAACTGTAGCTACCCTTTTTATTTTGAAATTCGATTCTACAACATCTTAGGTTTCTTTTATTTCATTAATCGCATTAATGAAGTCCCATCATTTAAAATACCTAAACATCACAGATAAATACGACGTACACTTATGCCATTCGCATTCGCCTCGATGTCCCCTCGTGCACCGTTAGGTTAGGTAACTAACGACAGAGCGGGGCAGGGCTAGCGCGGGTGTAAAACATAAGTAACGTCTATATAATATATCATATATACTATATACAGTATCTATCACAGAACATCACATGATCACATCACAGATATCGCAGCAGAAGAAACATATGAAATATTGGATATACTAGGACGTCCGTGTTTTCAATACGAGCCAGTATAAAACACGGATTCCACGGTCGCGATGAATAGCCAAACCCACACCCCTAGACCCCTATGAGAACGGCAAGCAACCCTACCAATTCTGGAGTTTGGAGACCCGGACTCGACTCCTCGAGTTGGTCTCCCACTGGACCCCAGAACCCGGTTACTTGTGCTCCCCTCCTTGGGTCTATCCTAGTGCGGAAAAGTAAATAATATACAAAGGGTGACAACTTCCGCAACCTGGAAGTGCCCCAAATAAAAGAATATTACATACAAGTTTTTACATGAATGAAAATGAAAAAACACCCATCTCACATAAAAACCCCCGGCTATTCAAACACGACTATCCAATATAACATATCCAGCAACACATAACATCACATGTCATCAACGTAAGTAAATATGCGCATCCCAATTGTCGTTGACATATAGCAACGAAGCCGGCGATATCACATATTACACTTACGGTCACAGAAAAGAAAGTGTAAAACTACAACAGTTGGAATCCGCAATCTGCATAGACATCGCATGCCTAATCAAATGAATACCTTAGACATCGCATGCCTAACAATTATAAACCCTGCATTTTAGTCTCATTATCGAAAACACTTTTCAATATCAAGTTGGGCAATTCAACAAGATTCCCGACATCCTGATCGAATGCTCGTCGCAAACTTTAGTAGGTGGCCGCACCCCCGATACCGTCGACGAAGTGCACCAAGGTGGAACACCGCTGCCGCGAGCACCCGGACGGATGCTTTCGGCGACGGGGTTCTCCTATAGTCACTTGGTCGGGGCTTTGGAGCGAGTCTGTCTATTAAGTTTACCCGGCGAGTATCCGCGTACGCTACGTGATTGCGACGGACTTTTGATCACATCAAAATTCCATGGCAACCGATCAAGTGAGACTAAAGTGCTATGTTTATAACATTCATTCAGTTATCTCATAACGCTTTGTGAATTCCAATTATTGTATCCCGTTCCAGATAATTAGAAAATGTTAAACTTTCCGATCGAACATTCAAACACCCAAGTTTTCCCGATACAGATCAACACATAAAACAAGTCTAAAAACATTCAGTTCGTGCCTCAGTACCAACGGTCCAGCCGTAGAAGGGTCAAGCCAACGCCTCACATGTAGCACGCCGTACTGCCCCAAACCCGAAGGTTCAAAGGGCAGTTCAAGACGGTCACATAATCGAGTTAAGGTTTGTTGTCTTCTAGAGGGACCATCGCGTTACTTGCACTACTTAGAACGTCGTTAAACCACGGAAAAATCCAACACTTGGAAATTTCCCGACAGGGGAAAAATTGGGTATTTATATCCGGTCGAACTTTTTAACATATTCAAAAATTATCCGGAAAGCCACACAGACAAAATTTGATAATCCGATCGAACATTCGAATCCCTAAAACAACCCAGAAAATTCAACTCTTGAAAAAATATTAAAAATTCCCAGGAAAACCAGCACTTTAAACTAAGAATTACTGTGCAAATTTCGATGCCACAAAAGACAAAAACGCCGCGGAACCGCCGCACGAGCCATGCTCGTGCCGCGGAACCGCGGCTCATTGATGGAATTAGGCATACGAATTTTACAGTAACCCTTAGAATTTCCTGCTGATTTTTCTGCATATTTTTAATACTCAAAAATCCACAAATTCAGAAAAAGTCCAGAGAGCCGTTTTGAGTTGGGGTTTCGGGTTCGTTCGGATTTCAAACGTCGTCTAGACTTCGCCTAAGGCTCTAGCTAGGCTCTGATACCACTGTAGGGTTCCTAGGCACTCTCAAGAGATCTCACAAGGCATCAACCATGCCAATTTCAAATTTTAACGGTGCCAAGAAGTCCTAACAAGATCGTTGGCTAGAAGTTTAGGCGAAACTAGCAACTAGTTAACAAATTAACTACAAGAACGGAAATACAACCTTTGTAGATCCGGTCCTGCACCTCCACGGCTCCGTGATGAAGTCCTCTCCGCTGTCCAAATGAAATCCCGGGCTCAAGTGTCGGCTTCATCGGAGAAAAGGCGGGCTAGGTCATCGACGACGTGCCGAAGATGATCTACGTCGAGGCATCACTAGATCAAGCTCCACCTTCACCAAGCCATGAAAACTTGTGAAGGAAACAGCCTATACTACTTGGCAAGAGGTAGAGGATGAAGAAATAGGAAGTGGGTTCACTTTAGAATTGGATTTCTCACTCTTTTTCATCAATCACCATTGATGAAGTCAAGCTTTTTCTTCATGAAGTGAAGAAGAAGAAGAAGATAATGAATATGATAAGTTATTTAAAATAGAATAGAAAATCAAAACTTATCATAAACAAAACCATAGTTAGGTGTAGAGAATGGACTATGGTTAAATGGAGTGGTTAGGGTTAAGCATGAGACAAAATGGTGACTTAGTCAAACCTTCATGAATCTTCATGAAAGAAACAAATGAAAGCCACCATTTTCTCTTTATGCATTTTATTTTCCAAAAAGAATAAGTGAAATAAATAAAAAAAAACCCTAACCATTACACAACCATGGTTTAATCTTTACACTTAGCCAATTTAGCATGCATCATCAAACATGATACAAACTAGTGCACAAAATTATATCGTATATACAATGTGCACATCCGAGTGAGAAAATCCATCTTAAGTGAACCAATACTAGTTAATGCAAAGTAATATATCAAATATATAATTATGCATTATATCATTAAATCAACACTTGATACAATGATCCGGTCATGTCGCACACAACCGACTAGTATACAATGTATCGATTTATCGAATCAATCCTTGATTCGATAACTAGGTTATATCGCATACAACCATTCGATACATTCACCGCGAGAATGAAATACGGTATCACATACACGCATTATTCTCGTTCCCGCACATATCTCATATGCGCTCCTATTTCGTTTCGCTTGAGCCAGGAAACCTCTGTGTAGGACTCTAAAGACTCGTCAATACGCCGGCAGCAGGTGATGATCATATCAAACACCCACAAGCCGCAAGCGCTCTGCTAAACGTAACGGCCACCCGGGTATTGAGCGATCAGAAGATCGACGAGCAAGCCCGCTCATACTCCTGTGAATCCAACCAGTAACACTTACCGTACAGTCCGGTCTGATCGTCTGATATGTCGCATATCTTGCCTAGGGGTGGTAAACGTCAGACCCCAATAGCTCGATAAGTCGTGTCGATGTGAGGTCTATAACAGTTCGAGAAACTACTGGTAACACTTACGAGTAAATCTCAGCAACCCTGACAAGGGATTTCCGGTTATAGCCAATCGAACACAGCGCAACATCAACTCCCTATACCGGGAGAGACGAATCCCCTCCTATCGCTCATTGCCTCCATGTGACTCGGGACTGTACCCAAAAACCACCGTTTTGCACGCCCTCTTGGACGTGGTAAGGTGGAAATCAAAGCACAGTGGGAACCACACAAGACTCTATGACGATCTCGGGTCAACAGACTACTCTGTACCAGTGTCACCAGAGAACTGCCATCTGACGTAAGGTATAATACCATCTGGGAGTTCTCGGCGAGTCCGTCCAGTGTACCCAGTCTCCACTGAGCACCCGTATATCATCTCTGATGTCAAACACCAATGGATATGGGATCATCCATCGCCCATCTGTATGGGTCGAGAAGGTATACGCTAGTCTACTCTGGTATATCGATGCCCCGTCTCGATACGCCCATGACTAGGGACTTTGAAGGATGTACTTATAGACTATCTGTCCCCACTAGTATGATCTGCATCATAGTCCAGGTAGTCAAGTACACATCCTAAGGGCTTTACCAACATGTAACAGAGAGACAAACAGTGTACACGTTAAGGTAAAGAGCAACCAGATAGCATACTATCATGTCGAGCAAGAAAGTCCTCCCTATATATGTCCCAGCATCCACTACAATATACATCCTATGTATAGTAATGGCCTCTAGGGAATACATATAACTAACACTCCCTGATCAGGTGATACCGCCTTAAGATGTGCCTGGATTTCTGATGGGACCGTGGTTCCTTTGCTAAGGCTATAGCCCCATTGTTATCGCAATACAGTGGTATTGGGTCAACAATGGACGGAACTACCTGAAGTTCAGCTATGAACTTCTTCATCCAGACCGCCTCTTTTACGGCATCGCTTGCAGCAATGTATTCAGCCTCCATCGTTGAGTCTGCGACGGTATCCTGTTTGGAACTCTTCCAACATACCTCCCCTCCATCGAGGGTAAACACAAAACTTGAGACAGACTTGCTGTCATCCTTGTCACTCTGGAAGCTTGAGTCGGTAAAGGACTTGACCCTGAGGTCTCCATTACCGTAAATCAGGAACATCTTCTTAGGTACTTGAGAATGTTCTTTACTGCTGTCCAGTTGTTCTCACCTGGGTCCGACTGATACTGGCTCACTACGCTTAGCGCGTAAGCTATATCTGGTCTTGTACATAGCATCGCATACATTATAGATTCTATCGCCGAAGCGTAGGGTATAGTGCTCATGCGAACCCTCTCCTCGTCAGTCTTGGGAGACATCTCCTTGGAGAGGGTGATTCCATGCAATGCGGGTATGTTACCGCTCTTGGAATCTTCCATACTAAATCTCTTTAGTACGGTCTTGTTAGTTATATGTATGCCCTAGAGGCCATTACTATACATAGGATGTATATTGTAGTGGATGCTGGGACATATATAGGGAGGACTTTCTTGCTCGACATGATAGTATGCTATCTGGTTGCTCTTTACCTTAACGTGTATACTGATTGTCTCTCTGTTACATGTTGGTAAAGCCCTTAGGATATGTACTTGACTACCTGGACTATGATGCGGATCATACTAGTGGGGACATGGTAGTCTATAAGTACATCCTTCAAAGTCCCTAGTCGTGGGTGTATCGAGACGGGGCATCGATATACCAGAGTAGACTAGCGTGTACCTTCTCGACCCATACAGATGGGCGATGGATGATCCCATATCCATTGGTGTTTGACATCAGAGATGATATACGGGTGCTCAGTAGAGACTGGGTACACTGGACGGACTCGCCGAGAACTCCCAGATGGTATTATACCTCACGTCAGATGGCAGTTCTCTGGTGACACTGGTACAGAGTAGTCTGTTGACCCGAGATCGTCATAGAGTCTTGTGTGGTTCCCACTGTGCTTTGATTTCCATCTTACCACGTCCAAGAGGGCGTGCAAAACGGTGGTTTTTGGGTACAGTCCCGAGTCACATGGAGGCAATGAGCGATAGGAGGGGATTCGTCTCTCCCGGTATATGGGGGTTGATGTTGCGCTGTGTTCGATTGGCTATAACCGGAAATCCCTGGCCAGGGTTGCTGAGATTTACTGGTAAGTGTTACCAGTAGTTTCTCGAACAGTTATAGACCTCATATCGACACGACTTATCGAGCTACTGGGGTCTGACGTTTACCACCCCTAGGCGAAATATGCAACATATTAGACGATCAGACCGGACTGTACGGTAGTGTTACTGGTCGGATTCACTGGAGTGTGAGCGGGCTTGCTCGTCGATCTTCAGATCGCTCAATACCCGGGTGGCCGTTACGTTTAGCAGACCGCTTGCGGCTTGTGGATGTTTGATATGATCATCATCCGCTGCCGGAGTATTGACGAGTCTTTAGAGTCCTACACAGAGGTTTCCTGGCTCAAGCGAAACGAAATAGGAGCGCATATGAGATATGTGCGGGACCGAGAATAATGCGTGTATGTGATACCGTATTCTATTCTCGCGATATATATATCGAATGGTTGTATGCGATATAACCTAGTTATCGATTCAAGCGTTGATTCGATAAGCCGATATATTAGATACCAGTCGGTTATGTGCGCATGACCGGATCATTGAATCAAGTGTTGATTTAATGATTTAATGCATATTTATATATATATGATATATTACTTTGCATCAACTAGTATCGGTTTACTTAAGATGGATTTTCTCACTCGGATATGCGCATTACATATGCGATATGATTTTGTGCATTTGATTGTATCATGTTTGATGATACATGTTTACTTGGTTAAGTGCAAAGATTTAAACCATGGTTAAAAGAATGGTTAGGGTTTCTTTTCCTTTATTTATCTATTTATTTATTTATTTATTTATTGATTTTTGGAAAATAAAAGGCAAGAGAAAAGGATGGTGGCTATTTTTGTTTTAAGTTGAAGTTTCATGAAGCTTTGACTTTGTCCACCATTCTTATCTCATGCTTAACCTAACCATTTGAATTAACCCTAGTTAAATCTCTACACATAACCATGGTTATATTATGATAAGAATTGATTTTCTTTTCTTATGCTTTTTAACTTATCATAATGGTTTTTCTTCTTCTTCTTCATGCTTCAAGTGAAGAAGCTTGAAGTCCATCAATGGTGATTGATGCATATGAGTGAGAAATCCAATTCTAAAGTCTACCCACTTCCTATTTCTTCATCCTCTACCTCTTGCCAAGTAGTAGAGTGTGTTTCCTTCACAAGATTTTAGGGTTTGGTGAAGGTGGAGCTTGATTCATCGATGCTTCGACGTAGATCATCTTCGGCATGGACATCGACGACCTAGCTTGCCCATTCTCCGACGAAGCCGATCCTAGAGCCCAGATTCGATTTGGACAGCGGAGAGGACCTCGTTGCGGAGCCGTGGAGGTGGATATCCGGATCTACAAAGGTTGTAATTTCCGTATCTCTTTAGTTAACTGTTAACTAGTTCTTGTTCGCCTAGATATCTAGCAAACGATCCGTACTTTAGGGTTTGTAGGCACTATAATTTTTGAAATTGCCATGGTTGATGGCTTGGGAGACCTCACTAGAGTGCCTAGGAATCCTGCAGTGGTATCAGAGCCTAGCTAGAGCCTTAGGCGATCCCCGGACGGAATTAGAAACCCGATCGAACCGAAATCCCATTGCAAAATAGCTCTCTGTACTTTTTTCAAAACTGTTGATTTTTGGCAATTAAAAATATCCAGAAAAACAAGCAGGCTTTTCTAAGAATTACTGTGAAATTTGGTACCCTAATTCCACAAAAGCGCGGCGGAAGCGCCGCACAAAGGGGGTTTGTGCGGCGGAAGGGCCGCCAATAAGAAGCCGACACGTGTCAAATTTCACAGTAACTCGTAAAATTCAATGCTCATTTTCCTGGAATATTTAAACTGAACTCAAGAGTTGAGTTGTTCTGAGTTGTTTTGGGAATCATTGTTTCGATCGGAAAGTCTAATTCTGTCCATGTGTTTTCCGGATAAATTTTAGAATATGTTAAAAAGTTCGACCGGATATAAATACCCGATTTTTCCCATGTCGGGAAATTTCCAAGTGTTGGATTTTTCCGTAGTTTAACGACGTTCTAAGTAGTGCAAGTAACGCGATGGTCCCTCTAGAAGACACAAACCTTAACTCGATTATGTGACCGTCTTGAACTGCCCTTTGAACCTTCGGGTTTGGGGCAGTACGGCGTGCCACATGTGAGGCGTTGGCTTGACCCTTCTACGGCTGGACCGTTGGTACTGAGGCACGAACGGAATGTTGTTATACTTGTTTCATGTGTTGATCAGTATCGGGAAAACTTGGGTGTTCGATTGTTCGATCGAAAAGTTTAACATTTTCTGTTTATCTGGAATGGGATACAATAATTGGAATTCACAATAAGTTATGAGATAACTGAATGAATGTTATAAACGTAGCAATTTAGTCTCACTTGATCGGTTGCCACGGATTTTTGATGTGATCAAAAGTCCGTCGCAATCACGTAGCGTACGCGGATATTCGCCGGATAAACTTAATAGACAGCTTCACTCCATAGCCCCGACCAAGTGACTGTAGGAGAACCCCGTCGCCGAAAGCATCCCTCCGGGTGCTCGTGGTAGCGGTGTTCCGCCTTGGTGCACTTCGTCGACGGTATTGGGGGTGCGGCCGTCTACTGAAGTTTGCGACGAGTATTCGATCAGGATGTCGGGAATCTTGTTGAATTGCCCGACTTGATATTGAAAAGTGTTTTCGATAATGAGACTAAAATGCGGGGTTTATAATTGTTAGGCATGCGATGTCTAAGAAATTCATTTGGTCAGGCATGCGATGTCTGAGGTGATTGCGGATTCCAACTGTTGTAGTTTTATACTTTCTTTTCTGTGACCGTAAGTGTAATATGTGATATCGCCGGTTTCGTTGCTATACGTCAACGACAATTGGGATGGACATATTTACTTACGTTGATGACATGTGATGTTATGTGTTGCTGGATATGTTATATTGGATCGTCGTGTTTGAATAGCCGGGGGTTTTTATGTGAGATGAGTGTTTTTCATTTTCATTCATGTAAAAACTTGTATGTAATATTCTTTTATTGGGGCGCTTCCAGGCTGCGGGAGTTGTCACCTGTTGTATATTATTTACTTTTCCGCACTAGGATAGACCCAAGGAGGAGGGCACAAGTAACCGGGTTCTGGAGTCCAGTGGGAGATCAACTCGAGGAGTCGAGTCCGGGTCTCCTAACTCTAGAATTGGTAGGGTTGCTTGCCGCTCTCGTAGGGGTCTAGGGGTGTGGGTTTGGCTATTCATAACGACCGTGGAATCCGTGTTTTATACTGGCTCATATTGAAAACACGGACGTCCTAGTATATCCAATATTTCATATGATTCTTCTGCTGCGATATCTGTGATGAGATCATGTGATGTTTCTGTGATGGATATAGTATATAGTATATATGATATATTATATAGACGTTACTTATGTTTTACACCCGCGCTAGCCCTGCCCTGCTCTGCCGTTAGTTACCTAACCTAACGGTGCACGAGGGGACATCGAGGCGAATGCGGATGGCATAAGTGTACGTCGTATTTATCTGTGATGTTTAGGTACTTAAATGATGGGACTTCATTAATGTGATTAATGAAATAAAATAAACCTAAGATGTTGTAGAATCGAATTTCAAAATAAAACAGGTAGCTACAGTTCTTGCTTTGCATAGCGGTATATACGATATATCCTGCACCTTATTCGATGAGGAAAGGACCGAGATCCCTTCACCGGGAGTGACTCCTTTAGCAATAACTGGCAGATGCTACAACCCTCGGTTTGTCTTTTGATTGCTTTTAAGAGTTTTTGCTTTGCACAGTGATATATATGATATATCCCGCACCTCATTCAACGAGGAAAGGACCGACGATCCCTTCACCGGGAGTGACTCCTTTAGCAAAACTAGAAAAGCCTCAAAAGCACTCCATTTTTAAAATCATTTGATTCTACAACGATATCAAGTTCATTACGCAATAGGTTTTCAGAAAAACCTGTCGTAGCCCTCCGTCATTTCAGATAAGTACTAGTTAGTATTCGTGCTACGTTTGTTGACCTCTGTCAAGGCGTAGTGTGCGGTAGCTGATTAGTGCTTATCTGCATAAGCATATGATGTGATTGATTTAGGGTAGTCGTGCGACCTTGTTGACCTCTGTCAAGGGTCGTGCGGGTGGGTTTACTTCAATCAGGAAATGACGGGTTGAACTTGACTAGCAGCCTATGGTTTGTTGACCTCTGTCAAGGTCATAGGACGCTAGGGGCAAAATATTATCGGGAATTTCAAGTGTTGAGATTTGCAATGAGATTGCATACCTTCTATGAGATAGTTGGATCCCGATACCCGCTGCGAGTAAGTGTTACTCCTGGGAGAGTTTTATACATTACAATTAGCCGATCAAGTAGGTGTCTAGAAAGGTGTCAACGGGGTTACGCCTCTGGGAAAACGAGGTTTACATTAATTAGGTTCGTGCGAAAGCACGGGGGACCTCCCTCAAAGTACCGACACTGGCCTGGCTGAAAGATTGGCGAACTTGTAGTGTGTAATTAATCCCGGCTAGTCTTTCCTTTTAGGGTTTGAAGGAAGATTTGATAAAAAGCAGTGGGAGCCATCCTGATTAGATAAAATAATAACCAATCTATTCTTGACAGAGCGCACGCTGAGTGTTTTCTTCTCTCTCTCTCCTGGTAGCGACCATATCACGCCTTAATCAAGATAATAATACGGATATTTGACCGAACCCACTTGTTATACTGAGCTGGGGAACGTTGGTCCCGCTCCAACTTATAATTGTTAAAAGACAGAGCAGGAAATTGGGGAATACCAGATTTCCCGTGCCGCCCAAACGAAGAGAGTGCATGCTGATGCATCATCTTCGGGTGTGTTCATTATACAGAACTGTTTCTCAGTATCCTTTACGTCCTGGGTATATGATACCGGATCAGGATCCCAGATATGTAATCTGTTACATAGGGCTACAGAAAGGTAGAGAACTGAGAACGGGTGATAAGTTTCATGAGGCAGAAAACGGGGCAAGTGTTGCAGCCAAGTCTGTCGGTCACTGTCACCCTGTATTACAATACATTGATTCTGAACGAATGTTGTTAGATACCGAACCTGATATACAAAATCATATCAGTCTCTTTATCTGAAAAGAAAGGATATAATTTTGTATTGTTGGATAATGTTTTGAACATTTCCTATATCAAAGGTTGATTGGTTCAGGCACGTTATCTAAAAGCATTAATGTTCTAAATCAAACTACAGTTCTTAATATACGGAACACACACGAGAGGAATAGTTCAGAAATGAACGAATTCTTCTTGAGGTATTGTAGACTAGGTCAGATCAATGCGACCCGACTGGCTAGAGTTACATATAGATGTATATTTAAATCAGTTTGAATTTACATCTTCTGAAACTCGCCAGTCATGTCACAAAGATAAGATGACCATAGCTCCGTTTACTGAAACAGAGAAAGAGTTGGTAAACTCTTGGGATGATACATGTTGATGTACGTAGGTCCCCTGTCTACAAATGCCAGGACTGGTTCTTTGTACTTCATTATATTCTCTGATAATCTCTCAAGATTCAGACATATGTTCCTGTTGAAACACAAGTCCGAACCTTTTGAGATATTCACGGAATATAAGTTAGAAGTAGAGAACCAGAATACGGGTATAAGTATTATGTCCTATGATGAGATCAAGGAGGAGAATACTTGAGCACGAAAATCCTGGATTATTCTAAAGGAGAATGAGATTCTCTCTCGGCATTACTCCTCCGTATACACCATAGCACGATGGTATATCGGGGCGGAGCAAACACACCCTATATGATATGGTGTGCTCTATGATGAGTACTACTGAGTTACCTATTTCCTTTAGGGAGTTATGCACTTGAGAAGCTGCATACCTATTGAATAGGGTTCAAATCAAATCAGTTGCCTACCACTTCATATGTGATATGATAAGGGAAGAGCCCATGTCTTAAGTTAGTTAAGATTTGGGGTTGTCCGGCCTATGTCTGAAAAGCAAAATCCGGACAAGCTCGAGGCAAAGTCAGTTATGTAGAACTGGAAATGTTCCAGCTATACAAACTGCTGCAGATGATTTGATAGAACCAAGGGATTCAGTAGATTCCAAAGAACCTCAGCCTCTCCGCCGATCTAGTAGGGTTCCTCACCCACCTGAGAGATACTTCGGTTTCTCTATGACAGTGGGAGCGAGGATTGCATCATGAGATGATGACCCAACTAGTTTCGAGCTGGCCATCAGGAGTAAGACTCCGTAAGAATGGCTGGATGTTTAGCGATCTGAGATGGAATCCTTATACACCAACAAAGTATGGACTTTGGTTGCTATATCTGAAGGGTTAAATCCCCATCAGGAGCAAGTATATCTTGAGAAGATTACTTGGTGTACATGGAAAAGTTGAGACTTTCAAAGCTAGACTTGTTAAAGGTTTTCTTCATTGACCAGGCGTGGATCATGATGAAACTTTTTCAAGGATCTATGCTTAAGTCCATCCAGATCCTACTTACCACGGCTACATACCATGACTACGATATCTGGTGGTTGGGTGTCTTGACTGCTTTTCTAAATGATGATTTAGAAGAGTGCGTCTGTAAGTACACAGCCAGAGGGCTTCGTAGACAGTGGGAGCAGCGGAAACGTGTGCAAGATGCTTTATAGGATAAAGCAGGCATCGCGGAGTTGGAACATCTATTTTGATGAATTAGTCAAAGAGTTTGACATCATCAAAATGGTAGATGAACCTTGTATAAACAAAAAGGTAGTAGGGAGTATGGTGACGATCCTCGTAGAGTACGTGGATGACATACTCTTGATAAGAAAAGAGTTTCTTATGCTATGCTCGATCAATCTCCGCTTATCACAATGATTCTCCATATAGGATCAAAGTGATACCTCATAAATCCTGGATTTTGGATCTATGAGATAGATCTAAATGGATGTTAGGATACTCACTAATTGTAGTGAGACGGTATCAACCGATCCTGAGGAGAATCACTGGAATGGTTCCAGGGTGATAAAGACGACTGAGTGTCAGTCACAGGCATTGTCTTTACCCTCAGTAAAGGGACGGTATGTTGGAAGAGTTCCAAGCTAGATACCGTGACATACTAGACGATAAAGGCAGGATACATCGCTACTTAAGATGCTACCAAAGAGGCAGTCTGGGTGTATATTGGTTCATGAGATGAACTACGTTCCCACCATTGTGAGACAATGGAGTTGTGGCTTATGCCAAGGAACGCCGGTCCCATCAGTGATCCAGACATATTCTAAGGCAGCATCGCCTGATCATGGAGATAGTTGATCTCCAGGGTGATCGAGGTTTGGAGAGTAGACTCAGAGGACAACACAGCGGATCCACTCACAAAGGCCTGTTCCCAGAGAGAGACTTTTATGGGATGGTTGAGTATGAGATACTTCAAACCACTGCTACAGATGGCCCTAGTGCAAGTGGGAGATTGTTAGTTATATGTATGCCCTAGAGGCCATTACTATACATAGGATGTATATTGTAGTGGATGCTGGGACATATATAGGGAGGACTTTCTTGCTCGACATGATAGTATGCTATCTGGTTGCTCTTTACCTTAACGTGTATACTGATTGTCTCTCTGTTACATGTTGGTAAAGCCCTTAGGATATGTACTTGACTACCTGGACTATGATGCGGATCATACTAGTGGGGACATGGTAGTCTATAAGTACATCCTTCAAAGTCCCTAGTCGTGGGTGTATCGAGACGGGGCATCGATATACCAGAGTAGACTAGCGTGTACCTTCTCGACCCATACAGATGGGCGATGGATGATCCCATATCCATTGGTGTTTGACATCAGAGATGATATACGGGTGCTCAGTAGAGACTGGGTACACTGGACGGACTCGCCGAGAACTCCCAGATGGTATTATACCTCACGTCAGATGGCAGTTCTCTGGTGACACTGGTACAGAGTAGTCTGTTGACCCGAGATCGTCATAGAGTCTTGTGTGGTTCCCACTGTGCTTTGATTTCCATCTTACCACGTCCAAGAGGGCGTGCAAAACGGTGGTTTTTGGGTACAGTCCCGAGTCACATGGAGGCAATGAGCGATAGGAGGGGATTCGTCTCTCCCGGTATATGGGGGTTGATGTTGCGCTGTGTTCGATTGGCTATAACCGGAAATCCCTGGCCAGGGTTGCTGAGATTTACTGGTAAGTGTTACCAGTAGTTTCTCGAACAGTTATAGACCTCATATCGACACGACTTATCGAGCTACTGGGGTCTGACGTTTACCACCCCTAGGCGAAATATGCAACATATTAGACGATCAGACCGGACTGTACGGTAGTGTTACTGGTCGGATTCACTGGAGTGTGAGCGGGCTTGCTCGTCGATCTTCAGATCGCTCAATACCCGGGTGGCCGTTACGTTTAGCAGACCGCTTGCGGCTTGTGGATGTTTGATATGATCATCATCCGCTGCCGGAGTATTGACGAGTCTTTAGAGTCCTACACAGAGGTTTCCTGGCTCAAGCGAAACGAAATAGGAGCGCATATGAGATATGTGCGGGACCGAGAATAATGCGTGTATGTGATACCGTATTCTATTCTCGCGATATATATATCGAATGGTTGTATGCGATATAACCTAGTTATCGATTCAAGCGTTGATTCGATAAGCCGATATATTAGATACCAGTCGGTTATGTGCGCATGACCGGATCATTGAATCAAGTGTTGATTTAATGATTTAATGCATATTTATATATATATGATATATTACTTTGCATCAACTAGTATCGGTTTACTTAAGATGGATTTTCTCACTCGGATATGCGCATTACATATGCGATATGATTTTGTGCATTTGATTGTATCATGTTTGATGATACATGTTTACTTGGTTAAGTGCAAAGATTTAAACCATGGTTAAAAGAATGGTTAGGGTTTCTTTTCCTTTATTTATCTATTTATTTATTTATTTATTTATTGATTTTTGGAAAATAAAAGGCAAGAGAAAAGGATGGTGGCTATTTTTGTTTTAAGTTGAAGTTTCATGAAGCTTTGACTTTGTCCACCATTCTTATCTCATGCTTAACCTAACCATTTGAATTAACCCTAGTTAAATCTCTACACATAACCATGGTTATATTATGATAAGAATTGATTTTCTTTTCTTATGCTTTTTAACTTATCATAATGGTTTTTCTTCTTCTTCTTCATGCTTCAAGTGAAGAAGCTTGAAGTCCATCAATGGTGATTGATGCATATGAGTGAGAAATCCAATTCTAAAGTCTACCCACTTCCTATTTCTTCATCCTCTACCTCTTGCCAAGTAGTAGAGTGTGTTTCCTTCACAAGATTTTAGGGTTTGGTGAAGGTGGAGCTTGATTCATCGATGCTTCGACGTAGATCATCTTCGGCATGGACATCGACGACCTAGCTTGCCCATTCTCCGACGAAGCCGATCCTAGAGCCCAGATTCGATTTGGACAGCGGAGAGGACCTCGTTGCGGAGCCGTGGAGGTGGATATCCGGATCTACAAAGGTTGTAATTTCCGTATCTCTTTAGTTAACTGTTAACTAGTTCTTGTTCGCCTAGATATCTAGCAAACGATCCGTACTTTAGGGTTTGTAGGCACTATAATTTTTGAAATTGCCATGGTTGATGGCTTGGGAGACCTCACTAGAGTGCCTAGGAATCCTGCAGGTCTCTATGTACCTGGACTGTGAAAGTCACAGTAATCTCTTGGATCTATCTCTATCGATCTTGATCCCCAGAATGTACGAGGCATCACCTAGGTCTTTCATAGAGAACCTTTGTGATAAGAATAGCTTGACCGATTGTAGCATAGGAATGTTATTTCCTATCAAAAGAATGTCGTCCACGTACAAGACTAGGAACAGACAGTTCTTCCTACAATCTTCTTGTAAATACATCGCTCATCTTCGTTCTTGATGAAGTCAAAATCTTTGATTGTCTCATCAAAACAGATGTTCCAGCTCCGCGATGCTTACTTCAATCCATAAATGGATTTGAGCAGCTTGCACACCTTCCCGCTGCTCCTACTGTCTACAAAACCTTCTGGCTGATCCATGTAAACGCACTCTTCTAAACTTCCGTTTAGAAAAGTCGTTTTACGTCCATCTGCCAGATCTCATAGTCATGGAAGGCAGCAATAGCAAGCAGGATCCTAATGGATTTAAGCATAGCCACTGGAGAAAAGATTTCGTCATAGTCCACTCCTGGTCTTTGACGAAAACCTTTTGCAATGAGTCTAGCCTTATAGGTTTCCACCTGCCCATTTACACCAAGTTTCTTCTTGTAGATCAATTTGCATCCAACGGGTTTTACCCCATGTGGAGCAACTTCCAGGGTCCACACTTTATTGGTGTACATGGACTCCATTTCAGATTGCATAGCATCCAGCCATTTATCAGATTCCCTACTGATAAAGGCCTGTCTGAAACTAGTAGGATCATCTTCTTCCAAGATGCAATCCTCTCGATCCCCGTCTATGAGAAAACCGTAGTATCTCTCGGGAGGATGAGAAATCCTACTAGATCTGCAGAGTGGCTGAGGTTCGTCTGGGGTTATTGAATCTTGAGGTTTTGTCAAATCTTTAGTTTCAGTTTGTGGTTGCTGAATTTCTTCCAGTTCTACTGAACTCCCAATTGTTCCTTTTGCAAGAAATTGCCACTCTAAAAAGGTGGCATGGCGAGATACAAACACCTTCTGTTCCTCGGTGTGGTAGAACAGATATCCTATTGAATTTTTAGGATATCCCACAAACTTGCATAAAACTGAACGTGCCTTCAATTTGTTCGGATTTTGTACTTTTACATAGGCCGGACAACCCCATATCTTAATACGTTTAAGATACGGTCTTTTGCCATTCCATATCTCGAATGGTGTCTTAGGCACGGATTTGGACGGAACATCATTCAATAGATATGCCGCTGTCAAAAGCGCATGTCCCCAAAACGAAAGAGGCAACTCAGCACTACTCATCATGGAGCAAACCATATCCAATAGGGTACGATTCCTTCGCTCCGATACACCGTTGTGCTGTGGCGTATATGGAGGAGTAAGCTGAGAGAGAATTCCATTCTCTTTTAGGTAATCTTGGAATTCCGTGCTTAAGTACTCCCCTCCTCTACCAGACCAGAGGATCTTGATACTTTTGCCAGTCTGGTTTTCTACTTCGTTCCTGAATTCTTTGAATTTCTCAAAAGCTTCAGATTTGTGTTTCATAAGATACACATATCCGAATCTAGAGAGATCGTCAGTGAATGTGATGAAGAATGAGAACCCATCCCTTGCATGTATAGACATCGGACCACACACATCACTGTGTATGAGTCCCAAGAGCTCTGTTGCCCTTTCTCCATGTCCGGTGAACGGAGATTTGGTCATCTTTCCTTTGAGACATGATTGACAAGTTTCATAAGATGAAAATTTGAACGTATCCAAAAGTCCATCTTTATGCAACTTACTCAGTCTTTTCTCTCCGATATGACCAAGTCTACAATGCTACAAGTAGGATTCGTTCACATCTGAACTCTTCCTCTTGCGTGTGTTTTGTACATTGAGAACTGTGTTTTGATTAAAAACATAGATACCATGACACTGTGTACCTTCTGCAACCAGTACCTTATCAAGATAAATGTTCATGATATTTCTATCAAGAACAAAGTCATATCCATCTTTATTAAGTAAAGAAACTGATATTATGTTGCATAACATGGAAGGTACATAGTAGCAATTGTTCAAAATCATAGTATTGCTATTTGGCAACACTAGGTGATATTCACCGACGGCCGCAACATTAACTTGTGCTCCATTCCCTACTCTGAGGGATGATTAATGTAGGATTTTACGATCAAAAATATAATTACCGCAATCAAGAACGGCGTCGCTTGGTAGCTAGCCGGTGAGTACGTGTTGGTCCACAGGGATTTTGTATTTTCCTAATCGCGCTAACGAGTTAATTCCGATGGGTGTCGGATTGATTATTTCTAAAAAGATAAATTAATTTATACTAAGATTATCTAGATCTAAGTCTTGCTAGGGTTAGGTTTATGGGAAGTTGAGAGATTAAAGGTTTCTTCACCGCTTTCAATGCCCTATTATAGATCTATTAAGTGTTATGGTAATTATCAATAAAGTGGATTAGAATCATTTGGGAAGATCTTTTTTCCTCTAGGTTCTTGTCCTTCCTTTATCGATCCTTACCCTAACCTCCATGGAAAACACGCGCAACCGGTCCTTTATACTACGGTATCACCGTTACCTCGAGGGGTAAGGTCCCGCAGGGAGCGGTGTGTGCGTGTATGCATGGAGTTCTAATTATTATGTGCGATGGGGCAAGAAAGGGGTGAGAGATCTCATCTCTCAAACCTTTCCCTAAAGCTAACCCTAACAAGCGAGGAGACTACTTACTCATTAGGGAATTGAAAGACATTCTAAATTAAATTAAACTAAGGCAAAGAAATAAAAGAACTTACTAATTTTTATTGATGGCTCTCTCCAAACATCAACCCAGTACAGATCTGAATTTATGAAATGAAAAGAGGCATGACCTAATACAAGAGTTTGGGTATCTATTTATAGGACATAGAAAACCCTAGGTTTACAATTGCCGCATGTCTGCATTTACCAAAATACCCCTAGGTTGACTAGTCAGCGCCGCCTCCAACTTTTGGTAAAAAATTATTCTTCTCTGAGCTTTAGATGGCCGCGGAACCGCGGCCGCAGCAGGGGTTGGGCCGCGGTTCCGCGGCCCAATGGTGGAGTTGGATGCTGAGTCTTCTGGGCTGGGTTCTGGTTGCCTTGGGCTACTTAATTCTTTAGTTCTTTTCTCAAATTAGCTTCTGGTTCTCTTCCAGATTTTCCAGTGAATAATTGTGGTGGACTTTAACCATGGCTTTGTAATCTTAGACCTTGCGTTGTCTTGTACTGATCTTTTGTGTAGGCTTGATTAAGATCCTTTTATTTGTTGGTCAAAATCTCACTTTTGCATTGTCTTTTATCTTTTTCACTGTTTTAGCTCCAAGAACCTGTAACCTGTAATTATGTAGCAGACATGGGTCAAAAGCACCTGTTTATTTGTAAAAAGAATAAGAATGGAGAATATAATAATGCAATATAATGGTGTGAACAAATACCCCCAAGCTCATCTTTTGCTCGTCCTCGAGCAAACTTAGTTTTATTCTCGACAAAAACCTAACCTCACTTTCGCAGGGAATCGCGATTGCACTGAGCTCGTGCAACAAGCCGTTAAACCCCTAGGTGTCCCTAGTAGGAGGAGTGTTGTCTCCTGAGGGTTTTCAGCTGATACTACCCACAAAATCCTATCAATTAAGCCCATTGACTTTTATTCTTCACTTAGGTTTTCTAACAAGGAATTCTATTGTCTTCGACTCATAAATTATCCACCCATATTCTTCACACTTCCTCATTATCTAATTTAAGATTATATATGTTCTGCAGACCTACTTAGCTTTCGGCATCTCTTAAGTTTTCCTTTTAGGGTTCCATCTCCACTTAGGAATTTTTATCAGCTCTACTAAAGATACAAGTTCTATTCTTCATTCCTCTCTCTTATCTAAATTCCAATCACATATCCCTATGTGTGTGTATATATATCACCCCTACACTTGGAAATTCAAATCAAGCAATCATACTCTTGTCCGTTGTCCAAAGTACTTATTAATTGGTGAATTTTAAATGAATTTTGCTTACATATCCTTCATGCGACCGTTAATACTTCTTGAGGTACCAACGACCGATTACAAAATGCGTTTGCACTTTAAAGCGTAATTCCTAGTCTTGCAACATCCAAGGCTTTTAGCAGTGACTCCCAAACCAGTTGGTCTAAGGCACTAGGTGATAAAGCACCCTTGCTAAATATTTTTCTATTTTTCAGCCTTAAGTAATCACAAAAACCAGTGTTCATTTTTTTCTCTTTATTCACTTCTTTCTTTTATTTTCATTGTACTAAGGACTTTAGACAAGAGCATTTCAAGGTCTCCTCTACTATTCCAAGTTTCAAGGTGTGTGTTTGTGCAATTTGTAGGGTATAAATTTTCAGAATCTAGACTTAAACTAGGAATTATTTTTCAAACTTATACTTTAATAAAAATATCAATATTTTTCCTTTGTTTTGATTTAGCCCAAGAAGTGAACTCAAAATTTGCCTATTTCTAAATAAACTACAAAGACATATACTTTCTACCGTTAACTTTAAGGAAGGTTATTTTTAGGGTTTTTAATTTACTAAGTCTAAGATCTAGTTGTTCCTAGCTAGTTAACTTTTTTGTCAAACTCAAGTCAATTAGGCCAAAATTGAATACATTAATTTTTATAGTTTTTCAAAATTTTTCAATTTTTTTATG
The DNA here is from genome assembly GCA_030015575.1 of Agapanthus africanus. Lineage (NCBI taxonomy): Eukaryota > Viridiplantae > Streptophyta > Magnoliopsida > Asparagales > Amaryllidaceae > Agapanthus > Agapanthus africanus. Next base: position 88,937,705 of record CM057337.1, read on the forward strand.
GGTTTTAAAATAAGTATGCAAATGCAAAAATATGTACATATGAATGCGAAGAAAGAAGGCTTACCGAGCATACCCCCAAACTTAAAGTTGACAGTGTCCTCACTGTCATGCTATACCAAGAGGGTTGAGAATGTCGGCACTCCCCTGTTTATTTATTTACAAATTGTTTTTATAATGTTTTTTATTTTTTTTATTGGTAAAAGAAAAACAAAAATATATATACAGAAAGGCCCCCCAAACTTCATTGAAACAATGTTAAACGTCATTGCCAAACTTTGCAAAGACCAAACGTCAACACCAACCATTTGAAAAATTTATCTGTATAGAGTATCGGTTGGTGGAAGAACATGTTGTACCGATCCAAAAAGAATTGGGGAAGATAGAAGTGGTGGGATGGAAAGTGTGGAAGTGAATAGATATGATGTGGTGATGAATCAAAATGAGAATGTGAATGATCAACAATCAGTGGAATATTGGCATTCTCGTAGCTTATTAAAAGAAAAGGGGGTGGTTCAACTTCTAAAGGAGGAGGTTGACTCTCCACACTATCCCCAAGATATTTTTGTGGATCCTTTATCGACTTGGCATCATCCATCATATGCATATGATATTCAATTATGAGGGAACTAATCTCCTCGATGTCCGCCATAGTCCAGCCGAAAGCTTGCCGCCTATCTTGTAAGACCATTAAAAGGGCGTTCTCTTGCTCGAAGGCTAGAGAGGCCGATATGATAACGGGAAAGGTCTCATTCTCACCTATGTAAGCATATTTAAGGTGAGACGGTAAGGGCATGAGTTCGAGTTTCGGAGGCGAAACAATCATAGGTAAAATTGGGGAATCTACCTCGAACTCAAAGGACTCCAACACAGGTTCAAAATCACTGCAAACAACCGATTCGGATGGTTCAACTAACTCATCCAAAAATTCAAAAGACTCATATTCGGGCGGTGAGTCGTCAAAATCATCCGGAAAAGTGAAACATTCATAATCAATAGCGGTTGTGTCAACTGTGGTAGATTCGAGGAGGGACGCACTAGTGGCGTCAACATTGTTTTCATCAAACAAAAATCTTTCAAGCTCGCAGTCCTCCTGCGTGATTTCGTGAATAGAGCAAACTTCTCATGTACTAGTTTTAGGCACGGGAGGCAGACTTCCTAACTTGTAAATATTGAACTCACTAGACATCTTCCCGAAGGATAGAGTCATGGAGCCATTGTGACAATTTATTACGGCATTGGAAGTGGCCAAAAATGGTCGACCGAGGATCGCCGGAATTTGGTTCCGTGGGTTAGCAACAGGTTGTGTGTCCATAACAATAAAATCAACGGGGAATATGAAAACCCCAACTTTGATCAACACATCCTCTAGCTCACCCCTAGGATGGGTAATTGATCGATCAGCCATTTGGAGAGTACAACGAGTGGGTTTCAACTCTCCAACCCCTAATTACTCGTACACGGAGTAGGGAAGCAGGTTAACACTAGACCCAAGATCTAAAAGTGCTCGATTAATTTTCTTATCCCCAATTGTTATTGAAATCGTAGGACAGCCGGGTTCCTTTCGTTTTTGGGGTAAGGGTTGAGGTTGGTTAATAGCATTGCTCACTGCACTAGCCACTAGCACTTTCTTGGGTATTTGAGATGACTTTCTCTTTGAGGTACATAAGCCCTTTATGATTTTCGCGTATGAAGGGACTTGTTGGATTGCATCCAAGAGAGGTATATTTATGCTAACCTGTTTAAATAACTCCACAATCTTCTCCATTTGTGCAGTTGGTTTATTGGGACTCAACCTGTTTGGAAATGGAGCATTCTGAAAATTTGTTGAGTCCAATGTCTGTGGAGTAGAATGTGGAGTTGGAACGGATCCCGGTGTGGGTGTGTTTGTGAAGTGAGAAGTGGGTCCGTTCAGATTAGAAGAAGAAGAGCCTTTGGAAGAATGAAGAATAGGTTCTAGCGGAGAAGATGAAGGTGAAGAAGAGAATGGAGAAGAAGAAGAAGGAGGAGAAGGAGGAGAAGGAGAATCACCGGCGGGGATGTCATCGCTAATACCCACATTATTTTGCAACACTTTTCCAGATCTCAACGTGGTCACTGCATTTACATTATGATATTTATGTGCGTTTTGTGTGTGACCGGGATTTGGCAATGGTTGAGATGGAAGATTTCCCCTTTTCTCTCTCGCTCAACGCAGCAGTTAATTATGCAATTTGTGCCTCTATAGTTTTGATGCTTTGATCGTGTGAAGCATTGTTGTGCACCAAAGACTAGACGCAATTTTCCAATCTTGCTGCGGATTCTGTAGATTGCTTGAGAAACGCATCTAGACTTTTTTCTAGCGAGATAACCTTATCATCATTGGGTTGAATCAAATTGTTCGTTTGATAAGGTTGTGGTTGGAAAGGTTGCTGGTATTGAGTTTGTTGGAGTGCTTGTTGTTGTAGAGGAGGAGGCCTTTGAAAGTTGTTGTAACCTTGGAATTGCTGATTTTGATTCCAAGCAAAATTTGGGTGACTCCTCCAACCCGGATTGTAAGTCGCAGAGTAAGGATCATTTCTTTGTCGTTGCTGAAAGGCAGTATTGACTTGATCCTGTCCTTGAATAGGTGAATTGTAAGGACACTCTTCGGTAATGTGTGATGGATCCGAACAACAAGCACAAACAGTTCGTGGGGGTAAAGCAGGGGCAGGAGAAGACGTTGGGATTTTGGTCTCAATGGCTTCTAGCTTTTTCATAAGTGCGGTCATCTCGGCCTTCATAGCAATCGACATATCTACTTGATGTATGCCTGCCCTAGATTGACCAATAGAAGAAGATGAGGTGGTCTTTGTGCTCTCCCACCGAATTGTTTGTTCACTAAGATCCTCGAGAAATTGCCATGCTTCCTCACTAGATTTGGTTAGAAAGTGACCTTGACAAATGGTTTCTAGCAACTGCTTCGTTGCTGGGTTCAATCCTTCGTATAATGTTTGGCAAAGTTGCCAATTTTCGATCTCATGCTGAGGGCATTGAACCAGTAGGTCTTTGAATCTTTCAAAACACTTCCAAAATGGTTCGGAAGGAAGCTGGGTAAATTGTATAATCTCATTGCGAATTCTCTCTGTCTTGTGATGAGGATAAATCTTTTTAAGAAAAGCTTTAACAAACTTGATCAGTTGAAAATAATGTATTTTTAACACGTCAATTTCCCTATCTTTTGCATTCATCTAGAGGTGTTCGGTTTGCATATTATACATATTAGCAAAACAATAGTAAAATACCGAATTACCTGTGTTGTACTCTAAAACAGGCATTTTTAGGAAAATTGACTGTTTATCATGGCATCGCATCATTCTTGTAGCGCAACACTTGTTTCGAAGTCTGTGCAGGAAATTCCAGAAACCGAGCCAAATTGTCAAAAGTGCTGATCAAAATTACACCAAGTCTAAGTCTGGTGATCTGGCAGTAAACAATAAGGTGTAAAACTATTCCAGAAATTTATTCAAGGCCAATGGGAGCTTCCCACCGCGGATCCGCGGCATGATGACGTCAGCAGAGAAGCAGATTTTCCCCATGTGCTTATTTCTAACGGCAAAGCTTCCAGAACTCTCCAGAAACTCCACGTGGTTTCATCTAGAAGGCTCGGTTTAACAACCTAGTTCTAGAAGCCTCCCTCCAACTAACTTCTTCTAGAAGCCTCCTTATAACAAGCTTCTTCTAGAAAGCTCTCTCCAACAATCTTCTTCTAGAAGCCTCCTTATAACAACCTTCTTATAGAAGCCTCCTTGTAACAACCTCATTCTAGAATATTCCCTCCAACAAACTTCTTCTAGAAGATTCTTTCTTACAACCTCATTTTTGGAGGGAAAATTCAAATGAGGTGGTTCATTTTGGAGGGAAAAGTTGTTCATTTTGGAGGGAAATTTGAAATTTGAATTCTAGATCTAAGGTTATGAGGCTTATAAAAGGAAACCTAGATCCAGGGTTAATGGTTGTTCTTCTTCTTCTCCTCTCTTCATCTTCCACCCACAAGTTGAGTGACACAACTTGTGCTTCAAACCCTAATCCAAATTCCAAAGCCAAATTCAAGATCCCGAGTACCAAATCAAGCGAAAAGCCTTCAACCTTTTAGGAGCGGAGCCGATTTTCAATCGAGCAAGTGATCTAAGCCGATCCGTGACTCAAGGAGACGAGCGAAGCCAAATCGACGATCGAGTTCTTCCTCTTGTAGTTCTTGAGCGAATTGTAATGGAATTGTTGATAAATAAAAGGTGAAATTCTTTAATCTTGCTTTCTTTAAATTCTTGCATCATGATTCGATCTCAATTTGTGATTGTGGTTCTTGTTGTGATGTTTGAATAAAACTCCGCTCGTAAAGGAGTCAAGACGATCAATAGAATGATGATGTAACAAATCTTAAAACGATTCTTAAGTCCTACGAGTTTTGTAAACCCTAGCAAATTGAAGAATCGACGACCTAGTTTCGTTGCGATGCTTTCTTGATTGTGATCGCTCGAAATTAGGGATCCACGATCGATTCTTGAATTTACTAGAGGCTAGAATGTGAATGATATCGATGAAGGGACAAAAGATAGATGATGAAACCCTAGTTTCACAAGAAATCCCTAATTCTCGTTGATCATCATCGATCTAGTATCAATTCATCGATGGATAAGAATACGTAATCGCTAGATTTTATCACATCTATAGATCCGATCGATTCCTACGAGCCTCACTTCGATTCTTGATATTTGATTTGGAAATCATCACAAAATCTTAATTCTTGATTTTAATGTTTCTTGATTTAGACTAGATTTTTCTAATTCTTGAACTTCATTTTACAAATCATGAATTGTTCTTTCTTTTCTTTTCTTTAAATTTTCGACTCATCTAATTCGAAATACGAACGATTACACTTTCCCTGTGGACGATCCGCACTCGCTAACGCGCTACATTCGACACTGTTATTGATTGCGGTCAAATAATTTTTGGTTGTGATTTCTTTACAATTTTCATACTACACAATTCGAAACCAATACAATCAAATGGCGCCGTTGCCGGGGATCGCGCGCTAATTCGTTCTAGATTAAAATTTGAATTGAAAGATTTATTCCATTATAATTTTTTGATCAAAATTCACGTAAAATCTAGACGTGTGTTGTGATTTGATTGCGAGGAATTCTGGGAGCTGTGGAGAAAGTGAAATTTTTTTCAAACATTTCCAGAGAGCTCAAGGAGTTAACAGCAGATTGCTGTGAAAAACTTGTACAGTGAACAGCACCTACGGCCGCCCTTCCGCGGTCTAAGCCCTCTATTGCCGCGGTTCCGCGCCTTGGTGAAGGCTTCGCTGCATGAAATTTTCTCTGTAAGTCTCTAACTTTCTTATCTCCTTCTCTGTCTGCTCCAAATAACAATTTTCTGCAGGTTTCTTTGCAAAAATCGCAGCGCCGCAAAAAGCTAAATAAAATTGTGCATGTTTTTGGTTCTTGGTTGTTTGCATACTAATACGGATATTAAGGGGCACGGCCAAATCCAGATTAGGTGGGGAGTTCATTATCCTTCCTAAGCCCCAAAAATCACAAACTTGCATCCGCATTTACCCTCATTAACTAAAAAAGATCTAGAGATGACTCTAAGGACCGTCGCGCTCACTTAGGACAAGAGAAGGCCGTGGGTAATTCATTGCTTATCCGCGTTTCTTTTGTGGTGTATAAGGCAAGTGTGTCGAAGGCTAGTGGTTACTTAATTAGGCCCACTACTTACGTAGTGGAGAACCTTCCACTTACCTGGCCACAGGAGAGACAAAGAGGCAGTGGAGGATTTATCCTGTGACTTGTCTTTTGGCAGTTAGGAGCAGTCTAGAGCTTTGACCTAGGTGACCACTAGATTTAGGGTTTTGCTTGTTGCATTAGTTGTGATCGCATCATATTTTCAAACATCCGTATCATTTTTCAAAACAAACACCAACACATTCATTCATTCCTCTAATTATAAGTCACGCTGCCACTTGTACTAACCCTTTTTAGTGCAAGATAGGCTGGACACGGGATTCTAGTGCCTGTTAGTCCGCGTCCTTCCGATCGACCCCAAAGTCGGTATTTCTACATTTACCTCTTCTTTACCCACCACCACACCCACATCGATGGATCCGTCTCCATTGAATTTCTTTACTACTACTCTGCCGCCGTCCGTTGGTGTGCAGAATCCACCCCGCATCTCTCTCCAAGAGAGGTGCTATCCTATACGAGGTCCCCTTTCCACCTGTCTTTCCATTTCACCAGCCAACGGGGACAATTTTCAAATAAAACCCCAATACATCAACCTTCTACCAAAATTTCACGGTCTCGAGTCTGAAGACGCATATACCTTTATCACCAAATTTGAAAATGTATGCGCAATGATGGGTACCACACAGCTTTCTATGGATGCTATGCGTCTACGTCTTCTCCCATTTACCTTGTGCGATATAGCCGAGAAGTGGCTGTATAACACTACCGCACATTCCATCTCAATCTGGGGAGAATTCGTCAAAGCATTCCTTAAGAAATTCTACCCACATCATAAGACAGCTCGAGTCCGTAGCGAAATAAATCAATTCACCCAGCTTCCAAATGAACCATTTTCAAAATGTCTTGAACGCTTCAAGGATCTGTTAGTACAATGTCCACATCACGGAATCACTAGATGGGATCTGTGCAGAATCATATATGAGGGCATTAATCCTAACACAAAACAGACCCTTGAATCCATGTGTCAAGGAAACTTTATGACCAAAGATGATGGGGAAGCCTGGAAATTTCTAGAAGATTTCGCTGAAAAATCTTTACAGTGGGAGGGTGTGAGTCAATCGTCTAGGGTTGGCAATAACCAATTGGATGTTTCCATAGGAGTTAGAGCTGACATTTCAGCTATGCAAAAGAAACTCGAGACTATGGAAAACAAATTTTTAGCCGCCCTAAATCAAATGTCACTCTCCAAAACTGTATGTGGCTGCTGTTCTGATCCTTCTCATTTGACGGAAGAATGTCCAATAAATTCTCCGTTTCAAGGTCATATCAATTCTGCTTACCAACAAAGACCTAGAAACGATCCTTATTCTTCCACATATAATCAGGGTTGGAGGAATCACCCTAACTTTGCTTGGAACCAATCACAATCTCAAAACACGGTTCCAACGCAAAACAATTTCCAAAGGGTCCCTCCACCACAACAGCAACCACTTCCATTGAGTCAGCACCCCTTCCAAGCACAAAACTTCCAAAATCCGGTCAACACACCCGCACCGTCTAGTCCTTTACAGTTGACCGGGAACGATGAATCCTCTTCATTCATAAACTTGCTTCTAACAAATCTCATGCAAGTATCGGCTGAAATAAAGACTTCTGTCGATGATATAAAGAAAAACTCAGCATCCCAAGCTGCGAGTATTAAATCGATGGAAGCAGAAATTGCACGATTAAAAGCCGAAATGAGTGCAAGAGAGAAAGGGAAACTTCCAACTCAACCTTTGCCCAATCCTGGCTATTCACATCATGTGGATGCAATCACCACATTGAGATCTGGAAGAGTGCTTGCCAATCACGTTGGGGAAGAGATTGATGACACTGATAAATCAATCAATAACACCCCGGCTGAGACCTTTCCTTCCACTTCTGCTTCTAATTCTGACCCCAGTTTTTCTACCCCACCGCCTTCTTGCGAGCCTATTCTTCGTTTCCCACAAGGCTCGCCACCTCAGCCTATTTTTTCTAGTCTACCACCGACGATCCCCACTTCTATTCTGGGATCGGGTCCACACACACTTCCTTCTCCTATGATGGACCCAGCGCTTATTGCTAAAGCACCTTATCCTAATCGGTTAAGGGCTAACAAATCGAGTCCACATATGGAGAAGATTATAGACATGTTTAAGCAAGTTAACATCAACATCCCTCTTCTAGATGCTATCCAACAAGTCCCAGCGTATGCGAAAGTTCTTAAAGACTTGTGCACTAGAAAGAGGAAGAAACAAATGCCCAAGAAAATATTCATAGCAAAGACTGTAGACACGGCTTTCCCCCAACAATTACCGAGAAAACGTAAGGATCCTGGCTATCCTACTATTTCCATTTCTATCAGGGAGAAACACATCAACCGTGCTCTACTAGACCTTGGCGCAAGTGTTAATCTGCTTCCTTTCTCAGTCTATGAGCAGTTAGGGATCGGAGAGTTGAAACCATCTCCTTGCACTCTTCAGATGGCTGACCGATCAATCACCAAACCTAGGGGTGAACTGGAGGATGTGTTAATAAAAATCGGGGAATTTATATTCCCTGTGGACTTTATTGTAATTGATACACAGCCTATAGCGAACCCACGGAATCAAATTCCGGTGATTTTAGGTCGCCCCTTTTTGGCCACTTCCAACTCTATAATCAACTGTCGTAATGGTTCTATGACCCTATCCTTCGGGAATAGGTCAATTGAGCCGAACATTTACAAGTTGGGAAGTGTACCCTCCGAACCTACTGCTCAGGTCTGTTCTGTCGACTTAATGGATGTCGACAGCAGCGAATTTGATGATCCTCTTGATACTGATCTTGACTCTTTTCATACGTTATTGTTTGACCCAACTATGTATCATACACATACGGACTCTTCCACCAAGATGTCCGGGTCAACAACTAACACTGATTATGAACTGCTTTTAGAGTCTGAAGATCACCCCGCACTTTGTGATGACATTATTCTTCGGGGTATTGATGAGACTTTTGAGGAAATCTTCGCTGAAGAACTCGCATTTCTGAATGACACGGGTGTTGAGATGAATCATCCCCCAATCAATGAAATTGAACCTCCACCCCTTCTTTTGAACTGTAAAAAGTATGCGAGCAATCCATCATATTCACTGCATCGTCTCTCCAAAATGAGACGCACACACATTCTATTCCACCCCTTACCCTTTCCCCACTTCTTCTTCCACCAACCAGAGCACTGCATTGATAAAATTTTTGATGGTTGGTGTTGACGTTCGGTCTTTGCAAAGCTTGGGATCGACCAATGATTTTTGACCCCCTCATGTGATTTTCAAAGATTAACATTGCATAACTCAAGTTTGGGGGGGTGTAATCTGGCTCTTGAAAAGAAAATTTTTACACAAAATGGTGAGCCAAAAACAAGTTTGGGGGAGGATCTTCACTTAAATATTTTGCCCCCATTAATAAATTTCCTCCCAAGCTTACAGGTTTTTCGAGATTTAGCAGAAGGCAACAGTGAGGACACTGTTGAAAACAAGTTTGGGGGAGGTTTGTGCTTATTTTCGCATCATTTGCATCATACTTTGCATAGGCACAAAACATTTTTGAAAACCTATAAAAATTTAAAAAATTTTGAAAAATAAAAAATTTTGTACATAAATAAGATAATAAAAGATTAGATAGTGAAAAATCATATCCATGAGATTAGAAAAATTTAAGAAAACCAAGAAAATTAGAAGTTTTCTTATACGAACTAGTAATAAGTAGTTATGAGCTGTTGTCCCAAGGGTTAGTAAGATGAAGGAAGTCACTAATTTGAGGATAAAAATAAGTCTGAAAAATAGTTCCTATTCTGGAAGCCAAACATTTTGAACGTTGACACCCTGCTATTCGCACTTACACACGTCTTGAAACTCGGGATAGTAGAGGATACCTTGAAATGCTCTTGTCTAAAAGCCGATGTATAAAGGAAATAAAAAAAATGAATAAAATATAAAATGGTGATGAAAAATGAACATTGGTTTTGTTATCGCCAAGGCAGCAATAAAAAAATATAGCGAGGGTGCCTCTTCACCTAGTGCCCTAAGGCCAACTGGTCTGGGAGTCACTGCTAAGCCTTAGGTGGTGCAAGACGAGGAAAAACACCAAATAAGCAAGCACATAAGTAATCGGTCGGTTAGTACCTCAAGAAGTATTAACGGTTGCATGAAAGTGTGTGAGCAAATTCATCTAAATATTCATTAATTAAAAAGTACTAAGGTGGATGGACAAGAGTATGATAGCTTGAATTGAATTCTCCGGGTGTAGGGATGTATATCACACACACGTAGGGTTATATGATCGATGTTTGGAATACACATAGGAATAAAGAATAAAGACGATGTTTTATTGAGGGATGATGTGATTTCTGACATTTTTTCATGACTATTAAGATGGGGCTCATGACAACCGAAAAGCCAGCTTAGTTGGAAACCCTAATTTTCAAAGTCTTTCTTTTACGATTCTTATCTTTAAATGTAATATTCATGATCTTCCTTTTATTATTGGATTTTGTGAGTGCAATCCGCAGAAAACCCTCAGGAGACAACACTCCTCCTACTAGGGACACCTAGAGGTTTAAAGGCTTGTTGCACGTGCTCAGTGCAATCGTGTTGCCTACGAAAGTGTGCTAGTTAGTTTTTCTCTTTCTTTATTTTCTCCTTCTCTTTTTAATAAAACAGTTCGCTCGAGACGACCGAAAATAAATTTGGGGTAATTTGATCAGTCGAAAATAATGTATTTTTAACACGTCAATTTCCCTATCTTTTGCATTCATCTAGAGGTGTTCGGTTTGCATATTACACATATTAGCAAAACAATAGTAAAATACCGAATTACCTGTGTTGTACTCTAAAACAGGCATTTTTAGGGAAATTGACTGTTTATCATGGTATCGCATCATTCTTGTAGCGCAACACTTGTTTCGAAGTCTGTGCAGGAAATTCCAGAAACCGAGCCAAATTGTCAAAAGTGCTGATCAAAATTACACCAAGTCTAAGTCTGGTGATTTGGCAGTAAACAATAAGGTGTAAAACTATTCCAGAAATTTATTCAAGGCCAATGGGAGCTTCCCGCCGTGGATCCGCGGCATGATGACGTCAACAGAGAAGCAGATTTTCCCCATGTGCTTATTTCTAACGGCAAAGCTTCCAGAACTCTCCAGAAACTCCACGTGGCTTCATCTAGAAGGCTCGGCCTAACAACTTAGTTCTAGAAGCCTCCCTCCAACTAACTTCTTCTAGAAGCCTCCTTATAACAACCTTTTTCTAGAAAGCTCTCTCCAACAACCTTCTTCTAGAAGCCTCCTTATAACAATCTTCTTCTAGAAGCCTCCTTGTAACAACCTCATTCTAGAATATTCCCTCCAACAAATTTCTTCTAGAAGATTCTTTCTAACAACCTCATTTTTGGAGGGGAAATTCAAATGAGGTGGTTCATTTTGGAGGGAAAATTCAAATGAGGTGGTTCATTTTCGAGGGAAAAGTTGTTCATTTTGGAGGGAAATTTGAAATTTGAATCCTAGATCTAAGGTTATGAGGCTTATAAAAGGAAACCTAGATCTAGGGTTAATGGTTATTCTTCTTCTTCTCCTCTCTTCATCTTCCACCCACAAGTTGAGTGACACAACTTGTGCTTCAAACCCTAATCCAAATTCCAAAGCCAAATTCAAGATCCCGAGTACCAAATCAAGCGAGAAGCCTTCAACCTTTTAGGAGCGGAGCCGATCTTCAATCGAGCAAGTGATCTAAGCTGATCCGTGACTCAAGGAGATGAGCGAAGCCAAATCGACGATCGAGCTCTTCCTCTTATAGTTCTTGAGCGAATTGTAATGGAATTGTTGATAAATAAAAGGTGAAATTCTTTAATCTTGCTTTTTTTAAATTCTTGCATCATGATTCGATCTCAATTTGTGATTGTGGTTCTTGTTGTGATGTTTGAATAAAACTCCGCTCGTAAAGGAGTCAAGACGATCAATAGAATGATGATGTAACAAATCTTAAAACGATTCTTAAGTCCTATGAGTTTTGTAAACCCTAGCAAATTGAAGAATCGACGACCTAGTTTCGTTGCGATGCTTTCTTGATTGTGATCGCTCGAAATTAGGGATCCACGATCGATTCTTGAATTTACTAGAGGCTAGAATGTGAATGATATCGATTAAGGGACAAGGGATAGATGATGAAACCCTAGTTTCATAAGAAATCCCTAATTCTCGTTGATCATCATCGATCTAGTATCAATTCATCGATGGATAAGAATACGTAATCGCTAGATTTCATCACATCTATAAATCCGATCGATTCCTACGAGCCTCACTTCGATTCTTGATATTTGATTTGGAAGTCATCACAAAATCTCAATTCTTGATTTTAATGTTTCTTGATTTAGACTAGATTTTTCTAATTCTTGAACTTCATTTTACAAATCATGAATTGTTCTTTCTTTTCTTTTCTTTAAATTTTCGACTCATCTAATTCGAAATACGAACGATTACACTTTCCCTGTGGACGATCCGCACTCGCTAACGCGCTACAATCGACACTGTTATTGATTGCGGTCAAATAATTTTTGGTTGTGATTTCTTTACAATTTTCATACTACACAATCCGAAATCGTTTCAATCAAAACTCGTCCCAATTTCTAATTGAATGTGATGCTGTGCTGTATAGCCACTTCTCGGCTAAGTCACATAAGGTGAAAGGAATGACCCTTAGCCTTATAGCGTCATCACTTAATTGGGTTGTTTTCATCACGGCGCAAACGTTTTGGAATTTATTGATAAAGATATAGGCATTTTCGGATTCCAATCCATGAAATTTTGGCAGCATATTGATGAAGTGGGGTTTTATTTCAAAATTGTCCACATTTTCCGGTGGGGGTGAAAGACAGGTAGGTAAGGAAGTGCGGACATGGTAGAAGAGATCCTGAAGCGCGATTCGTTGGGGCGCTACAACAGGCTGGTGATTCGGGTTATTCGCACCTAACGGAGGTGGAATCAGTCCCGTGGGTAAGGTGTTGTTGGGATTATATCCCGACATACCTTCGGAAGAAGAATTTGAAGGTGGAGGTAAGGAGGTGGACGGAATTTCGACTTCGGAGTCGAAAGATTCGTCGGTCGGTACCAACGAAATACGGACTAATCGGGCGCTAGTGTCCCTAGTCCAAAGTGACATACACTAAAGAGGTAGTGTAGTCAAAAAGGTGAAAGACAGAATGTGGAGGTAAGAAAATGTTAATGAGAGGAAGTGGTGTAAGTGAAGTGCCAAGATTTCTTTAGCGACAAGTTGCAAGTTTTTGAAAAGATTTTTCCTTTTTCTTTTTATGTGGAGCTTTTGCAAAAAGATTTTTGAAAAGAGACTTGTGACACAAATGCAATCAACCACAAATGCACAATCAAGCCTAGATCTAGGGTCACCTAGGTCAGCTAGACAGCTCCTAACTGTTCCAAAGGATTAGAAATAGGACCTCAAACCGCCTCTTCACCATCAATTGCGGCCAGGTAAGTGCCAGGTAAGTGGGAGGCTCCCCACTACGAAAGTAGTGGTCCTAATTAAGTAACCACTTGCCTTAGACACACTTGCCTAGACACCGCAAAGTCAGGTTTGGATAAACGGCCGATGCCTATAATTAGTTCTCTGTCCTATTGAGCGCGACGTACTTAGGGCTGAGTCTAGTATTTTTTAATTAAATATGGTCAATGCAAATGCCTTATGTGATTTCTTGGGTCCTGTGAAGGGTGATAAAATCCCCACCCAATCTGAATTGGTCAAAAGCCCCTTAAAGTCCGATTAAAGATATGCAAAACAGTAAATCACTTGCAATCAAATCTTTTTTTATTTTTAGCGCGGCGCAAAGAATCCTACAGGAAATCAATTATTCGAAGGGGGAAGATTTTTAAGCGCAAAGAATCCTGCAGAAGATTTGACAAAAAGATATATGGGAATTTGCAGAGAAGGGGAAGAGGAATCAAACAGTGAATTTTCGCGCGCTGACGTGGCGGGGGGCCGCGGTTCCTCGGCGGAATGGGGGTTTTCACGGCGGGTTAGCGGCGGTACGGAGGCTTCAGGTCTCCAAAAAAATTATGTTGTTCTGCTTTTCCAACCCCTTTCTATTCTGATATATCTTTTCCTGTTTCGCACTCTGGATTTTTCCAGATCCGTCGATCCTGCAGAGATTCAGAAAAAATACCCTTCAAACAGTAAATGATAAATTTTTTATATTTTTGATTTTTTAGATTTTTTTTGATTTTATATTAACCCAAAATTACAAAAAGGAAATATTACGCCATCCCCGGCAACGGCGCCATTTGATTAATGTAGGATTTTACGATCAAAAATATAATTACCGCAATCAAGAACGGCGTCGCTTGGTAGCTAGCCGGTGAGTACGGGTCGGTCCACAGGGATTTTTTGTTTTCCTAATCGCGCTAACGAGTTAATTCCGATGGGTGTCGGATTGATTATTTCTAAAAGGCTAAATTAATTTATACTAAGATTATCTAGATCTAAGTCTTGCTAGGGTTAGGTTTAGGGGAAGTTGAGAGATTAAAGGTTTCCTCACCGCTTTCAATGCCCTATTATAGATCTATTAGGTGTTATGGTAATTATCAATAAAGTGGATTAGAATCATTTAGGAAGATCTTTCTTTCTCTAGGTTGTTGTCCTTCCTTTATCGATCCTTACCCTAACCTCCATGGAAAACACGCACAACCGGTCCTTTATACTACGGTACCACCGTTACCTCGAGGGGTAAGGTGTCGCAGGGAGCAGTGTGTGCGTGTATGCATGGAGTTTTAATTATTATGTGCGATGGGGCAAGAAAGGGGTGAGAGATCTCATCTCTCAAACCTTTCCCTAAAGCTAACCCTAACAAGCGAGGAGACTACCCGCTCATTAGGGAATTGAAAGACATTCTAAATTAAATTAAACTAAGGCAAAGAAATAAAAGAACTTACTATTTTTATTGATGGCTCTCTCCAAACATCAACCCAGTACAAATATGAATTTATGAAATGAAAAGAGGCATGACCTAATACAAGAGTTTGGGTATCTATTTATAGGACATAGAAAACCCTAGGTTTACAATTGCCGCATGTCTGCATTTACCAAAATACCCCTAGGTTGACTAGTCAGCGCCGCTTCCAACTTTTGGTAAAAAAATATTCTTCTCTGAGCTTTAGATGGCCGCGGAACCGCGGCCGCAGCAGGGGTTGGGCCGCGGTTCCGCGGCCCAATGGTGGAGTTGGATGCTTAGTCTTCTTGGCTGGGTTCTGGTTGCCTTGGGCTACTTAATTCTTTAGTTCTTTTCTCAAATTAGCTTCTAGTTCTCTTCCAGATTTTCCAGTGAATAATTGTGGTGGACTTTAACCGTGGCTTTGTAATCTTGGACCTTGCGTTGCCTTGTACTGATCTTTTGTGTAGGCTTGATTAAGATCCTTCTATTTGTTGGTCAACGTCTCACTTTAGCATTGTCTTTTATCTTTTTCACTGTTTTAGCTCCAAGAACCTGTAACCTGTAATTATGTAGCAGACATGGGTCAAAAGCACCTGTTTATTTGTAAAAAGAATAAGAATGGGGAATATTATAGTGCAATATAATGGTGTGAACAAGGGACATATCACCAGGTCCAACTATCCTACTTTTTCTTAGTTCCTGCAATAAATTACAGATATGAGATCCTGATTCGGTATCTAGTACCCAGGAGGTAGAACTGACCGAAAAGCAGTTCTCAACTACAAGAACACCTGAAGAAAACGCAACGGTATGTTTCTTCTTCGATGGGGTTATCAAGGAAT
Organism: Agapanthus africanus; assembly: GCA_030015575.1. Classification (NCBI taxonomy): domain Eukaryota; kingdom Viridiplantae; phylum Streptophyta; class Magnoliopsida; order Asparagales; family Amaryllidaceae; genus Agapanthus; species Agapanthus africanus. The sequence goes on from CM057337.1 coordinate 88,953,255, forward strand.
TCAAACAATCCTCTTTCCCATGCTCATACTTATGACCGTTGTCATAACTTAGAGCCGAACTGACGTTCCCCAGCCCTGAATAAGAATTCGGATCGGTCAAGCGATACATTTTATTATCTTGATTAGGGCATGAAATGGTTGCTATCTGGAGAGAGAGAGAGGGAAAACACTCAGCGTGCGCTCTTGCAAAATTAGATTGGTTATTAATTTATCTAACCAGGATGGCTCCCACTGTTTCCTCAAATTCTTCTTCAAACTCTAAAAGAAGAACTGGTCAGGATTAATCGCACGTCACAATACTTGCTTAACTTTTCATCCAGGCCGGTGTTGGTACTTCGAGGGAGGTTTTCCAACGCTTTCGCGAAATTCCTTAGTTACATAACCTATTTTCCCTGGAGGCGTAGCCCCGCTAACACCTTTCTATACACCTACTTGGTTTATAGCATTGATTGTTAAGTGTGATAATCTCCCGAGAGTAATCCTACTCATCAGTGGGATCGGGATCCAACTATCATTGTGTGATGCACTAGATGGAATCCACGCTAGTCACCACACTCAAGAAGGTATGCTGAATCTGCAAGTTTCCTGTATGTTTGAAACTCTCGATGTGGTTTTTGCCCTTAGGACCCAAGTGACATTGACTGAGCCAACATATCAAAGGATCCTAGTCAAGTTCAACCCATCATTATCTTGATTGCACTAGACCCACCCGTACGAGTCCTTGACTGAGCCAAAATGACCGCACGACTGTCCTAACCAATCGCATTATATGCTACAGAAAAATATTACGTAGCTACCGAACACTACGCCTCGGCTGAGCACGAAATACGTAGCACGAATACTAAGCAATACCAATCCGAAATGACGGAAGGCTACGGCTGGGTTTTTGGCGAAAAACCCGTTAACGTAATGAACTTGATATCGTTGAAGGAACCTGAGTAGTTTTGTAAAAATATAGTGGCGAAAACTTTCGCTAAAGAGGTCACTCCCTGTAAAGGGATATCATCTCTTTCCTCGTCGAATGAGGTGCAAGATATTCCAAACTGTATACCACGATGCAAAGCAAAAATTAATCGACTATAGTGAAGTTATTACCCTGACGCAAAAAATTTTACTCAAGGGGTCACTCCCGGTGAAGGGATCTCGGCCCTTGCCTCGTCGAATGAGGTGCTGGATATTCATAACCGAATACCACTGTGCAAAGAAAAAGAGAACTTCTGTAATATCAGTTTTTAAAGCTTGGTTCCAATAACATCTTTTAGGTTTATTATCTTGCATTAATCAAAATTAATGCGGTCCCATCAATTTGTAACCTATCACACCAGAAAAGAACGAAAATAAAATGTACGTATATGCCATCCACATTCGCCACGGGGCTCCGTCATCACCCGTTAGGTTACTTAACTAACGACAGAGCGGGGGCTGGACTAGCGCGGGTGCAAAACATATACAACATCTACTAGTATATATATAAGTATATATAACATTCATCCCAGGCATGATAATAAACAACATCACAGATAATAATATAGAATGGTGGATAATCTTAGAGCCCCGTGTTTCATTTGAGCCGCAAATAAAACCCGACGTTCCCGGTCATGTAGATAGCCTGTGCAATGAAAACCTGTACCCCCTACGAGTGCGGCGAATAGACCGCCAGTTCTAGAATGAAGCCCCCTTTGTCTCAGCGCCATGAGATGCGGGATTGTTGCCTTCTAGAACCCGGCTATTCGTGCACCCCACCGCGGGGTAATCCTAATACAGAAAATGAAAATAATATATACAAGCGGTGACATCGAACTCAACCCGGTCGTGCCCCAAAATAATATACAACCCGGCAAAGAGGGCAGTCCACATGTCGGACGCTCGCCCTGCAATAACAAATATACAAATGAATTATAAACTGTATTTCTAACATTGCACCACATGCTATCCACCACGACAATCCAACCACAACCACAAAACATCAACGCGAATTTCACGTTCGCAAAACCCGTCTAAAAGAACATATACCGATTAGACGAGTTTTACCGATCGAGTGACATTCCCGGTTGCAGATAAAAGTGAATGAACTATAAAATGTTAAACAGTGTTAAAAATAACGAATTCAAAACACCACAAGTTGCCTCAAACTTGAATCTACAGAGAATCAATTTTGGGCAAAAATTAAACAACATCAGGAAACTAAATACCTAGAGATAAGTGCCTCGAACCAAAAAAATTTGCATTTGGCCATATGAAAACCGAGGAGGCCGGTTTTTGACCCTATGTGGCCGGCCATAGTTGGTCCAAATCGACTCGTTTTGGTTCTGGGTACATCTAATAGGTTAAGGACTACTCTTCACTTGTTTAAAATTTTTTCAGAGACTTTTTCAAAAGCAACAGAAACTGCAGAACTTGTATTTGGTTTCGCGTGGTTGTTTCGATTTCGTTGTTTTAACGTTGCTTAAACTTGCTAACCTAGGGTTTATAGGCTGGCTCTGATACCATGAAGGGTTACCCTAGCGCCCCGGCCAACTTCCATGACCAATTGCGGAACAATAATTTTGAGACGAACGAAAACTTGGCGCTAGATTAAACCCTAACTGGATCTTTAACCATAAACCTAATTAGCGATACAAGAGTTCTATCTACTATGATGAGGAATTCTTAACAAACGAACCAAGTCCTTCGTTCTTCGTTCTTCATCCTTAGCTCCTTGTGGCCTCCTTGAAATTGATCGATTTCCAACTCCGGCTCCATCGATCCTCCGGGATCCAGCTTGTTCTCCGGCCTCTATTTATCATGGATGATCCACCTGAGGGATGTGATCCATGGCTTTAGCTCTTTGCTATGTGTCAAAAGAGCAACTAGAGAACTTGGGATGCTATTCCAAGTAATCTAGGATATAGTGAGGGTGTCTAAGTGTTTACTATCTCTTTTCTAACATCTTCACTTGTTTCTCAATACATGAGAATGTTAGTGAAGAGGAAGAAGATGAAGATGGAGGAAAGCAAGAGGAGGGAGGAGCTTGGAGAGAAAATGGAGCTCAAGAAAATAATGATCAAGCATTAGAGAGAAAATAACACACTAAGGTTTTGTATGCTATTTTCTTTCATTAAACAATAGCAACCATGCTTCAATAGTAACCCAAAATGAATTATAAATTCATTTGATCACTATTGAAGTATGGTCACCTCCATTCATCCCTCACCTCTCACTTTACACCTCATTTCCATTTATCAAATAAATGGAAAATCCAAAATGAGGTGGCCACCTTCTAGAAGGAGAACTGTAATAATTACGGATTTCCGTCTACAGTACATATATACCGGCAATCAGATAAAAATCCGAACGCCCAAAGAGATAGAATAACATGAAGAACGTAATACCAGAATATATATTGAAATACATATACGTAAGTTATTAAATCAATACCTGATTTAATAATCCGGCTCAAACCCGAGCCGGCTAGTATTACCAACTGTCCGATCGAAAGTCCGAGTACAAAGTACATCAATCGATCGAACCCTGCACGTATCCAATACGGCTACTACATCATTTCGCCTGAATCAGGAAAACCCTCTGTGTGGAACTCTAAAGACACGACAGTACTCTGGCAGTGGGTTTAACCACAAGCACGTCAGCGGCACTAGTTGTACGTAACGGCTATCCAGGTACCTGTCGAAAAGTAGGCCGATGAGAAAACTCATCCGGATCTCCTACTGAGCCTATCCATGACAATATCCGTACAGTCCAGTCTCTTCGTCAAAGAGTATCGCATACCGGGTCTAGGGGATGGTTAACTTCAGACCCTAATAACCTGATAAGTCGTGCCGATGTGGCTCAGGACCAATCCGGGAAACTACTGATCAACCTATCAGTAAATCCCAAGTGCCTTTTCCAAGGTCTTATGGTCATAACCAATCGAATCACAGTGCGATATCGACTCCCTATACCGGGAGAGACGAATCCCCGACAATCGCTCACTGCTTCCATGTGGCTCGGGACTGAACCCAACCAAAACTTGTTTGCACGACTCAGTAGAGCCGTGGTAGGGTAGTGATCAAAGTTCAGTGGGAACTCACACGAGACAAATGCCGATCTCGGGTCCAAAGACTAACCTGTACACATGTCACCTGAGAACTTCCATCTGATAATAGGTATAGTACCACATGGAAGTTCTTGGCGAGTCCGTCTAGTGTACTTACACCAGTGAGCACCTGTATATCATCTTAGGTGCATCAGACCAATGGCTGCGGGACCAACCATCCCCCGACGGGGCTAGAAACGTACACACCAGTCTACTCTGGAGTATCAATGCCCAGTCTCGATACTCACGCGACTAGGGACCATTTAAGGATGTGCTTATGGACTACCCTGCTCCCACAAGTATGATCGCCATCACAACACAGGTAGTCAAGCAAGATCCTAGGGGCTTTACCAACATGTAACCACAATATGTAATAACGAGTATGACATATGCCATGTTAAGATAAAGACAAACTACAATAGTATACTACCTTATCGAGTCTTTATCAATATGTGCAAACCAGATATAACAACAATACAAATAAATACACATATCCCGATAAAGTCAAGTCAAATAATATACTATAAAACTGAGAAAGATTGTTCTGTATATACATATCCCTAGTATCCATATGTATACATATACAATACTGGCCTCTAGGGCATATACATCCAACACCCTTTCTACTTGTCTATCTATTCCTCCAGCCAATGAGGATAATTTTGAAATCGAACCCCACTTTATCAATTTTCTGCTTAAATTTCATGGGCTTGAGTCTGAAGACGCATACGTTTTTATCACCAAATTCGAAAACGTATGTGCTATGATGGGCACTTCACAATATTCTGTGGATGTTATGCGTTCACGTCTTGTTCCGTTTACTTTGTGCGATTTAGCCGAAAATGGGTTTATAACACAACCCCACACTCTATTTCCAATTGGGATGAATTCCTTATAGCATTCCTTAAGAAATTTTATCCCAATCATAAGACCGCTCATGTTCGGAGCGAAATCAACCAGTTTACCCAGCTTCCCAATGAACCATTTTGGAAATACTTTGAACGGTTTAAGGATCTGCTTGTCCAATGTCCTCATCACGGAATCCATAAATGGGATCTGTGCCGAATTATATATGAGGGCATTACTCCAGCGACAAAGCAGATGCTTGAAACCATGTGTTAATGCAATTTCATGTCCAAAGACGATGGTGAAGCCTGAAAATTTCTGGAAGCTCTTGCTGAACACACTTTGCAGTGGAAAAGCGTTAGACCACCATCATCTAAGAGAGGTATCCATCAGCTCGATATTTCCATCGCAGTAAAAGACGAAATGGCAGCGATGCAAGGAAAACAAATTTTTATTAGCCTCCCTAAACCAGGTGACGCTCCTAAAAACCGTGTGTGGATGCTGTTCCGATCCATCACATCTGACGGAAGAATGTCCTTTGGATTCTCCGTTTCAAGGTCAAGAACACACTAATGCTGCTTTTCAGCCGCGACCTAGAAACGATCCTTATTCTTCCACATATAATCAGGATTGGATGAATCACCCTAATTTTGCTTGGAACCAACACCAAACTCAAACTCAAAATACGGTTCCAAACTAAAATAATTATTAAAGGGTTCCTCCATAGCAACAACCACCACCACAGAGTCAGCACCCCTTTCAACCACAAACTTCTAAAATCCGACCAACAATTCTGCACCTTATAATAATTCCTTCCAAACGGCCGATACCCAAAACTTCTCTGCACTCGAACGGACCTTGGATATATTTATAAAACATTCCATGCAAACGTCGGCTGGTATAAAGTCTTCTATCGATACATTAACGAAGGACTCCGCCTCTCACGGTGAGAGTATAAAATCTCTAAAAGCACAAATTGCACAATTAAATGCCGCGATGAGTGCTAGAGAGAAAGGGAAACTTCTATCTCAACCCCTACCGAATCCTAGCCACTCACAACATCATAATGTGAGTGCCATTACCACGTTGAGATCGGGAAGAGTGCTGAACAACCAAGTCGGTGAACAGGTTAATAATGAGGAATCAATTAATGATACCCCGGCTTCCATTTCTAACCCTATTTCGTCTAATCTACCATCTTCTTCCGAGCCTATTCTCCATTTTCCCCTAGGCTCGAACCCTCCACCCACCTCTTTGAGTCAACCTAATATGATCCAAACTCCAATTATGGGATCCTTACTACCCTCTTCTCCAATGTTGGATCCAACTTTTATTGATAAAGATCCTTATCCAAATAGGTTAAGGGGAAACAAACCAAGTCCATAAATGGAGAAGATTGTGGAAATTTTTACGTAGGTTAACATAAATATCCCTCTCCTAGATGCCATCCAACAAGTTCCGTCTTATGCGAGAATACTTAAGGACTTATGCACTAGGAAGAGAAAAACTCAAGTGCCGAAAAATGTATTCATAACAAGTAACGTGAGCACAGCTTTTACCCAACAATGGCCTAAGAAATGTAAGGACCCCGGTTGTCCTACAATATCTATTTCTATTGGGGGTAAAAATATCAATCGTGCTCTACTCGACCTTGGCGCTAGTGTTAACTTGCTTCCTTACTCTGTCTATGAGCAGTTAGGTATGGGAGAGTTGAAATATGCCCACTGCACTCTCCAGATGGCAGATCGATCTATCACCCAACCTAGGGGTGAGCTAGAGAATGTGTTGATAAAAGTCGGGAAATTGATATTCCCTGTGGACTTTATTGTTCTAGATACACAGCCTATAGCGAACCCACGAAACCAAATTCCGGTGATTCTCGGTCGTCCCTTCTTAGCCACTTCCAATGCTGTCATTAATTGTCGTAATGGTTCTATGAACTTATCCTTCGGGAAGATGACAATTGAGCTTAATTTTTACAAGCTAGGAAGTCAACCGTCTGAACCTTCTGCTTATCTAATTGACGTATGTTCTGTCAACGAGATAGCTCCCGACAGCAGCAAGGTTGAGGAATTTTGCTATAATGATCTCGACGACACTAGTACATCATTATTTGATCTAGCAAATTATTATAGTGAGGACACATTTGACGAGTCCACCCTTGAGTTCGAACCTTTTGAATTATCATAAAAGTCAGTAGCACTTTCCGAGTCAATATCCCATGCAGGTTATGAACTTCTTAGGGAGTCCGAGTATCATTCCCTTACCCCAACTTCTATCGTCTCTCCGCCGACATTAGATCTCAAACTACTACCTTCTCATCTTAAATATGCATATTTATGTGAGAATGAGTCTTTGCATATGATCATATCTGCTTCTCTAGCTTTAGAGCAAGAGAACGCTCTTTTGATGGTCTTGAGATCAAATCGGCAAGCATTTGGTTGGACAATGGCAGATATCAAAGGGATTAGTCCCTTGATTGTTGAACATCATATACATTTGATGGATGAATCCAAACCAAACCGAGACCCACAAAGACGGTTAAATCACGTCATGAAGGAGGCGGTAAAGAAAGAAATCGTCATGTGCCTAGATAGTGGTATAATTTACCCAATCTCTGATAGCCAATGGGTAAATCCTATTCATGTAGTCCCTAAAAAATCTGGCATCACGGTCATAACTAATGAGTCTAATGAATTGATCCAAACACGCACCCAAATTTAGTGGCGTGTATGTATTGATTATAGAAAACTCAATGCCGCAACGCGGAAAGATCACTTCCCTCTGCCTTTCATTGACTAGATTTTGGAATGATTAACTGGACATGAATATTATTGTTTCTTGGACGGATACTCTGGCTATAAGCAGGTCCCCATTGTTGAAAAGGATCAAGATAAAATAACATTTACTTGTCATTTCTGTACCTTTGCTTATAGATGCATGCCCTTTAGGTTATGCAACGCTCCCGCTACATTTCTGCGGTGTATGATGGGGATATTCTCAGACATGGTCGAGAATTTTCTAAAGATATTTATGGACGATTTCTCTATATTTGGGGACTCCTTTGAGGATTGCCTATGTCATCTTGACGCGGTTCTTACCCGTTGTAAGGATAAGAACTTAAGTTTGAATTGGGAAAATTGCCATTTCATGGTCCAAGAAGGTATCGCGCTTGGACATGTCATTTCACGAAAAGGCATTGAGGTGGACAGAGCTAAAATAGATATCATCCATAATCTTCCTCATCCCAAATGCGTCAAAGATATGCGATCCTTCCTTGATCATGCAAAATTTTATAGGAGATTTATTAAGGATTTTAGCAAAATTGCTAGGCCCTTAACTCTTCTCTTGGCCATGGATACAACATTTCACTTCGATTCGGATTGCGAGGCTGCTTTTGAATCACTTAAAAGATCTCTCACTACTGCCCACGTTCTATCATCTCCTAATTGGAACCACCCATTCGAGCTTATGTATGATGCATCAGATTTTGCTATTGGTGCCGTCTTAGGACAGCACATTGATAAGATGCCACATGCAATTTATTATGCAAATAAAACCTTGAATGATGCTCAAATTAATTATACAACTACCAAGAAAGAACTCTTGGCAGTTGTATTTACATTAGAAAAATTCAGGCCTTACTTGATTGGTTCACCGATAGTGGTTTACACTGATCACACCGCCCTAAAATATCTTTTATCGAAGAAGGATGCTAAGGCCAGGTTAATACGTTAGATCCTGTTATTACAAGAATTTGATCTTGTCATACGAGATAAGAGTGGATGTGAAAACGTAGTAGCCGACCATCTTTCACGCATCCCTTCTTCACCTACAGTGACCTTGCCAATAAATAACTCTTTCCCTAACGAACAGCTCCTGACCGTATCCTGCAAATCTTAGTTCATGGATATTGTGAATTATCTAGCAACGGGACTTATTCCTAGCAATTGGTCTAAACAAGACAATCATCGATTTCTATCCCGAGTAAAGAACTTTTAATGGGATGAACCTTATTTGTTTAAGTATTGTCCCGACCAAATTATTCGCATATGTGTCCCTAATGATGAATTCAAGAGTGTATTGCCATTCTGTCATGATCAGGCATGTGGCGGTCACTTTAGTCCATGTAAAACGACGAAGAAAGTTTTGCAATGTGGTTTTTACTGGCCTACATTATTTAAAGATGCATATGATCATTACAAAACTTTTCCACAGTGTCAACACACGGGTCGGATTTCTAAAAAAAATGAGATTCCACTCCAACCTATCTTGGTTGTGGAAATTTTTGACGTTTGGGGTATTGATTTATGGGCCCTTTTCCCAACTCTTTTGGGAATTTATATATCTTGTTAGCAGTTGATTACGTCTCGAAATGGGTGGAAGCGATACCGTGTCGCATTAATGACAACAAGGTTGTTATTAAGTTCCTTAAAGAAAATATCTTTTCGTGATTCGGACACCCTCGTGCTATAATTAGCGACAACGGGACGCATTTATGTAATCGGTCTTTCAAGATTTTGATGCGGAAATATTCAATCAACCATAAAGTTTCTACGCCCTATCATCCCCAAACAAGCGGGCAAGCTGATATTTCCATAGGCAGATCAAATAAATTTTGGAGAAGACGATTTCTAAAAATTGTAAAGATTGGTCAACCAAATTGACGAATGCTCTTTGGGCATTTCGTACTGCTTATAAAACTGATCTTGGTATGTCTCCTTACCGCATAGTGTTTGGAAAGGCTTGTCACCTTCCCGTCGAGATCGAACATAAAGCAATGTAGGCCATTAAAAAACTTAACTTCGATTTCAATCAAGCCTGCAACTTTCGGAAGCTGCAATTAAATGAGCTAAGCGAACTCCGCGATGAAGCTTATGATAATGCGGTTATAGTAAAGAGCGGGACTAAAGTATTCAACGATAAAATTATTTTTAGAAAAACTTTTACCCCGGGACAACAAGTCCTTCTTTACGATTCCCGTCTCCATCTTCATGCGAGTAAGCTAAGATCTCGTTGGAAATGACCATTTGTGGTGCGGTATGTATACCCGCATGGGGCAGTTGAAGTTGAAAATATTAAAAACGGTTATATTTTTAAAGTGAGTGGGCATATATTAAAACTGTATTTTTCCACTGACCCCACGGAGGAGCTCCTGTTTTTACAGGAGCCACTTTATCATAACTAAATTTCCTCCGCCTCACCTCCATACCTCCATAATATTGTCTCATCCTAAGAATAGAGGTGAGTGAAAAAGGACTTAACTAAATATCCATATGATCAAAAATAAGTTTGGGGGAGGTTTTCACTTTCATTTATTCTTATCCCCATTAATAACCTTTCATCCCAAGTCTACATGTTTTGAGATTTAAAAGATAACAACAGTGAGGACACTGCCGCAAACAGGTTTGGGGGACGTTTGTGCTTATTTACGCATTACTTTGCATTACACTTTGCATAAGTACAATTTTTTTTTGATAATGAAATATTAGAAAGTGAAAATTTACATTTAAAAGATTGGAAGAGTTTGAGAAAAACAAGAAAGTTAGATATTTTCTTAAACGAAACTAGTAATAAGTAGTTATGAACCGTTGTCCCAAAGGTTAGTAAGATGAAGGAAGTCACTAATCCGAGGATAAAAATAAGTCTGAAAATTAGTTCCTATTCTTGAGGCCAAACATCTGAACGTTGATACTCTACTATACGCATTTACACACGTCTTGAAACTCGGGATAGTAGAGGATACCTTGAAATGCTTTTGTCTAAAAGCCTTAGTACGAAGAAAATATAAATGAAGCAAAAAAGTATAAAATGGTGAAGAAAATGAACACTGGTTTTTTAATCACCAAGGCAGCATAAAAAAATATAGCGAGGGTGCTTTATCACCTGGTGCTTTAGACCAACTGGTTTGGGAGCCACTGCTAAGCCTTAGGTGTTGCAAGACGAGAAAATTGCTAATTACGCCTAATAAGTGAGCACATTTCATAATTAGTTGGTTAGTACCTCAAGAAGTATTAACGGTCGCATGAAGAATGTATGAGCAATTCCATCTAAAATATTCACCGACTAAAAAGTACTGAGGTAGATGGACAAGAGTATGATAGCTTGAATTGAATTTTCCGAGTGTAGGGATGTCTTTTACACACACGTAGGGGTATATGATCGGTATTTGGAAGAAAGATAGGAAGGAAGACTAAAGGCGATATTTTATTGAGGAATGATGTGATTTCTGATATTTTTTCATGACCATTATGATAGAGCTCATGACAATCGAAAAGCTAGTGTAGTTGGAAACTCTTATTTTCGAGATCTTTCTTTTATAGTTCTTATCTTTATTTGTAACTTTCACCATCTTTCTTTTATTATAGGATTTTTGGGGTGTAATCCGCTGAAACCCTCAGGAGACAACACTCCTCCTACTAGGGATACCTAGAGGTTTAACAGCTTGTTGCTCATGCTCAGTGCAATCGTGTTGCCTACGAAAGTGTGCTAGTTAGTTTTTCTTTCTTTTTTTTTTCTTTTTTTTTCTTTTCTCCATCTCTTGAATAAATAGTTTGCTCGGGACGACCAAAGTCAAGTTTCGGGGTATTTGTTCAGTCGAAAATATTGCACTTTTAACATGACAATTTCCTTACTTTTCTTAATCATTTAAAGGTGTTTGTTATAAATATAAAACATATTAGAAGTTTATCTGCAAAATACCATTTACCATGTGTTTATATATTATAATCAAAATTATGAAGGAAAATGTGCTTAATATTTTGATACACTTATCATATCAAATTGTATATCAAATATAACTAACATTTTTCATTAAAGATATTCTGCAAGATTAGCTCAGGTCAGATATCAGGGATCAAGAATCTGCCGATAAAGTAAAATAAAGTCGAAGAATCAAATACTGGCAGAGACTCAAAAAAGATAAGAAGGTTTCAGACATCAAATAAATACTGAAATACCAATAGGAGAAGACTCCAGAAGTTTGAAGCCAAGAACTCACCATGAAGCGGCGGAACCGCGGCCGAGTCAGGCCGAGTCGCCGCAGATCCACGACCGATTCAGAGAGTTAGAGGATGAGACTTTCCTGTTAGGATCTTTGCAAAAAACTAAGTTTGTTGGGGGATTCAGTTACTGGTTTTAGGGATATAAAAAGGACCGATGGCTACATCTCAAAAACATGTAATGATCTAAAAAATCAATCCCAAAGATCAAAAACCAATCTAAAAAAGGATCTAAGATCAAGAATCTACGATCTTGAGATCCAAGATCAAGAAATCATCGAGAAATCCGTCAAGCGATTAATCAATCAAGTATCCTTTATACGAAGCCAATCACCGTTAATGAACAAGTGATCCAAGATAGGTCCACGATTCGAGATGATCAAGCGACGTAATCGACGGAACATCTACTTCTTTGAGGTAGAGATCGAGAGAAAATTCTTCTTCCTCTTGTAATCTAAACTTGAAGAATTGTATTTATAAAGTTGAGTAATAAGGTAGTGGTTGATCATCTTTTATGTGTAAAGAAATGTTTTATCACAACCAAAGAAATTTATACCGCAATCAATTAACGGTGTCAATTGTAGTTTCGTTAGCAAGAGTGGATCGTCCACCGAGATATGTGTACTTGTTCGATTTTACTTTAGATGAGTCGAATTGAAAATATAAAAGAAAATTCAAGATAGTTTATTCAAGATTTATGAGATTTGATTTTTAAGAAACATAAAGAAATAGATCAAGAATCAAGAAGATGTCTAAATCAATTTAGTTATCAAGATTTGTAGAATAGCTTGTAGGAATCGATTGAATTAGTAGCTATGATGAATACTAATTATGATGAATCTTATCTATTGATGGATTGTAGCTAGATCGATGACGAATGAATGAAGATTAGGGATCTATTGAAGAAACTAGGGTTTCTCCTTCACTATCCCTTGTCTTTTCATTGATCCTCATTCAATTCTTGCCTCTAGCAAAGAGGATCATCAATCATTTGATCCCTAATTTGCAACGAAATAATCAAGAACATTGACTTCGATCAAAATTAGGTCATTGAAAATTCTTTTTTCTAGAGTTTACAATTCTCATAATACTTAAGATTGGTAAAATGATTTCATCATCATTAGATCTACCGATTCTCTCGATTCCGTTACAAGCGGAGATTTCACTCACACATCATGAAAATTAATGAATCAAGAATCAAGAAAATTCATAATGCAAGAATGTAATGAAAATGAGAATTAACAATTTATCATCTTCATTAAATCTTCTTCAAAAATAACACAATTCCTCAATTCGAGGTACAAGATTAAGCTCTCGATCGCTCCTTGAAGAGGTGAATTTGTCGTCGATCTTTGCAAAGCTCGATCGCCGTGAGTCGTGGATCATCGTGGATCTCTTGCTCGGATAATGATCGACGTTGCGATGAAGGATCGTTGATTGATCGCTTGATTTGCTTCTCGATGGATCTTGATTTGGCTTTGGAATTGGATTTGGTTTAGGGTTTGGATTGGATCATAAGTTGTGTCACTCAACTTGTGTGTGATTTGGCTCAATATTCAACAACTAATTGTGCAACCCCCTCACCTTAGATCTAGATCCCCTTTTATAAAATTCAAAATGAATCTTCCCTCCAAAGTTAGTTTGTTAGAGAGAGGCTTCTAGAATGAGGTTGTTACAAGGAGCCTTCTAGAATGAGATTGTTACAAGGAGTCTTCTAGAAGAAGGTTGTTATAAGGAGCCTTCCAGAAGAAGCCACGTGGTAATGAAGCATCTCAAAGAAGCTAGGAGGTTAGAATGAAGCTTCTGGAGAGATGTAGAATGCTGACGGCCCTACTCGGCCGCGGATCCGCGGCAACTCGACCAACTCGGCCGCGGTTCCACGGCCATATGACTGGATCTCTGCATAGTATTTCTGGGGTATCTTGGTGTTAGTATTTGGGTGTTGTTTTGATGTCTGGAATCTTTTAATGTTTGCTTGGTTGCTGCCAGATTTTAAGTCTTTGACTTGCTGCCTTTTATCGGCACTTTTGCGATTCTGGTTCTTTTACCTGAAGAATTTTCTGCACACAATCTCAATGAAAAGTGTTGAGAGATACAATATCATGCGTGTAGTAATAAACACACAATTTCCCTCATAATCTCGGTTATAATGTATAACACATGTTATTTGATATTTTGCAGACGAATTGCTAATATGTGCTATATTTATAGCAAACACCTTGAGTTGATTAGAAAGAGTAGGGAAATTGATGTGTTAAGAATGTTATATTTTTGACTGATCAAATTCTCCCAAACTTAATTTTGGTCGTCTCGAGCAAACATCTTTTATTCAGGTGAAGGAGAAAAGAAGAAGAAGGAGAAAAAGAAACTAGCGCACTTTCGTAGGCAAACACGATTGCACTGAGCACATGCAACAAGCCTTTAAACCTCTAGGTGTCCCCAGTAGGAGGAGTGTTGTCTCCTGAGGGTTTTCAGCGGATTGCACCCACAAAATCCCATAATAAAAGGAAGACTGTGAAATTTACATATAAAGATAAGAATTATAAAAGAATGACATTGAAAATTAGAGTTTCCAACTAATACTAACTTTTCGGTTGTCATGAGCCCTATCTTAATAGTTATGAAAAGATGATAGAAATCACATTATCCCTCAATAAAACATCGTCTATATTCTTCATCCCTACCTTTCTTCCAATCATTGATCATATACCCCTACGTGTGTGTAAAGAACATCCCTACACTCGGAGAATTCAATTCAAGCTACCATACTCTTGTCTATCTACCTCAGTACTTTTTAATTGGTAAAAATTTAGATGGATTTACTCACACATTTTTCATGCGACCGTTAATACTTCTTGAGGTACTAACCAACCGATTACTCATATGCTTACTTATTAGGTGTAATTAGTATTTTTCTCATCTTGCAACACCTAAGGTTTAGCAGTGACTCCCAAACCAGTTAGTCTAAGGCACTAGGTGATGAAGCACCCTCGCTATATTTTTTTTATTGCTGCCTTGGTGATTATAAAACCAGTGTTCATTTTTCTACACCATTTTATATATTTTCTTCATTTATAATTTCCTTCATACTTTGGCTTTTAGACAAGAGCATTTCAAGGTATCCTCTACTATCCCGAGTTTCAAGACGTGTGTAAGTGCATATAGTAGGGTATCAACGTTCAAATATTTGGCTTCCAGAATAGGAACTATTTTTCAGACTCATTTTTATCCTCAGATTAATGCTTCTTTCGTCTTACTAACCCTTGGGACAACGGCTCATAACTACTTATTACTAGTTCGTTTAAGAAAACTTCTAGCTTTTTTGGTTTTCTTAAATTTTTCTAATCTTTTGGATGTAATTTTTCATGATCTAATTTTTTATTATCTTATTTATGTACAATTTTTTTTATTATTATATGCTTTGTGCTTATGCAAAGTATGATGCAAAGTGATGCGTAAATAAGCACAAACCTCCCCCAAACTTGTTTAGAACAGTGTCATCACTGTTGTCATCTGTTAAATCTCAAAAACCTGTAAGCTTGGGAGGAAAATTTATTAGCGGGGACAAGAAATATGATCGTGAAAATCCTCCCCCAAACTTATTTTTGGCTCACAATTTTGAGGACAACTTTTATTTTCAAGGGCCAAAAACACACCCCCCAAACTTGAGTTAAACAATGTTAAGCCTTTTAAAATCATAAGAGGGGGATAAAGTTATTGGTCAATGCCAAGCTTTGAAAAGACCGAAAGTCAATACCAACCATTCGAAGATTTTATCAGTGTAGTGCACCGGTTAGTGGAAGAACATGTTGTATAGAGCCAGGAAGAAGTGGGGAAAAGATAAATGGTGTAATAGAATGTGTTTGCGTCTCGTTTTAGAGAGATGACACAGTGATGATGATGATGATTATTCTCATTCTTGTAATTGTCAAGAAGAAGGGGTGGAGGTTCAATTTTTTTGTTTTGGAGTTGATTCATCTCAACACCCGTGTTTGCTAAAAATGCGAGTTCATCAGCCAAAATTTTCTCAAAGCTTTCCTCGATACCCCGAAGAATAATTTCATCAGAAAGAGTGGGATTATCTCTAGACTCCATAAAAGATTCATAATCAGCGTTAGATGTTGACCCGGACAACTCAATGGAAGAGTCCGTATGTGTATAATACATAGTTAGGTCAAACAACAACGTATGAAAAGAGTCTAGATCAGTATCATGAAGCCATCAAATTTACTGCTGTCGACATCTATTAATTCGACAGAATATGCATGAGCAGAAGGTTCGGATGGTACACTTCCCAAATTGTAAATGTTAAGTTCAATTGACCTATTTCCGAAGGATATGGTCATAGAACCATTTCGACAATTAATTACAGCATTGGATGTCGCAAGAAAAGGTCGACCTAGAATCACTGGAATTTGGTTCCGTGGGTTTGCTACAGGTTGTGTATCAAGAACAATAAAGTCCGCAGGGAATATAAAATCCCCAACTTTTATCAACACATCCTCAAGCATACACCTAGGTTTGGTGATAGATCGATCAACCATCTGTAAAGTACATTGCGATGGTTTTAACTCTCCGATACCCAATTGCTCATACACAGAATATGGAAGCAAGTTAACACTAGCACCAAGGTCAAGTAAAGCACGGTTAATATTTTTACCCCCAATAGAAATAGAAATTGTAGGACAGTCAGGGTCCTTACGTTTCCTTGGTAATTGTTGGGAAAAAGCTGTGTTTACAGTACTCGACATGAAAACTTTTTTCGGCACTTGAGTCTTCCTCTTCTTAGTGCACAAGTTCTTAAGAATTTTCGCATAAGACGGAACTTGTTGTATAGCATTTAGGAGAGGGATATTGATATTAACCTGTTTAAAGATTTTAGTGATCTTCTCCATTTGCGGACTTGCTCTGTTTCCCCTTAACCTATTAGGATAAGGAGCTTGAACAATAATAGTTGGGTCCAATATTGGAGAAGATGATGGGGGTGGAAAGGATAAGGTGGGTGGAGGGTTCGAGTCTTGGGGAAAACAGAGAATAGGCTCGAAAGAAGAAGGTAAACTAGACGAAATAGGACAAGGAGTAGAAGTGGGAATGGAAGTGGAAGTGGAAGCTGGGGTTTCAATTAGTTCCTCATTATCAGTTTCAATTTGTTCACCCACATGGTTATCCAGAACTTTTCCAGATCTCAACGTGATAAGTGCATTCACATTATATTGTGAACACCCAGGATCAGGTAAGGGTTGAGATGGAAAATTCCCTTTCTCTCTAGCACTCATTGCTGCAGTCAGTTGTGCAATTTGTGCTTCTATCAATTTGATACTCTCACTGTGGGAGACAGTGTTTTACACTAATGTTTGGATAGAAGATGTTAAAATGTCATTCGTTTGCATGGACTGTGCAATGAACAAGTCAAGTGCAAAGGGTTTATTGGTATCGGCAGAAGAAGGATCAAAGTTGTTGGCCGGGTTTTGTAAAGGTTGCGGTTGAAAGGGGTTCTGACACATTTGTGGTGGTTGCTATTCCTGTGGAGGGACCCATTTAAAGTTATTTTGATTTGGAATCGTATTTTGAGTTTGATATTAGTTCCAAGCAAAATCAGGGTGATTCCTCCAACCTTGATTATAATTGAAAGAAGAAGGATCGTTTCTAGGTCTTTGTTGGAAAGCAGCATTGGTATGCTCTTGACCTTGAAACGAAGAATTTAAAGGACATTCTTCCGTCAGATGTGATGGATCAGAACAACATCCACAGACAGTTTTGGGGAGTGCTATCTGATTTAGGGAGGCTAACAAAAATTGTGTTTCATAGCTTCAAGCTTCTTTTGCATTGCTTCCATTTTAGCTCTAACTCCTATGGAAATATCAGATTGGTGAACACCACCCCTAGATGATGGTTGGTTTACACTCTCCCACTGTAACGTTCTTTCAGCGAAATCTTCTAAAAATTTCCAAGCTTCACCATCATCTTTAGACATGAAGGTGGCTTGACACATGGATTCAAGTATCTGTTTTGTTGTAGGATTAATGCCCTCATATACGATTCTACACAGATCCCATCAAGGGATTCCATGATGAGGACATTAAACTAACAAATTCTTGAAGCGTTCAAAACACTTCGAAAATGGTTCATTGGGAAGCTGGGTAAATTGATTTATTTCGCTACGGACTCGAGCTGTCTTATGATTGGGATAGAATTTCTTTAGGAAAACTGTGACGAATTCTCCCCAATTTGAAATAGAATGTGCGACTGTGTTATAAAGCCACTTCTCGGCTATATCGCACAAAGTTAACAGGAGAAGATGTAATCTCATAGCATCCACAGAAAGCTGTGAAGTACCCATCATAGCGCATACATTTTCAAATTTGGTAATAAAGACGTATGCGTCTTCAGACTCGAGACCGCGAAATTTGGGTAAAAGATTGATGTATTGAGCTTTGATTTCGAAATTGTCCCCATTGGCTGGTCGAATGGAAAGACAGGTAGAAAGAGAACCTCGAATAGAGTAGCATCTTTCTTGGAGAGAGATGCGGGGCGGATTCTGCGCACCTGCGGACGGTGGTGTTCATATCATAATTTTGCATTATTATATTCCCCATTCTTATTCATTTTACAAATAAATAGGTGCTTTTGATCCATGTCTGCTAAATAGTTGCAGGTTACAGGTTCTCGGAACAATACAGTGAAAATGGTGAAAAGACGCTACAAAAGTGAGACTACGACCAACAAATAGAAGAATCTTTATCATGCCTACAGTTTGAGGGACAAACGAAGATCAATGAACAATTTCACAAGGTAAAAAGGCATAGCAAGATTCAAGACTTTAACACGAAGCGAACGGTAAAAGTCCACAACATTCTGCACTGTGGAAATCTGGAAGAAACAAGAAGACATTCTGAAGAACCAAGTGAAGAAAACAGATGTGAAAAGCAACTTGAAGCATCAGAAGAAAACAGAGCCCAAGACCCTTCAAGATGGCCGCGGATCCGCGGCCAAACAAGGCTTCCTGCCGCGGATCCGCGGTCGTGCTGAGCACGTGTCGGTGCATTTTGACGGTGGGTGGCGGTGCGTTAACCAGGCTTCTCAGGGTAGTTTTGTAAATTTAGATATGGATCAGATGTAAACCCTAGGGTTCCTATAATCTATAAATAGGAATCCTACAACTCATTTTGGAGCATGCCTCTTTTTAATTCTTAGTTTAGAATTTTTATTCCCTGTAAATGTTTGAAGAGTGCATCAAAAAAAAAATAAGTTTTTCTTTATCTTGCCTTAGTTATTTTAATTTCTTTTCTGCCCTAATTATAAATTCTTTATCTGCCGTAGTTATTCTCCGCTAGTTAATTAGGCTATTAAAATACAAACAAAAATGAATTCGTTTAACAATTCCTTAATGAGTGAGTAGTTCCTCACTTGTTAGGGTTAGATTTGGGGAAGGTTTGAGAGATGAAAATCTCTCACCCCTTTCTTGCCCATTCAATATTTTAAAGAGGACTCTGTGCATACATATACACACCGCTCACTATGGCACCCTATCCCACGAGGTAGCGGTGACACCATAGTTAAAGACCGGTTGTGTATGATTTCCATGGAGGTTAGGGTAAGAGTTAAGAAAGGACGGATAAGGACCAAGAGGAAGAAACCTAGTTTCTTCCCGATCGTGCTAATCCCCTTTGTTAACAATTACCTTAACACCTGAAAGTTCTTAATTAGGGCATAGAAAGCGGTAAGAATAATTGATTTTCCAAACTAACCTAAACCTAACCCTAGCAAGGTTTTAATCCTAATCAAACTCAACTTTAGTTTTTATTGATAATCAAACTTACCACAATTGGAATTGACTCGTTAGAACAACTGGAAAATACATAAAATCCCTATGGACCGACCCGTATTCAACCGGTTAGCTACCAAGCGACACCGTTCTTGATTGCAGTTAATTCTTTGATCACAAACAGCGTAAGCACATTAAATCTCATAACAATCAAATGGCGCCGTTGCCGGGGATGGTGTAGTTATTTTCTTTTTGCAATTTCGGGTTAATTAAAAATTAAAAAAATCATAAAAATTGAAAAATATAAAAATATAAAAATTTATCATCTTGTTATTTTTTGAAGGGTTTTCGTATGAATTGTGCAGGATCGAAGAGACGAACAGATTCAGATCTGGAAAAATCCAGTGAGCAAAACAGAAAACAGCTGTTCTGAACAAACAGAGGAGAACCACAACAGAGAAACAGAAGATTTTTTTAGGGCTGATCCATCTTGTTGATCGCGGAACCACCGCATTTACCTGCCTTTGACCGTGGATCCACCGCGGCTTGCTGACGTCAGCAAGCCAAAACCTCTCTGTAAGCTTTCTTTTCTTCTCTGTAACCCCCTGATCACCTCTGAAAAATTTTCCTGCAGGGTTCTTTGCGCAAAAACTTCTCTCCCTTCTCTAATAACTTGATCTTGTGCAGGATTCTTTGCGCCGCAATAAAAGAAAAAAATATTTTGGCAAGTGTTTTGTGTGTTTACTGCTTTGCATTTTTAAAACTGACTTTTAAGGGGCTATAACACCAATTCAGATTGGATGGGGATTTCATTACCCTTCCTAGGACCCCAAAAATCACAAAAAGTATTTTGCATTAACCTTCGAGTTAATTAAAAAAGATTAGACTCAGCCTATAAGGACTGTCGTGCTCATTAGGACAAAGGAATAGTTGTAGGCATCGGTCATTTATCTAAACCAGACTTTGTGGTGCCTAGGCTAGACAAGTGGGAAAGGTAATTTTAAAAGGCCTGTCTCACGATGATTCGTGAGCGGATCCCTCCTTTCTTTACTTGTGCTTACCTGGCCACAATTGGCGGTGAAGAGGAGATTTGAGGATCTCACAACTTGCCCTTTGGAACAGTTAGGAGCAGTCTAGTTGACCTAGGAGACCCTAGATCTACGCTTGATTGCGCATATTGTGATTGCTTGAACGTGTATCTAAGCTTCTTATAAAAATCTTTTGCAAAAACTCCTTATAAAAAAAACACAAAACAGAAAACTTTTACAAAAAAAAACTTGCCAATTTGTCGCTAGAAATCCTTTGCACCTACTTCCTTCCATCGACATTTTCTTACCCCCACCTTCTGTTTTTACTTTTTGACTACACTACACCTCTTTAGTGTATGTCCAGTTGGACTAGGGACACTAGTGCCCGTTTAGTCCGTGTCTCGTTAGTACCGACTGACGACGCTTTTGACTCCGTAGTCGAAATTCCCTCCACTTCTTTACCTTCATCTTCATATTCATCATCTTCTAAGGAGATGTCGGGATTCAATCCTAACAACCCCTTACCTGCGGGACTGATTCCACCTCCACTAGGTGCAAATAACCCACCACACCTTCCTGTCGAAGCGCCCCAACGAATCGCGCTCCAGGATCTTTTCTATCCTATCCGCACCGCACTTCCCACTTTTCTTTCACTTCCACTGGCCAATGGGGATAACTTTGAGATTAAATCCTACTTCATCAATATGTTGCCCAAATTTCACGGGCTGGAATCCGAAGATGCCTAAATCTTCATTAACAAATTCCAGAATGTTTGTGCAATGATCAAGACCACACAACTTTCTGATGATGCTATAAGGCTATGTGTCATTCCATTCACTTTATATGACCTAGCTGAAAAATGGTTATATAGCACAGCATCACACTCGATAAAAAATTGGGAAGAGTTTGTTAAGGCTTTTCTAAAAAAAATTTACCCACACCACAAGACCGCGAGAATTCGCAACGAAATAATTCAATTTTCCCAGCTTCCTTCCGAACCTTTTTGGAAGTGTTTTGAAAGATTTAAGGACCTCCTTGTTCAGTGCCCTCACCACAGTATCGAGAATTGGCAACTTTGCCAAACTTTATACGAAGAACTGAACCCAGCAACTAAGCAATTGTTAGAAACCATTTGTCAAGGTCACTTTCTTACAAAATCAAGCGAGGAAGCTTGGCAATTTCTCGACGATCTTGCTGAACAAACACTTCAGTGGGAAAGCACTAAGACCACCTCATCTACTTTATCAGGTCAGTGGGAAAGCACTAAGACCACCTCATCTACTTCATCATGTCTGTCTAGGGCAGGCATACATCAACTTGATATGTCGATTGCAATGAAGGCTGAAATGGCTGCACTTACGAAAAAGCTAGAAGCAATTAAGAGCAAATTCTCATCGCCTTCTCCTGCCCCTGCTTTACCTCCACGCACAGTTTGCGCTTGTTGTTCGGATCCGTCCCATCTTACTGAAGAGTGTCCTTACAGCCCACCTGTTTAAGAACAAGATCAAGTCAATGCTGCCTTTCAGCAAAGACAAAGAAATGATCCATACTCTTCAACTTAAAATTCTGGTTGGAGGAGCCACCCAAATTTTGCTTGGAATCAAAATCAACAACAATTCCAAGGCAACAACAACTTTCAAAGGCCTCCTCCACAACAACAAGCCCCTCAACAAATTCAATATCAGCAACCTTTCCAACCCCAACCTTACCCAAACCAAATGAACAATTTTGTACACAACAACTCTTATCCTCAAAACAATTTTGTTTAGCCGAATAACGATAAGATTTTCTCGCTAGAACGAAGTTTGGATGCGTTTTTAAAACAATCTACATAATCTGCAGCAAGGTTGGAGACTTCCATTCAGTCTTTGGTGCAAAACAGTGCTTTACATGATCAGAGCATCAAATCAATTGAGGCCCAAATTGCACAACTAAATGTTGCGTTAAGCGAGCGAGAAAAGGGAAACCTTCCGTCTCAACCATTGCCAAATCCCGGTCACACAAACAACGCACATGTTGCTTATGAACAACAAAATCATAATGTAAATGCTGTGACCACGTTGAGATCTGGAAGAGTGTTGCACAATAATGTGGGCATTAGTGATGACACCCCGGCCGCCGTTTCTTCTTCTTCTTCTTCTTCATCTTCTTCAGAGCCTATTCTTCATTCTTCACAAGGCTCTACTTCTTCTAACGGACCCACATCTCACTCCACAATAACACCAACACTAGGATCCGTTCCAACTCCGCAATCTACTCCACAAACATTGGACTCAACAAATTTTCAAAATGTTTCATTTCCAAACAGGTTGAGATCCAATAAACCTACTCCACAAATGGAGAAGATTGTGGAGTTATTCAAACAGGTTAGTATTAACATACCTCTCTTGGATGCAATCCAACAAGTCACTTCTTACGCTAAAATCTTAAAGGACTTATGCACCAAGAAGAGGAAGTCACAGGTACCCAAGAAAGTTTTCGTAGCTAGTGCTGTAAGTGATGCTCTTATCCAACCTTTACCCCAAAAACATAAGGACCCCGGCTGTCCTACAATTTCAATAACAATTGGGGATAAGAACATCAATCGAGCACTTTTAGATCTTGGTGCTAGTGTTAATTTGCTATCCTATTCAGTATATGAACAATTAGGCGTTGGAGAGCTTAAACCCACACATTGTACTCTCTAAATGGCCGACCGATCCATCACCTATCCTAGGGGTGAGTTAGAGGATGTGTTAATTAAAGTAGGGGACTTCATTTTCCCTGTTGATTTCATTGTTATGGACACACAGCCTGTAGCTAACCCCCGGAGTCAAATTCCGGTGATACTCGGTCGACCATTCCTTGCGACTTCTAATGCGGTGATCAATTGTCGAAATGGTTTGATGAACCTATCTTTTGGAAATATGATAATTGAACTCAACATTTTTAAATTGGGGAATCTGCCCTCCGAGCCTAATGCTATTATACTTGATGTTTGCTCGATCCACGAGATCACGCAGGAGGACTGTGAGCTTGAAAAATTTCTGTTCGATCATAACAGTTTTGACGCCACTAGTGCGTTCCTCCTTGAATCTGACACAGCTTTCACACATTACGAGTGTTTCACTTTTTTGGACTATTTTGAAGACTCACCACCCGAGTTTGAGTCCTTTGATTTTTCGGATGAGCTAGCTGAACCATCCGACTCGGTTGCTTACACTCGCTTTGAACCATTGTTAGAATCTTTCGAGTTCGAGACAGTTTCACCAATTTTACCTTCAATTGTTTCACCTCCGAAACTTGAACTCAAGCTTTTGCCGTCTCACCTTAAATACGCTTACCTAGATGAGAATGAGACCCTTCCTATTATCATATCGGCATTTCTAGCTCTTGAGTAAGAGAAAGCCCTTTTAATGGTCTTACAAAATAATCGACAAGCTTTTGGCTGGACTATGGCGGACATCAAGGGGATTAGTCCCTTCATAGTTGAACATCATATACATATGATGGATGATGCCAAGCCAGTAAGGGATCCACAGAGATGCCTCAACCCCAAAATGAAGTAGGCTGTCAAAAAGGAGATTGTCAAATGTCTTGATAGTGGTATCATTTACTCTATCTTTGATAGCTAGTGGGTTAGCCCCATTTATGTTGTCCCAAAGAAATCGGGCATAACGGTCACAATCAATGAGGCGAATGAGTTAATACCTACTCGCACCCAAATTGGGTGGCGAGTTTGCATCGATTATAAAAAACTGAACGCCGCGACAAGGAAAGACCACTTTCCGTTACCTTTTATTGACCAAATGCTAGAACGATTGGTTGGGCACGAATTTTACTGCTTTTTGGATGGCTACTCCGGCTATAATCAAGTTCCCATCGCCGAAAAGGATCAAGACAAGACCACATTTACATGTCCTTTCGGTACATTCGCTTACCGTCACATGCCCTTTGGATTATACAATGCACCCGCTACTTTCCAGCGGTGTATGATGGGATCTTTTCAGATATGGTGGAGAAATTCTTGGAAATTTTTATGGTTGATTTCTCCATTTTCGGCGACTCCTTTGATGAGTGCTTGCTACACTTAGACGCAGTTCTTACCCGTTGTAGAGATAAGAAGCTCACTTTAAATTGGGAAAAGTGCCACTTTATAGTACGAGAGGGTATTGTCTTAGGACATGTCATCTCACAAAACGGCATTGAGGTTGATAAAGCCAAGATTGAAGTCATTTCCAATCTTCCTCCTCCCAAGTGCGTCAAAGACATCCGAGCCTTCCTTGGCCATGCCGGTTTTTATAGATGGTTCATCAAGGATTTTAGCAAGATAACTAGACCCTTGACTCTTTTGTTGTCCAAGGACACAACTTTTGATTTTGACTCAAGCTGCATGAAGGCATTCGAGTCATTGAAACACTCACTTATTTCTGCGCCCATTCTTTCATCTCCCGACTGGATGCATCCATTTGAAATTATGTGCGATGCATCTGATTTTGCCATTGGTGCTGTCCTTGGACATCACATAAATAAGATGCCGCACGTAATTTATGACGCTAGCCGAACATTAAATGAGGCCCAATTGAATTACACAACAACTGAAAAAGAATTTTTAGCCGTTGTGTTTGCACTAGAAAAATTCAGGCCCTATTTAATCGGCTCTCCTGTGATTGTTTACACGGACCACTCATCTCTTCGCCATCTTTTCGCGAAGAAGGATGCTAAATCTCGGCTAATACGTTGGATCCTCTTGCTACAATGATCTTGTCATAAGAGACAAGAGAGGATGTGAAAACATAGTCGCTGATCACCTTTCACGACTTCCTTCTTCGCCTACACTCGAAATTCCTATTAAAGATGTTTTTCCCGATGAGCAACTCTTAACCGTGTCATGCGAACCTTAGTTCGTTGATATAGTGAATTATTTGGCCACCGGACTGATACCAAAAAATTGGTCGAATCAGGACAAACTCCGATTCCAGTCCCAAGTAAAACATTTTTACTAGGATGAACCGTATCTCTTTAAATACTGTTCCGACCAAATCATTCTTCGGTGTGTCCCCGAAAATGAGTTTAAGAGCGTGCTGTCATTTTGCCACGATCAAGCGTGTGGCGGGCATTTTGGCCTAAAGAAGACAGCAGAAAAAATCTTGCAGTGTGGCTTCTACTGGCCACGACTTTTTAAAGATGCTTACGAATACTGCAAGACATGCTCCCGGTGCCAACACTTGGGCCGGATATCTCGGAGAAATGAAATGCCGCTCCAACCAATTTTGGTTGTTGAAATTTTTGATGTTTGGGGAATAGACTTCATGGGACCATTTCCCAATTCTTTTGGGAACATGTACATTCTACTAGCTGTTGACTATGTTTCAAAATGGGTCGAGGCTGTGCCCAGCCAAACGAATGACAACAAGGTTGTCGTTAGATTTCTTAAAAAAACATCTTTCTCGGTTTGGGCATCCTCGTGTGATTATAAGTGATAATGGATCTCACTTTTGTAATAGGACTTTTGAGTCCTTAATGCGCAAATACTCCATTACTCACAAACTGTCAACACCATATCACCCCCAAACTTGTGGGCAAGCCAAAATTTCAAATCGGCAGATTAAACAAATATTGGAGAAAACGATTTCCAAAAACCGTAAAGATTGGTCATCAAAACTGATTGATGCACTATGGGCATTCCGTACTGCCTAAAAGACCGATCTTGGCATGTCTCCATACATGCTTGTTTATGGAAAGGCTTGCTGCCTTCCTGTTGAGATAGAGCACAAGCTATTTTGGGCGATTAAAGAGTTGAACTTATCCTTGGGAGATGCGGGCAGCAATAGAAAGCTGCAATTGAATGAATTAGATGAGCTGCGGGATGAGGCCTATGAGAATGCGATAATTGTTAAAAACCGAACGAAGGTGTTCCACGACAAACACCTTATGCGCAAGACTTTCGAACCTAGTCAACAGGTTTTGCTTTACGATACTCGGTTACATTTCCATCCCGGCAAGCTTAAATCTCGATGGAAAGGGCCATTTTTGGTACGCACCGTATATCCGCACGATGCGGTAGATTTAGAAAACCCGGAGGACGGTACACTGTTTAAAGTAAACGAACATCTACTTAAGCCGTTCCTCACTGCGGACCAGTCGGATGAGCTCTTGTTTTGCAGGAGCCAATCTACACTGACTAATCCTCCTCCATTTACCCCCAAATTTTCGATTATCCAGCCAAAACATTGTTTCAAACAAGTTTGGGAGTATGTATCATTTGTAATTATATAAATACAAAACAACATAAAAAATAAAAATTTAAAAATAAAAAAGATTTTTTGGGTATTTTTGAAAATTTCCAGATTTAATAATAAAAAAATAAAAATAAAATTTTTATTGCAAATAATTTCTTCTTTTTAGAGGGGTTTATTTGCAAATACCCATCACACTTCCCCCTATAAATAACCCCGACCCCTCTCTGTTTGAGTAACCCTAAAAAAGAATCCCATCAGAAAACCCTAGCCGCCGCTGTAGCCAGAGCAGAAAGATCTCGTCGCCACGCCGCGCAACCGCCGCCGAAGGCCCGTTCCCGCCGCGCTTCCGCCGCGCCTCCGTGTCTTCACCCCCTGATTTTTTCATGGGAGGTTCGATCTCTAAAAACTCCTCTATGTTTATAATTTTTAGATCTGTAGATTATCTGATGGCACCAAATATGCAACTAGAGCGTGATTTCTCACAGATCTTTTCACACACGATATATGGGAGTTATTTTTCTAATGGAATAGCACATAGGGGCTGTAATTTTTTGATTTATAATCACCCAAACGCTTACGCCCTTCCAGATTTAGTCACTCATTTTTACGAGTGCATGGAAGATGGGTGCCTCGCACAATATGGCTTTATAAAATTACTATGGGGTGATAGGGAGATTATTATTGATAGAGACTTCATACATGAAGTCACTTTAATCCCTAGGATACCTGTTCATGATCAACCACTGCAGTTTGAGGATTACATGCCCTTAATGGGTAATGATTGCTCAAGGGAACCGCGGAAAGGAATACAAGCGAGAACCCTTTTCGCTAATGTTTTAACTGTGTGCCGGTGGGCACAAAACAATATTTTTGGGAGTTCCCATAACACCACATTTTTCACACCCTCACTGCATATCGTGCACACACTCATGACAAAGAACCCTCGATTCGACATGTGGAAGGTTCTGCTTAACTCAATTGGTGCGGGCAAAAGAGCCGCGAACTATCCTTGTCCCATGCTAGTGACACAACTGTGTCGCTATTTCCTCCCATGGAGGAGTTTGAATTTTACATGCTTGGAGGCATACCCGTCAGGCCTCTCATTGAGGGCGTATCTACGTCCTATACACGCTTGACAGATGTTTGGTCAAGAATAGAACCGGCGGAATACGTGCCCGCCAGAACACCTAGCTCCAGCTCGACCGCGAGCGAGGGAGAACTCACCCCCTTAGAACATGCAAATTTAATGAGAAGAGCCATTAGGGGGATTGACGAGTTGAGGGGGATGATGAGGGAGCATGATCAGCGTTTGACTGAAGTAGAGCAGGGGGTCCGAACCCTGCTAGTTAGGGATGAGCGTTCCCGTTCACGCTTAAGGGGGCAGCATGGGGCCGAGCAGTGAGGGCGCTACTTTTGGTAAGTTTGGGGGAGAAGGTGGTTGTGAATAGTTATCATTTGCATTGCATATTTTAAAAAAAAATTTGTATATATTTTTTCTTTTTCTTTTGCATGTTTAATTCTGCATTGCATCTTTATAAAAAATTATAAAAATTGAAAAAAAAATGAAAAAAAAATATACAAAAAGAAAAATCAAATAAAAACTGAAATTTTTTAAAAATTATAAAAATTGAAAAATTCAATTTTGGTCATAATTGACTTAAGTTTAACAAGACGGTTAACTAGCTAGGAAAAACTAGATCCAAAACTTAGTAAATTAAAAATCCTAAAAATAACCTTTCTTAAAAATTTAACGGTAGAAAATATATGTCTTTGTAGTTTACTTAGAAATAGGCAAATTTTGAGTTCACTTATTGGGCTAAGTCAAAATAATGGAAGGGTATTGAAATTTTTATTAAAGTGTAAGTCTGAAAAATAATCCCTAAGCATAAGTCTGAATTCTGAAAATATATACCCTACAACTTGCACAAACACGAATCTTGAAATTTGGAATAGTAGAGGATACCTTGAAATGCTCTTGTCTAAAGTCCTTAGTATGAAGTAAAATAAAATTCTAAGTGTGAATAAAGAGATATAAAAAAATGAACACTGGTTTTGTAATTACTTAAGGCTGCGTAAAAAAAAATATAGCGAGAGTGCTTTATCACCTAGTGCCTTAGACCAACTGGTTTGGGAGTTACTGCTAAAAGCCTTAGGTATTACAAGACGAGGAATTATGCCTTAATGCGCAAACACATTTTGTAATCGGTCGTTAGTACCTTAAGAAGTATTAACGGTCGCATGAAGTATGTGTGAGCAATTTCATCTAAAAATTCACCAACTAAAAGTACTTTGGACGATGGACAAGAGTATAAGAGCTTGAATTGAATTTCCAAGTGTAGGGGTGATACACACACACACATAGGGGTATATGATTGGGGTTTGAATAAGAGATAGGAATGAAAAATAGGACTTATATCTTTAGTAGAGATGCTAAAAATTCCTAACTTGAGATGGAACCTTAGAAGGAAAACTCAAAAGATGCTAAAAACTAAATAAATTTACAGAACATATATAATCTTAAGTTAAATGATAAGGAAGCGTGAAAAATACGGGTTGATAATTTCTAAGTTGAAGATAATAGAGTTTCTTGCTAGAAAACCAAATTGAAGAATAAAAGTCAATAGGCCAAATTGATAGGATTTTGTGGGTAGTATCCGCTGAAAACCCTCAGGAGACAACACTCCTCATACTAGGGACACCTAGAGGTTTAACAGCTTGTTGCACGAGCTCAGTGCAATCGCGTTTCCCTGCGAAAGTGAGGTTAGGCTTTTTCAAGATTAAAACTAGTTTTGCTCGGGACGAGCAAAAGATAAGTTTGGGGGTATTTGTTCATATCATAATTTTGCATTATTATATTCCCCATTCTTATTCATTTTACAAATAAATAGGTGCTTTTGATCCATGTCTGCTAAATAGTTGCAGGTTACAGGTTCTCGGAACAATACAGTGAAAATGGTGAAAAGACGCTACAAAAGTGAGACTACGACCAACAAATAGAAGAATCTTTATCATGCCTACAGTTTGAGGGACAAACGAAGATTAATGAACAATTTCACAAAGTACAAAGGCAGTGCAAGATTCAAGACTTCAACACGAAGCGAACGGTAAAAGTCCACAACATTCTGCACTGTGGAAATCTGGAAGAAACTAGAAGACATTCTGAAGAACCAAGTGAAGAAAACAGATGTGAAAAGCAACTTGAAGTATCAGAAGAAAACAGAGCCCATGACCCTTCAAGATGGCCGTGGATCCACGGCCAAACAAGGCTTCCTACCGCGGATCCGCGGCCGTGCTGAGCACGTGTTGGTGCATTTTGACGGTGGGTGGCGGTGCGTTGACCAGGCTTCTCAGGGTAGTTTTGTAAATTTAGATATGGATCAGATGTAAACCCTAGGGTTTCTATAATCTATAAATAGGAATCCTACAGCTCTTTTTGGAGCATGTCTCTTTTTAATTCCTAGTTTAGAATTTTTATTCCCTGTAATTGTTTGAAGAGTGCATCAAATAAAAAAAAAGTAAGTTTTTCTTTATCTTGCTTTAGATATTTTAATTTCTTTTATGCCCTAGTTATAAATTCTTTATCTTCCGTAGTTATTCTCCGCTAGTTAATTTGGTTATTAAAAAACAAACAAAAATGAATTCGTTTAACAATTCCCTAATGAGTGAGTAGTTCCTCACTTGTTAGGGTTAGGTTTGGGGAAGGTTTGAGAGATGAAAATCTCTCACCCTTTTCTTGCCCATTCAACATTTTAAATAGGACTCTATGCATACATACACACACCGCTCACTGTGGCATCCTATCCCACGAGGTAGCGGTGATACCATAGTTAAAGACCGGTTGTGTATGATTTCCATGGAGGTTAGGGTAAGAGTTAAGAAAGGACAGACAAGGACCAAGAGGAAGAAACCTAGTTTCTTCCCGATCGTGCTAATCCCCTTTGTTAACAATTACCTTAACACCTGAAAGTTCTTAATTAGGGCATAGAAAGCGGTGAGAATAATTGATTTTCAAAACTAACCTAAACCTAACCCTAGCAAGGTTTTAGTCCTAATCAAACTTAACTTTAGTTTTTATTGATAATCAAACCTACCACAATTGGAATTGACTCGTTAGAACAACTAGAAAATACACAAAATCCCTGTGGACCGACCTGTATTCAACCGGCTAGCTACCAAGCGACACCGTTCTTGATTGCGGTTAATTCTTTGATCATAAATTGCGTAAGCACATTAAATCTCATAATAATCAGGTGGCAGAGTAGTGTTAAAGAAGTTCGATGGAGATCCGTCCATCGAAGTGTGTGTGGTGTGTGGTGAGAAAAAAGAAGATGTAGAAATACCGACTTCTAAGTCGATAGGAGAAACGTGGACAAGTCGGGCACTAGAATCCCGTGTCCAGCCTAGCATGCACTAAATGGTTTAGCACAAGTGGCAGCGTTGCGATAATTAGAGAAAAGTTTGGATTGGTGTTTGTTTTAGAAAAAGATGGATTTTTGAAAAATCAAATCACAAAAAATACACACCCCACCCAAGATCTAATGGTCACCTAGGTCCAGTCACTAGACCGCTCCTAGACTTCCAGAAGACAAATCGCAGGATAAATCCTCTATTGCCTCTTTATCCCTTCTGTGGCCAGGTAAGTGCCAGGTAAGTGGGAGGTTATCCACCACGTAAGTAGCGGGCCTAATTAAGTAACCACTTGCCTTAGACACACTTGCCTTGGACACCACAAAAGAAATGCGGATAAGCAATAGATTATCCACGGCCTCCTTCTGTCCTAAATGAGCGCGACGGTCCTTAGAGTCTTGTCTAGATATTTCTCAGTTAATGAGTGTGATATGGATGTAAGTTTTGTGATTTCCGGGGCTTAGGAAGGGTAATGAAATCCCAACCTAATCTGAATTTGGTCTTTGCCCCTTAATTTCCATATTAAAATATGCAAACAACTAAGATCAAACACGCAACAATTTTTCTTTAGAGGCGCTGCGAATTTTTGCAAAGAATCTTGCAGAAATTGGTTAATGGATAAGAGCAGGGAGGAGATAAGAAAGTCAGAGATATACCTGAGAAATTTGGAGCACTGAAGCCTCTGTCTCGCCACGGATCCGCCGCAAAACACTTGATATGGCCGCGGTTCCATGGTTTTCTGATGAGATCTCTGCACAAATTTTTTTACAGATGCTCCTGTTTCTTCACTAGACTTCCTGAGATGATCTGAATATTTTTCCCCTTTCTCAAATAATTCCAGATGCCCTCGCAAAAATTCACAACTAATCGTTAAACACTTGATGCGATTTTGATCTAAAAGTTCTGATGGAATAATAAATTTTCAACTCAAATTGCAAAAATGAACAAATTAGCACACGATCCCTGGCAACGGCGCCATTTGATTGATCATCTTTTGTGTGTAAAGAAATGTTTTATCACAGCCAAATAAATTTATACTGCAATCAATTAACGGTGTCAATTGTAGTTTCGTTAGCGAGAGCGGATCGTCCACTGAGATGTGTGTACTTTTTCGATTTTGCTTTAGATGAGTCGAATTGAAAATATAAAAGAAAATTCAAGATAGTTGATTCAAGATTTGTGAGATTTGATTTTTAAGAAACATAAGGAAATAGATCAAGAATCAAGAAGATGTCTAAATCAATTTAGTTATCAAGATTTGTAGAATAGCTTGTAGGAATCGATTTAATTAGTAGCTATGATGAATACTAATTATGACGAATCTTATCTATTGAAGGATTGTAGCTAGATCGATGAGGAATGAATGAAGATTAGGGATCTATTGAAGAAACTAGGGTTTCTCCTTCACTATCCCTTGTCTTTTCATTGATCGTCATTCAATTATAACCTCTAGCAGAGAGGATCATCAATCATTTGATCCCTAATTTGCAACGAAATAATCAAGAACATTGACTTCGATCCAAATTAGGTCATTGACAATTCTTTTTTCTAGAGTTTACAATTCTCATAAGACTTATGATTGGTAAAATGATTTCATTATCATTAGATCTACCGATTCTCTCGATTCCGTTACAAGCGGAGATTTCATTCACACATCATGAAAATTAATAAATCAAGAAAATTCATAATGCAAGAATGTAATGAAAATGAGGATTAACAATTTATCACCTTCATTAAATCTTATTTAAATTTACACAACTCCTCAATTCGAGGTACAAGATTAAGCTCTCGATCGCTCCTTTTAAGAGGTGAATTTGTCGTCGATCTTTACGAAGCTCGATCGCCGTGAATTGTGGATCATCGTGGATCTCTTGCTCGGATGATGATCGGCGTTGCGATGAAGGATCGTTGATTGCTCGCTTGATTTGCTTCTCGATGGATCTTGATTTGGCTTTGGAATTGGATTTGGTTTAGGGTTTGGATTGGATCACAAGTTGTGTCACTCAACTTGTGTGTGATTTGGCTCAATATCCAACAACTAATTGTGTAACCCCCTCACCTTAGATCTAGATCCCCTTTTATAAAATTCAAAATGAATCTTCCCTCCAAATCTAGGTTGTTCGAGAGAGGCTTCTAGAATGAGATTGTTACAAGGAGCCTTCTAAAATGAGATTGTTACAAGGAGCCTTCTAAAAGAAGGTTGTTATGAGGAGCCATCCAGAAGAAGCCACGTGATAATGAAGTGTCTCAAAGAATCTAAGAGGTTAGAATGAAGCTTCTGGAGAGATGTAGAATGCCGATGGCCCTACTCGGCCCCAGATCCGTGGCAACTCGACCAACTCGGCCGCGGTTCCGCGGCCATATGACTGGATCTCTGCATAGTATTTCTGGGGTATCTTGTTGTTGGTCTTTGGGTGTTGTTTTGATGTCTGGAATCTTCTAATGTTTTCTTGGTTGCTTCCAGATTTTAACTCTTTGACTTGCTGCCTTTTATCGGCACTTTTGCGATTCCGGTTCTTTTACCTGAAGAATTTTCTGCACACAATTTCATTTAAAAGTGTTGAGAGATACAATATCATGCGTGTAGTTATAAACACACAATTTCCCTCATAATTCCGGTTATAATATATAACACATGTTATTTGATATTTTGCAGACGAATTGCTAATATGTGCTATATTTATACCAAACACCTTTCGATGATTAGAAAGAGTAGGGAAATTGATGTGTTAAGAATGCAATATTTTTAAACTGATCAGGTAAAACATTAGTTTTATCATTTCCCTTTCTTTTAATTTCCGCATTATGAATTCTTTCTCTATTCTTTCTTTTATTTTCATGATGTGCGAGTAATTCTCCGCTTGATAGGATTCGTAGGATTATGGTAGATCAATGGATAAGAAAATACCATACTCCTTTTAAGTCTTATGAAGTTTATAAATTTTAGCAAAAGAATCATCAACCTCCTTATCGGGCGCGATATCAAATTCTTGATAATCTTGACCACGATTTGAGATAAGATTGATGATCTTTTTGTTAAGGGCTAGACATGAATGGAGATCAATGAAAGGACAGGGGTCAATAGAGGAGAAACCCTAGTTTCTTTCAAAAGAACCATAATTCTCATTCATCGTTATCAATCTAGTTTTAAATCTATCAATACATAAGAGGAGTCATCTTTATTAGTCATCCATGGCTACTAAATCCCAACGAATCCTACAAGCCTTTTTCATATAAAATTTTCTTGATAATTCAATTAGATTTTGAAACAAATTTCTTGATAATTCAATTAGATCTTAAAACTATTTCTTGATAATTCAATTAGATCTTGAAACTATTATCTTGATTTTCTTTAATTTCTCTTTTCTATTTCTTTCGACCCATCTAAAGAAAGAATTATAAAATTCCACGAATCCCAGAGGACGGCCCGTACTCACTACGGTTCACTACACGCGACACCGTTATTGATTGCGGTTATTATACTACTACTTTTTCTTTCACAAAATTCGCATCAATCAATTCTTAAGTACTTGAGAAGGACTAAAGAAATATTCTTGGTGTATAGTAATGGAGAACTCCAAGTGGAGTTCTTTACCGATTCGAGCTTCCAGAGTGATAAGGAAGACTGTAAGTCGGTCTTGGGTTTTGTCTTTACCCTCAATGGAGAGCGGTATGTTGGAAGAGTTCCAAGCAAGATACCATGGCAGATTCGACGATGGAGGCTGAATACATCGCTGCCAACGATACTGCCAAAGAAGTTGTCTGGATGAAGAAATTCATTGCTGAACTTGGTGTGGTTCCATCCATTGAACATCCAATACCTTTGTATTGTGATAACAATGGAGCTGTTGCTTTGGCCAAGGAACCCCAGTCCTATCAGCGATCCAGACATATTCTTAGGCGATATCACCCGATCCGGGAGATAGTTGATCGCCGGAAGATCGAGGTCAGGAGAGTTGACACGAAGGATAACACAGCAGATCCACTCAAGAAGGCCCTCCCCCAGACACAATTTTAGAGACTTTTTGGGATGTTGGGTATGAGATACTATAACAACTGGTCTTAGTGCAAGTGGGAGATTGTTAGGAATATGTATGCCCTAGAGGCCATTATCGTATGATATAGTAGATGCTTAGACATATATATAGAGGACTTTTTTGCTCGACATGATAGTATGCTATCTGGTTGCTCTTTATCTTAACATGTACACTAGTATTATTATACTGTCTCTCTGATACATGTTGATAAAGCTCTTAGGATGTTGGCTTGAATACCAGGACAATGATGCAGATCATACTAGTGGGGCTTGGGTAGTCCACAAGCACATCCTTTAACCATTCCTAGTCGAGGGAGTATCGAGATAGGGTATCGATATTCCAGAGTAGACTAGTGTGTACGTTTCTTGACCCTGCATGGGCCGATCGTTGATCCCACATCTATTGGTGTTTGACATCAAATATTGTACACAGATGCTCATTAGAGAATGGGTACACCGAACAGGACTCACCGAGAACTCCTAGTTGGTACTATACCTATCGTCAGATAGTAGTTCTCTGGTAACACTTGTACAGGTTAGTCTATAGACCCGAGATCGTCATAGAGTCTTGTGTGGTTCCCACTGTGCTTTGATTTCCTCCCAACCACGGATCAAAGGAGTCATGCAAACAGGTGGATTTTGGGTACAGTCCCGAGTCACATGGAAGCAATGAGCGATAGAAAGGGTTTTGTCTCTCTCGGTATAGGGAGTTGATTTTGCGCTATGCTCGATTGGCTATAACATCAAGTCTCTGGCCAGGGCCGATGAGATTTACTGGTTAGTGTTATAAGTAGTTTCTCGAATGGTTATATGCCACACATCGGCATGACTTATCAAGTTCTTGGGGTCTAACGATCCCATCCATAGACTTGATATGCGACATATCAGACGAAGAGACCGGATTGTACGGTAAGTGTTGCTTATAGGATTTGCTGGAGTTTGGACAAGCTTGCTTGTTGATCTTCTATTCGTTCAATACCTGGGTAGCCGTTACGTCCAGCTAGTGCTGCTGACGGCTTGTGGGTGACTGATGTGATCATTACCTACTGCTGGCATATTGAAAAGTCTTTAGAGTTCCACACAGAGCTTTCCTAGCTCAAGCGAAACGAAGTAGGGCACATATGGCGATATGTACGGGAGCTTGATTAAATACGAGTATGTGATACCGTATTCTAATCTCACAATATTTCATATCGGTTAGGTTATATGTGATATAACCGGATTGTTGATTCAATGATATGTTATATGTATATATGTTTGATACTGGCCGGTTATATATGATATAAAAGGATTATTAAATCAAGTGTTGATTTGATATAGTATATTGAAAGTTGTCGGTTATATGTGATATGACTGAGTTATTGTCACGCCCCGCTTCCCAGTATACGGCGAAGGGGACGCGACTGGCCCGCTACGTATTTACTCTGAAGTAAATACGCTAAGCGTATCTAAGCAATATAAAAATAAATACACAAGAGACAAGATATAATAAAAACAACAACTTTATTTATTCACATTCTTTTTACTATACATGGAAAAGTAAATACAATTGAATGAAACCAAAGCCTAAACAGTGGCATAACAGAAATGAAAAGTACTGAATAAAAATGTGTATAAGTGTAACTACAGCTCGAGATCTTCAATAAACTGGTCCAAGTCTTCAGTGCTAGGCTCGATCTCTGGAAGGTCCGAATCACCTGACGACATTCAAAGAAGAAAGAAATAGAATGTCGTCAGCGAACAGATCGCTCGGTAAATTCCAAAGATAAGGGAGAAGTAGAAAAGAAGAAAGAGAGATTAGCTTTTAATATTGTATTATATTGTTGTAATGTTGTATTAACGCTGTTGTTTGTAGCTTGGTACAGAAGAATGCCAGTGTATACGAGAGGGGTCTCAGTATGCTAGAGACCAGGGCAAATGGAAGTACAAGGCTCCGTTATACAACCCGGAACAACGATAATTGGATTCATATTAGGTGTCTTAATCTTACCGTCTCGTGCCACCTTTAACACCTTCCGTACCAATCTACCCCTTAAACCCCATAGTGTTTTATTTGTATTGTTTTGTACTGTAAATTGTATTTAATGTATAATTGAAAGACTGACCGAAACCATACCATCAGTAAACGGATGTAACCGTAGAATCATGTAAATGGAATAACTGGAGAACCATGTAAATGGAATGTATATCCATGGTTCGGTTCAGTCAAGTTGTATAGATTGATAATTGGATTCATGAATTCATGTTGAATTGTAATATTGAAGATTGTAGATTGTACTTGAATCATATTCAAGTCAAATATAATCAGACTCAAACCCGAGTCAGACAATTAGAAATGTAAATCGAAGTCTTGATTAATTCTTACCTATAATTTGCTAGGGTCCTTAGGGAAATTTATAAAACTTGAGAGGGTTTTATGTAAAAATACTTTTATATACCTTTCAAAATACACCTCAAGTATTTAATTATCGTCTTTATATACATACAACAATTTAAAAATCAAGATAAATATGTATACATGTTCGAAGAGTATGAAATGAGTCAAGTATATTATTCGAGTAACTACCATAAATAATGCTGTAAAGAAATATTATGTACGGCTAATTAATCAAGTCGAACGAATGAAAAATATAAACAGAAATATGGCTCTAAATTTTTTTCATGCGTGAGTTCCAGTTTCACCTAAATATGACTACCAGTCTGGGAGATATATCTGTTTTCGTATCGTCGCGCAAAACAGATCAGAATCTATTCGGCACCGTCACATATTTTTAAAACATAGTTTCGGTCAATTTCCATCAGGTTTTAGGTTAAGAAAATTATTAGAAAATTGTAGTTCTTTTGATATAATTATCCAAAACACCAAGATTCATGTGATTTGGATTCCTGAAACTCTAGTTATGATCATTTTAATATCAGCGTTTAAAACAGAAATTCAGAATTCTGGACAGCAACTATATGTTATATTGCAAAGCTTATATTGGGTTGTTTCATGTGTTTCTAAGTAAAATAATATACATAAAATTATATTTCTATCAATTATGCATCTACACATCTAAAGTTTGTCACAAATGGACATCGGGTGTTCGAGTTATGTCCAACTTAAAAACAGTGTGCGAATCAGGACATATTCTGTCCAGATCCGTCGCTTAATATTGTAATGCAGTTTTCTTTATCTTACGTTGGTTTTCAGTAAAAACTTAAAACTAATAAAATATAGATTATTTGATGTATATATCTAAAACACCCGAGTTTGCTCAATTTGGATATCGGTATACCAAGTTATGTGTCTTAGAAATTGACCAATAACTGTAGTTTTCTATTGTACGATCAGTGAATAAAAACGATATAATTCCTAAACCGTTATGCGGATCGATCTAAAATTTTTACAGCATGAAAAAAAAATAATATATTCTATCATATGTAAATTTCATGAAATTTCCAGAAGTAAAAATTAATTTCTAAAAATTATTTTATAGGTAAAGATATTGATATGTATACTAAAATCGGCAAAAAGATTAACTAGTATTTTTATGCAAGCTTCATCTTTTCTTTTAATAACCAAACCGATTCCATGAGATATCGTAAATATATTGTGGCATGAAATCTATCTTCTCACTACTCATAATAAACATTTATAGTCATGAACAAAGAATTGAAAACACTTTAATTTGAACAAGAGGCAATAAGCTATTATTAAACCATATATAACCATATGTATCTAGACTTATATATATGTATATGTTTATGTTTATTTTTCTCTTAAGGATTACGATATGGAAAAAAAAATGGGTTCACGAGATATGAAAAGAGAAGAATAAAGAGATGGAGGGAGGGAGAGAGAAGGGACTTATATGCACAAGCCGGTATTGTCACCGGGCTTGTCTATCCGCCGATAGCCTCGCGTTACTAGCGAGATCTTCTTGAAAACTTCTTCATGTTCTTCTTCTTGGACTCTAGGTGAAGAGGAAGAAGTGAGAGATAGAAAAATGTGAGGAAGAAAAAGATAGAGGAGAACAATAAAGATGGTGTAATGGTGAATTATGTATAATAATATATGCATTCAACATGAGAATTAAAAGAGAAATGAAAGGTCGCCCTTCATTTTGGAAATGAAAGGTCTCATTTGTAGGTTATGAGAAGAATAAAAAATGATAAAAAATAATTGCAAGAATGGGGATTTGAACATGTGACTTATGGAATAACAATGCAAAGATTTAACCAATGAGCTAAAAGGTTGTTCATGCACATATTTAATTAGAATTAAATATATCATGTTGCTTAAAAAGAAAGTGGGCTTTTTAGATGGGCTGTAGAGAATAAAAATAATGGATTGGGTTAAATATTTATGAAAGAAAAAATAAGAATGAGAAGTTAAAAACTTAAATATAAGAAAAACAAATTGTACATAGAAAAATATACATAATAGATTGGGGAATAAAATAATAATAAATTTAGGAGAAAACGGAAAATACCAAGTACAAATAAATACGGTATATTATTGAAGAGGGATAATACAAATGTATAAAGATTTTGGGGTTGTTACAGTTATTAAATCAAGTGTTGATTTGATAAATTTATATACATATAAGTGATATTAGTCGGTTGTATATGATATGACCAGATTATTGAATCAAGTGTTGATTTAATAATTTGATATATATTTTTATATTTGATATATTAATATATATTAACTAATATTGTGCTCAATAAAGATTTTCTTCCTTTTGAAATACATTTAATATATATGTGATATATATTAATATATGTATTTATATATTGTGCCATGGTGGATGATACATTGGAAATGGGTGTATGAAACTCACACCAAGACTAAAGATTATTGGTTAATTATTTATTAAGAGTAAATTCAAAAATAAGGTGGAAATGAGCATGGCTTAAGATGCTTGTAGAAGCATGTAGAAGACATGACTCATCCTAATAATTTTTGTTTTACTCTAGATATTTTATAATCCAACCATTATCTTTAGCCCATGGTTAACTCTCTACTTATCATTTGAGATATTTCCTCACCCTAGTTCTTCTTCCTCCTTTCATTAGCTCTCTAGCTTTTCATGAGGTGAGAAAATAAAAAGAGAAAGTGATTTCTAAAGTGAGCAAAATTCCTACTTCATCAACCTACTCTCATCGAGCCCATAAGATTAGGTTGTTTGCTTCACTAATTTCTTGATTAGTAAAGAGGTAGCTTGAGTTAGAGTAACTTCAAGGTGGATCATCTTCGGCCTTGAAGACAACGAAGCATGCTCGTTCCTTTCACTAAGTGGAGCCTAAGAAGAGTTCTAGGGAGCACTACTTAGAGTTAAGGGACTACTACTTGGAGCTTTAGAAGTGAAGGACTGGTCTACAAAGGTTGTATTCTCTATTCACTTAGTGTAAAGTTTGTTTACATGCTATCAAACCTTAATTCTCTAGTTCGATTCTAGGTTAGTATAGCTTAGCCCATTAGATTTTTTAAAATTGTATACTTGATGCCTCTAGAAACCAAACAGTGGTGCTAAGACATACTTTCAAGTTTAAAAACGTAGCGGTCCATCATTGCGTAATGGGGAGCATATGACTTTCAGAGTTTTGACTCAAGAAGATAGCGAGTGGACACAAGTATCGTCATCTATCATTGACCTAAGTCGCAACTCTTTAAGCGTAGTACTTTTTTAGGAATCGGTCGTTTAATGGTCGAAAGGGCCTTTCTCCATGCATATCCATGAGCAGGTAGGCTCCACCTTGGTAGACCTTATCTATGATATATGAGCCTTCATAGTTTGGCTCGAACTTCCCCCATTTTGCATGATTGGGAATCATTGTCCTTTTGGCAACCAGCACGAGAGGCAAAATGTCCTCAGCCTGGTTAGTCTTTCATATGATCGCGTCATCCTTGCCTTGCGAGCCTCCAGATTTTTCTATGCTACAAGGCGAGTTTCATCAAGAGCATCAACCTCCTCAAGCCTAAGATGAGCATTTTCTTCATCCGTTAGCTCGTATTGAACTTCTACTCTTAATGAGGGGACTTCTATCTCCAGTGGGGGTACTTCTTCAGTGCCAAACACCAATGCAAATGGTGTTGTATTTGTGGTCGTCTTAAACGTTGTTTGGTACACCCAAAGAATTTCATGCAGCCTCTCGTGCCAATCCTTCTTGTTCTTGGCCACCGTCTTCTTTATAATCTTAGTCAAGCTCTTGTTGAATGCTTCAGCTAGATCATTGGTCCGAGAATTATAGACCGAGGAGTATCTCCAGTCTATCTTGTGTTGCTGTGCGAAGCGGCTTATTTTGTAGCTTCTATAGGTTGATCTATTATCTGAGATTATCTGTCGTGGAGTTCCGAACCGATAGATAACATGAGTTTTGAAGAAGTGGAGGATATTCTCCGCCTTCACCTCTCTTAGTGATACTGCTTCTGCCTACTTCTAAAAGTAATCAGTTGTTGCTAGTATAAACCGTTGTTTTCTGAATGATGCTGGTTCGATGGGGCCAATTATATCCGTTCCCTACATCTCAAACGGCCGACTGGCTGCTGTCGGGTGCGGTGGATTTGAATGTTGATGTATTAAGTCCTCGTGTATTTAGCACGAGTGATACCGCTTCGCATATTCGAGGAAGTTTTAAATTATCTTGGGCCAGTAATATCCCATCCTTTTAATCTTCAGCTTCATTTTTTGTCCTATTTGATGAGAGCCGCAAATTCAATCATGTACTTCTTAGACGACTTTCTTTGCTTCCTTTGGCCCTAGGCATCTTAACCATACGAAGTTGAAGGATCTTTTGTATAAGGTATCAATGACGAAGGCGGATGAAAAAGCACGTTTCATGAGCTGATGTCTAGATGACGCATTTTTGGGTGTTCGTTAGGACTTAAAGTAGCTTATAATGGCTTCTCTCCAGTCCTTGACCTCTTCTTCATTTTCTATTTGGGAACTTCTTGTGCGGTCGTTTCTTTTCCTTCAGGTAGTTCTATAAGGGCTTATGAAGGTATATCTGTTGGCACCAAGATCCTGCAGTTTTGAACAATCATCCTTACGTCATTGAGGTCTTCATCGCCCAATTCTTTAGCCAACTTGACTAAGTCATTCGCCTTGCTGTTTTCTGCTCACGGTGTGCTTTCCAGGGTATAGGAAGGTATTTGGGATAGCTGTTGCTGCACTTTGTCGCCATACCTTATCAACTCTAATTTTCATGTCTGATAGTGACCATTTACTTGGCTGACGATCAGCTGAGAATCTCCATATATGAGGATGTCCTTGATTCCCATATCGATAGCGATCTCAAGACCGGCTATCAAAACTTCATATTCTGCTTCATTATTAGTCATGGGTTCTATCAAGGAGAGTGCATACCAAAATATTCATCCTTACAAGGTTACGAAGATAAAACCTACTCCAGCTTTGATTACAGGAGTGGCCTTCTTCCGTTGCTTCATGAAAGATCCTCCATCGAAGTAGAGTTCCCATTGAGACTCGTATCCTTTCTCCTCCTCAACTGCATCGAATGCATGTTCATTTAGTAACTCGCAGTTTAGGGGAGAATCTGGTGGTATCGGATGTTCTGCAAGAAAGTCGGTGATGGCTTGTCCTTTCACCTCTTTGAGAGGTCGATATATTATCAAGAATTCCATCAGCATTAGGGTCCATTTAGAAAGCCTTCCTATTAGCATGGCCGTTGACATTAGATATTTCAGAAGATCCACTTTTGATATGAGATGGACCTCATGCACCAAGGCGTAGTGTCTGAGCTTCGTTATTGCGAAGATCAGTACCAAGCAGTGTTTTTCGATGGGGGAGTAGTTTCTTTCTGCCCCTATGAGAAATCGACTTAGACAGTAAAGAGCTCTCTTGTAAGTCCACGGTAGCTCCCCGGCCGTCTAACAGACGCCAAATGCGGAACAAAAACTTTTTACAACTGGCACTATCGCGTACTATAACCCGGATCTGCCATTAAAGCTAAACTAACAAACTATAAAGTGGGTAGAAATGTTATACCGAACGATCCGAGTCCTTCGGTCTTCAACCATCATCCCATGCTTGTTGCGGCTGCTCCGATCTCCTTGAACTCCGGTCTTCTCGTCCAGGTGGCACCACGTCGACGGATCTTTAAACGGGCTCCCGCCTCTGAACCGAGGCAACTCGGTCGTCAAGTCTGCCAAAAGAGCTGACCAAGATGATGTAGAGAATGAGTAGAACACTTTGTCTCGTTACGACCAAGGTTATGGACGAACGGTTAATGAAGTTGCCATTTGAATCGGGTGATGGAAAAATGGAGCTATGAAATTTCCATACACATAAACTATAATCTTTTCTCAAATGAAATCAATCAACAACCATAATCTTGAACCATGGGGTGGCCGGCCATATAAAGAGGAGGGGGTGAGTGTAGGAGCAAGGAGGGTGAGTGTACGCAAAAGATCTTGATCAAAATATCATAGCATTAACAAAAATGCATTAATGTAAAGGATGACTCATTAACCTTAGTCACCCTTTCATTAAATGCATAATTAATGCTAACAATGAATCATCAAGCCTTGTCACCTAAATCTAGAACCTTCTAGAACCATGACTCACCCTTATCAAGAAAAGATAAATCCGCATTTAACCGACTGTTAAATACGGCTGATAAAAAACTGAAAACTGGCAACTTCCAAAAGTGATTCTGAAACGAATTTCAGGATAACCCCGTATTAGTATAAACATACTCGCATTTGTATTACGACCGAATACAAATGCAACTGAGACAAAGATATTATATCTACATAGTATAATACTCGGATCCGGCTTAAACCAAAGCCGACCAGTATTATCTTCCCGAAAAACGACACGTGCGAAAACGCACGTTCATTTTCCGAACCTTACCATAAACCCATACGGCCTCTACAACGTTTCGCCCGAACTTGGGAAAGTGTCTGTGGGGGACTCTAATGACTCATCAACACACTGGCACTGGGTATAACCACTAGCACGTCAGAGATACGAGCTGTACGTAACGGTTGCCTATGTATTGATTAGAAGGGAAGCTGACGAGAGAACTCATCTATAAACCCTACTGAGCCTGACAGTGACAATGTATATACAGTCCGGTCCGTTCGTCTAAAGAGTATCGCATATCGAGTCTAGGGGGATGGATAAAGTCAGACCCCTAATAACGCGATAAATCGTGTCGGCATGAAGCCCATCACCACCTGAGAAACTACTGATCCAAATCAGTAATTCTCCAGTACCTCGGCTGAGGATTTCTAGTGATGGCCACCCGTGCACTGTGCGACATCAACCCCCAATACCGGGAGAGACGAATCCCCGACGATCCGCTCACTGCCTCTATGTGGCTCGGAACTGTACCCAACTAAAACCTGTTTGCACAACTCCTTTGAGCGTGGTAGGGTAGTAATCTAAGCACAGTGGAAACTCACACGAGACAAATGACGATCTCAGGTCGACAAACTGTCACGACCCGAAAGAGCACGTGACTGGCCCTTGAA
Source organism: Agapanthus africanus (assembly GCA_030015575.1). NCBI lineage: Eukaryota > Viridiplantae > Streptophyta > Magnoliopsida > Asparagales > Amaryllidaceae > Agapanthus > Agapanthus africanus. Next base: position 88,998,115 of record CM057337.1, read on the forward strand.
CCATATGAAATCTATAGGACCCCATCTGATCCAAGTAAGCCAAAAGCCCAGAAATCTAAAACCATTTAAAGAGTAAATAAGGAAAACTGGTTTTAAGAAGTAAAGAAATCATGTTTCGAAAATCAAAGTTTTTAAATAACTAAGCCGAATATGCATTTTTAAAATGTGTAACCTTTCCTGAAAATTTCGGCAGAGTTTTCTTTGTAAAAACTGGCCCCGAACGGGGTACAACAAGAATAATATATATGAAATGATAAAAGACATCCCCAAGCGGGAGCTAGCTCTTCGTCAATCGACGGTCACAACCACGCAAGCAATAATAATATACAATGCCAAAGGGCGAGGATCAAAACCCAAAAAGAACTCAAAATAGCCAGAAAACCGTAATACTACAAGCGCGACTCTAAGGTCGAAATAATACAACACTGTTTTCTAAGTCTGAAATAATATACAAGTTTTGGTTGATGGAATTCTAGATACAATGAATAATACATGTACAATGGCGGTTCTGATACAAAAGAACCCACCTACCTAAGCAAGTCACCCATGAGGAAGCAGTGTGCCAGAAATGCCGCTATGAAATCTGTACGGCAAAACCTGCAAGAACTGTGGCACAACGGGGGTGAGTTGCCAACTCGTGAATAGAAAAATGTCTATAAGCAGAGATCGAATGCATGACCCATCCTAGGTCAATACGATCAGATATAAATAAACCTCAATATGAATAAGTCTGAAACATGCTAAACTGGCAAAGTAATCTCTATACATGAGTGTAGTGCCAAGTGCTCGTGCTAATGCCTCAGGTAATAGCATATCATAAATGTGAGGTATGATCAATGTAATCAAATCTGCATGTACGTGGATCCCGTCCACTCGCCACCCAATGACAATAACCATCATGCATGTAAATATCATAAAGCATGTGCATGGGAATAATATGAGGATATAAACCATCTGTGTCCCTCGCGACACGTCAAAATCATGGAACCGGAGTGCCCAGCATCGACACTCGAAAACATCATGAAAACTGTGCCCAGCATCGGCACGTAAATCCTCATATATCGGGCTCCGTCAGTCCGGATCGGCCCACGGGCTCTGTCTGCGGTATCGGCCCTCGGCCTCGGCAGTACGCCCATATCCATCTATCGACTCTGGTCAGTATCCTCCGGATAACCGTCAGGTCCAACCAATCACCGGTAGGTACTCGTCACCCTGCCAGGCTCATCGTCTACTCCATGAAAAACATTTCTTGCCCTGGGGAACCATACCGGGTCCACCATATACCCGCAATCAGCCTCATCCGCCTCCTCGAATCAGGTTTCACATGTCGCTCTCAGCACCGAGAAAGCACATGGTGGACGCACTGAAATATCATATCAAGGGTAACCGGGTTTTAAAACAATTACATATTCTCCTTTTGAAACACCCACGGTTCCCAAAAACCAGAAATATCATGGAAACAACACATCTCAATGTGTATAATCAGAAAGCATGATGTATGCGACATGTAAAGAAATGTAAGCAACATACACTGAATGCAACAGTACTACAGTGTAGTGACATGGCAATTATCGATGATGAAGTGTGTGAGCCGGCAAACAAGTGTACATGAAACATACGCATCATCGATAATGGTGCTGGTGTCCTAGCAGCATGACTGAAATATATCAACAATACAAGTGATGCAATGCAAATAGCATGAATATGTGGAATCGAATAATCAACACAACAGTAGGGTACCTGCCTCAATAGATATATCATGCAACCTTGCCTTTTGAAATAAAACGAATCAGGGCTTTTAGAAAAATAAGGGCTACGGTGTTTTAAGAAAAGATGCGTCGTTTGAAAATATCCGTATAAACCCTTTTGCCTATCTTTAAAATATCCCCGATTCGTTAGTTTTGAAATAGGTATGACTCGGGTCAAGTCTAACGCCTACTATGCGAACTACGGACCCAACAATCAAGTCAATCGGGAGGGGTATGGAAGCCACCTAAATCTGAGTCGATATACATACATACATATATATATATATATATATATATAGTCGGTGATCTCGCCTCAATAGTATCGCGTATGATACAGTATATCATATAACATCCTCGAGTCATGAGTGCGGATCTAACATCAATATAAAGCTCGTACGGTAAATCGTCGTACGGCATCCCAATAGCTGGGTACGGGTCAATATCCCATTCATCTCATCACATATCCGGTATCACTACCATCATATCACATCTCAAAAACGAACTCTGTCATATCGCCGAATCTCACGGCCTCAATCAAACCTCATCGACTCATCTCAATCCCATGTATCATCCTCAATCCCGTATATGAACACATAGTCCCATACCCATGTGTAGATATACACACATCTATATGCGCACAGATAAATGAAAGAATGCATGCAAGTATATGTGTAGTGTATGTGTGGGTGCAACCACTACTCTAGGGTTTCGCACTATACTAAACCAATACATCCTTATCACCAATAATACCATTATTACCATCAATAATCCTAAACAACACATAATAAATATATGTGTGTATACATATTCGTATACATCACCACGGACTGCGGGGGTGCTATACGCCATCCACCCGACTTCTCCCCGTAGATATAAATCTACTCACCTTGCTTCTCATGTGTCGGTGCCGATGTCGCCATCTTCATCTTCTTTGCCTCAACATCTCGTAGGGTACCTACAAGTATATCACAACGCTAAAGCACATGAAAATCGCATCGGAAACCAAAATAGCACACGCTACTCGCATAGGTAAAAACCTATCGTCTCGCATGTAAACACGTTCAATATCCACTTGTCGTTGACGTCCAAACGCCACCCGACAGAAACGAATCACCAAATACCAAAATCCATGCTAAAACAAGTCGTAAATCATACGCCAACTCAAGCAAATCAACCCAGATTTTACCCTAACAGGAATTTGTCAAAACTAGACATACCCAGGGTCAAGACTAGAGGAAATAGGGCCATGCACAAAAATCAAGACAGTTCCCTCCTTCTCTGGCCGCAATTTGCGGCCAGAAGGAATAAATTGGCGGCCGTTCTTTGGAGTTGGCGGCTAGGGTTTGATGTGGTGATTCCATGGTGCCTGCACATCTCACTGTCAACTCAGTTTTATTTCTGGGGTCTCGGGGTAATAGCAGATTCCACAAAACACTCCCAGATTTACAGTTTTTCCCCGACATCGTCTCATAAATCCGTATTCTGGTTTCTAGTTCAGTTTTGGGTCTAAAATAACATCACACCAGGGTTTCTAAGGTCACCACAAGTCTCAATTTCACTTTGATTTCAGGTCTAACCCTAAACCCTAATTTGAATTCTCCAAAGTCCACAAAACGACACAATATCGATATGAAACTAGTATTGATGCAATAAGAATTGAATTACTAAAGTAGGGGTGCAGAAATTACCTTCTTTGGCAACTCAAGAAAATTCTTGAGTTGCTCAAAGTCCTCCAAATCCAATCTTGCTAGGTTCAATGTGTAGCTAGTGAGCTTGGGAGCAAGTTTTGTGAAGTGGGAATGGGGTTTTGGGGTTGATTTCATTGTGGATCTAGGTTTTTTGTGAAGAGGGAGAGAGAGGGATGGCAGCAGCAGCAGTAACAAGGGGAGGGAGAGGAGAGAGAATGAGAAGGGGAAAATGATGGGGAATGGTTCATAAAGTGAGGGTTGACTTGGTCTCTCTCTCTCTCATGCTACTTTTTCCTTTTCTTTTCTTTTCCTTTTTCTTTTCCTTCTCACTCCAATAGTGAACCCAAAAGAACAACCATGGCAATAGAAATGTAACACAAGTGTAACAAGTGTGGAAAATGATATGTGCACATTTTTGCACAAAAATGCTAAAAATCCAATTAGCGATTTTTAATCGCGATTAACACTAAATTAGCATATAACTAGTCTTAAAAACTTTTAAAATGGCATGATTCTATAAAATACCCTATTTTAGAATTTTCCAAAATTTTTCCCCATTTATTTGTATTTAATTATACCAGAATATTAAAATATTCATTAAAATAATATTAAATTATAAAAATTCCCAAAAATAATATTTTATTATTTTGGAAACGTTACAATCTACCCCCCTTAAAGAAATTCGGTCCCCGAATTTAAATTTAAAACCCCCAAATACTAAAACATTTCGATACAAATTCCAAGTCATCGGGGGTCCGAAATCAGCAATGCATAAAACGTATCATAGCGCAATGCATGCGCATGAGTACTGAGCAGATAACTCAAAAGCAACACTCCATCAAGCATCCCGCAATCATCGGAGTCATAATAAAGACACAAATGTCAAATCCAATACAAAACCAATATGATATAGATCAGAACTATACATGTAGACATCCAATCTATACATCTGAATAGCTGATGTAAATGCATGCCAAATCTTTTTGAGTCGCTGTGCGATGCGCGTAACAGTGGCGGACGTTTTTCATAAGAAAATAACTATATACGTATATATATATATCCTTTGTTTAATAGGTACGTTCCGCCATTTTGAAAACAATTTAGAAGGGTTTCCTTGTTTCTAAAATGTTCCGTGTCATATCGGACACGTAGGTATATATATCGAGACCATAGCTCGCTCTTTGGAAATCCCTTCGAACTATCAATGCATGCAAAATATATCCAGGTACTGTCCTCTGACTAGTCCTGCTCGGTACAAAACGAATATCAATTATCATAAAAATGTACTGCTCCAAAAGGAATAAATCCCAAAAATGCACATAACACCACCCTGTGCGTCTGGTGCGCACGGAAATCAAAATCCATATATGTGCCATACAGGTGCACAAAAAAACATCTAGGTGCAACGGGTGTGCATGAAGTATCTGTCATAGGCAACGTGTGTGCCTGACAGCCAAAAATCCGGTGCATCTGACATGCACGAAGAATCTCGATTTAGTGCATCGGGTGTGCACCAAAATCGTATCTCAAAACATGCGCCCAACATGCGAGAAAATCCAAATCAGTGCATCCATCGTGCACGAATGAAAATCTAAACCATGCGCACTCAACATGCAAGGAATCACAAAATCCAATAACAACACCGAACTTGCGTAAGTCCAATCAAAAGCACGGAGTGCAAGAATCAATCATCAATATCAGGGTCAAAACCGACGATATATAATGCGGCTCAATCAAAATCAAGTGTACCGTGATAGAAAATCTCACAACCGTTTGCATCAACGTGCACAAATCGCATCAACGTGCACAAATCACATCAAAACACAAAAGGGTATGAAAACTATGCTGGAAGCGTAAATCAAATCACCGGCATAAAATAGGCATGAAATCACAATCAATACCTCAAGAATAATAACTAGGCGCAAGGTATAAATACCCAGTAGGTGCAATCATGGTGCACGAAAACAGAAATCATAGAACTCAGCCATCAAAACGAAATCATGTGAATAAATCGCCCACAATACCGAAATCCAAAGTGGCGGATACGTGATAGTCAAATCAAAAAATCACAAATCATAAATCATAAATCATAATAATGTCGTCGGTATATCCTCCTTCGAGTCGAGAAGGTGCCGGTACATCCAATGCTAGCGGCGCAAGATATCTACTTGCCTCATGCTCGCGGCTGGCGTCCTCTGGCTCTGGTTCCTTATCTTCCCTGTGGATTACCAATCTCGCAATCCATCGGCTCATCGGCCCGGTCAGGTGTGCTGACAGGAACGATTCCGTTCTGGCACTTTCCTGGTCATCTCTTGGTCAATCCTCACGATCGCTAGTAACGCAGCACAACTCTGGCGCCGACCTCTGGTCCTCTAAATGCACATCACACATCGGCTCCTGGTGCAAATCTTATTGCAGCAGTGTACTGGAAGGAATCCTACTCAAGGTCTCTTCTGATCTTGCCTAAGCCAAACTGTACGGAGGTTGGTACTCTGGCATAATCTTTTCTCGCTCTCTGGACATCTGCATCCTTAGTACAACATCTCCTCGGAAGCTGGTCGCATCCTTGCGCCACTGTATGCATATCCGACCTTTAATTTTAACGGGGTGTAGTAACAGCTCATCTGCATCTCGCACGAACTTCTTGTCCCGCTTGTCTGTATCATCGACCATTTCGACATCGCGTCTCTATCTGCGCACTGCAATGTCCTCGGCTACGGTCCCTCCGAAGTCTCTAACACGGACTCAAAATCACGAACTCGGTATCTTCGTCACTCAGTAGGAGATATCTAGCTGATCACGTCCTCAACGTGCGTATCTCATCTCTGATGTCAGCGGAGTGGAACGTCATCTCGTCGAAATCTCATGCGAACTCTTTACTCCACTCTGCTTCAATATCGACTGATTCGGACCCATCTCATCGTGGCTACACAGACTGCGCTCCAATGGCTATGCTCGTATCTGGAGTCTCCCAAGTAGTGTCCCATTACAAGATCCGAATGATGTCGAATCGTCCGATCGACTCGTCAGAACCTCATAATCCCCCAAGAGCTCAACATCTCGGGTACAGTTTAATAGTATCGAGTACATACCACAGCATCGGTGGTCCAGCCGTAGAAGGGCAAACCCAAGCCTCACTAATGGCGCCGCGGAACTGCCGCAAACCTTAAGGTTCAAAGGCTTTCACACGGTCATTATGTCGAGTTAGGGTTTCATTCTTCTAGAGGGTCCATAGAATCGCTTGCATGTCTTTCCGAATACTTTAAACTTGGAAAATGGGTTCCTGACATTCGATCGTCTCCATCGACTCTCAACGAACCTGTGTAAGGTCGCCTCTAGCTGGGATCAAGCTACCTGATGACCTCGCATCGGGGTAAGCGAACGAACCACATGTCCTAGTCATAAATCCTCGGTGACTAGCGACTCACTATCATATCTCTAAGAATATGCTCATGCTGCAGTAGCTCCAATCATCTGGGTGATATCTCATCATTCGTAGCAACGACTGGCTCCTTCGTCCATGCGCTGAACAACGCCTCAATCGTTCTGGATAAGCGATAATATCAACGGTCATCACATCCTGGCTGGCCTCTATCAGAGGCTCAATCCTCTGGTGCCGATCAGTACATCCGGAAATCTCGTAAAAGTGATCAATCCAACGCTCATGGCGTGAAAACACAATAAGGCGACTCCTAAATTTGCAATCGTATGTCTCTGGAATCACGCCCTGGTCAGTTCTCGCCCACGACGAGCTCATGCTAACGCAACTCGAGCCGTAGCTCACTCTGCCCGTGCAATCGTGGCAGTAAAACCAAAACCAGTATCGATGAGGATAGATCATAGGAATGAATATAATACTGTGCAAGGAAATGTACATCCTAAGGTTTCTTAAGCGGAGTGGCGTGTCGTAAGTTTGCCGCGGAACATACGTACGGTACGTCCCTCTACTCAAGCTACCTACTCCATCAACCAAGGGTCATCCTATGCGACGAAAGTTCGGGTATAATACCCCCTCGACTAAGTCTAAGTTCCGTAAGGTCAAGACTAAGTTCTATATATATATATAACGCCCTAGGCTCCACATAGTAAAACTTAGACTCGAACCAAGGTCAACCTAGCGCTCTGATACCAACTTTGTCACGACCCGAAAAAGCACGTGACTGGCCCTTGAACCATATGAAGTCTATAGGACCCCATCTGATCCAAGTAAGCCAAAAGCCCAGAAATCTAAAACCATTTAAAGAGTAAATAAGGAAAACTGGTTTTAAGAAGTAAAGAAATCATGTTTCGAAAATCAAAGTTTTTAAATAACTAAGCCGAATATGCATTTTTAAAATGTGTAACCTTTCCTGAAAATTTCGGCAGAGTTTCCTTTGTAAAAACTGGCCCCGAACGGGGTACAACAAGAATAATATATATGAAATGATAAAAGGCATCCCCAAGCGGGAGCTAGCTCTTCGTCAATCGACGGTCACAACCACGCAAGCAATAATAATATACAACGCCAAAGGGCAAGGATCAAAACCCAAAAAGAACTCAAAATAGCCAGAAAACCGTAATACTACAAGCGCGACTCTAAGGTCGAAATAATACAACACTGTTTTCTAAGCCTGAAACAATATACAAGTTTTGGTTGATGGAATTCTAGATACAATGAATAATACATGTACAATGGCAATTCTGATACAAAAGAACCCACCTACCTAAGCAAGTCACCCATGAGGAAGCAGTGTGCCAGAAATGCCGCTATGGAATCTGTACGGCAAAACCTGCAAGAACTGTGGCACAACTGGGGTGAGTTGCCAACTCGTGAATAGAAAAATGTCTATAAGCAGAGATCGAATGCATGACCCATCCTAGGTCAATACGATCAGATATAAATAAACCTCAATATGAATAAGTCTGAAGCATGCTAAACTGGCAATGTAATCTCTATACATGAGTGTAGTGCCAAGTGCTCGTGCTAGTGCCTCAGGTAATAGCATATCATAAATGTGAGGTATGATCAATGTAATCAAATCTGCATGTACGTAGATCCCGTCCACTCGCCACCCCAATGACAATAACCATCATGCATGTAAATATCATAAAGCA